>OX453056.1:12733627-13333627 GCA_949699795.1 Spicauda simplicius
CCCCTACTACGAGTAGCGCGTCTTTACGAGTTCCACCATCATAAAATACCATAAAGTAACAACTTGAGTTTCTAATCGTAATCACTCGTCTATTTTGATTCTTCGCATGCATGCATATGCGTGTAAGTAATAACCCTCAGTTAAGCATTAGTAAGATATACCAGCATTACACAATCATAATAAAACATTATCAGCCACGATTCCTTTTTACACGATTACTCATGCCATGAATATGCCAATATGAATGCCACTAATTTTATCTTGTGATTTTCGATGCCTTATCCAGTTCATGCATTCAAACGTGCTTAGTTAATTTATGTTACTTAATAGCGAACGGGTAGTTCGGGGAGTAATAAATAAACAGTAGTTAGTTGTTCAACTGTTTGGTATAATTAAAGAGTTCAATCTGATACGATTCAATTTCGGAACTGGGTATGAGGAAGACAAAAATCTATAAACAAGTTTATTAAGCAGTGGTTTTATATGTTTTTTACTTCTAAAGGCTACATATTCCACAATTACAGTGTTTTCACTGACAACAACAAATTATTATGCCACAATTGAGTTAGGTACTTACCACTGGTACAGTTGAGGCTACGATAATTATGACATTATTATTGTCTTTATTTATATAACCTTTATACAAACAATAGTGCTGTTTCTAATTACAAGTAATTAGTAGTATAATCAACCTTATTATTTATGGGCTAAATATTCAAACGCCATGAAATACCGTCCCGTAATAATGCCATGTAGGCATTATTGAGATACAACCCATTATTGTCCCACGGCTGGACACGGGTCTTCTCTCAGAATGAGAGAGTTTCAGACCATGGTCCACCGCGCTGGCCAAATTAGTGGACTTCACACACCTCCGAGAACTTTTTTTTTAAAGAACTCTCGGGTGTGTAGTTGTCCTCACGATGTTTTCCTTCACCGAAATGCAGTGTTAAATAATTTCTAATACGCACATAAATCAGTGGTGCGTGCCTGGGTTTGAACCTCAGACCTCCCGATAGAGAGGGCAAGTTTCAACCATTAGGCTATCACGGCTCTATGTAGGCAATATTACGGGACGGAATTTCATGGCGTTTACCATATTTACACTTACAGTGTAGCATACAATCTCTGCAAATTTAGAAAACCAGTTTTGTACACAAGTTGTCGAGCGGATTAGAATGAAGTACTTACGTACGAAATATACATTTTATTCTCAACTTGTCTAAGTTGTAAACAATTTGAGAGTTAGGAAAATCTGATTGAATGATTAAAGAACGAAATCTTAAAACAATTAGACTAACTCGTTTAGGGCCACGGCACTCAATTGAGTACCGTCAAACTTTTGATTGCCAATTCAAAGTTTTTAAGACCACTGTTCCAACTGATTGTGCTGCATTTAGAGTAAAATAAAGACATAACTATAGGTCTCTAAAAGAGGACCAACAACGACAGTCGGTGAAAAAAAGAGATAGCTAGCCTCTAAGGTTACTGTCTCATCCTATGCTTTCGGGAATAATTAGACTGCAAAATGTGTAGCGTAAAAAAAAAATAGTATTGTACAGCGGTAGAACATAGGTGAAGATATCTTGTGTCTAGACAGTTATCATTATTTCTTATTTACATAGCGACAAGTTTCTGAGGAAAATTTTAATGATGAAGCGTTAAAAGTAACACAACATAACAAATAAAATATACTTCACTTACAATTAATACAATTAAAGCATAAAGTTGAATCAACATTTAAATACCTAAACTAAATGAGTCCCGTCTTTAACAAATAATTCATACTTACACCTTGCATTAAAAATTTAACCATTGAAATTCATGCTCGACTGATGACTTGAATGTAGAATGACTAAGTTCTAAATTGTAATTGCCACGCAGGCACCCAACAATTACAAGGCCGCAGTTACGTAAGTTTTTGTCGACCAAGTCCCCCATCATTAGTGCTATTGTATTTAAACTAAATCTTAACACACGTAATGAAATCTTAGAATCTATGTTTAGTGTGTCCCAATGTATGGTGCCATGCAGGTGTATTTAGGACTGCGAACATTATTTATCTTTCAGAATAATACAAAACTGCAGAAACACTCCAGCAAATACAATATTTGATGAGATAGCTCAAAAATTACAAAAATACTTTCATTGCTTATGAAGATTTTTAGTTCTTGTTAGTTATAACATCCTTAACAAAATTTAAATAAAAATAAGGACACCCCTGTTACCTATCACTACATAGTATAAAACATAGTCGCTACCCGCTGTCTGTCCCTATGTATGCTTAGATCCTTAAAACTACGCTATTTTAATGCAGTTTTTTAATAGAGAGAGTGATTCAAAAGAAAGGTTTTTATGTATAATACCCGCATAATATAGTGGAGGAATGCTTATAATTTAAAATTTTTGACTTTTAGGCGGAACGAAGTTCGCCGGGTCTACTAGTAAGATCGAATTATCATAAAATTTAATAACCATACACTATTAACATTACAACGGTGAGACAGTACGGTCGGCAACCCTAGGCGTATACCATATGCATACATAGATATAAAAGCTTTAGAGCTCAGAACACGAATACCTCGAACGTTACTAGTAATTTCGAAACAGTAACAGAAGCTTTCAAACTAACGCCAGTGTTCCCGAGATGCGATGTGCATATATACACGTATCGCAGGTAAACCTGAGAACACGTCCTGTGTAAAACACGGGAATATTCAACAAACCGAAGACAGGAATTGAAATCCGAATGTCTGCAACCCTCTCTACTTTAAGAATCCTAATTTGGTAATTCTTATAGTGTTTTACATTTATCATTATTAAATAGATAATATTTGATTACATATATTTAGCTAAGTATACATATTTAAGTAGTAAAGAACCTTGCTATTTATACTTGAATTTCAGATTAAGTGCAGCCTTCTTATTAACTTAGTCACATAATTATTGAACTTGAAGACAAAAAAGATAAACCCGTTGAGTTTCTTGCCGGATCTTCTCAGTTGAGGCCGTGTTTTGATCCGTTGGTAGTGCAAGAAAAACTATTGTTACTGACAATTTTATAAGTGACCTATACAAAACAAAGACATTTAATTTTTTGCATCCGTACTGTGTACCCAGTAGATACAGTAAGTTAAAATTGTATACCCCTTAAAGCATCAAATAAATAATACTGATATCCTTTGAAAGCCACTAAGAAAACACACAAGTTTCGCAGTTTCAAATAGAAAAGCCTCGGATGCATCGCTCCCTGGAGGCTGAGGATGGAATGTGTATTGTGCCGGTAATTGCTGCGGCTATCTCGTGTTTTCGAACGAAACGTACCTACGCTTAGCTTTCTGTGTGAAAGAAAACGTAAACAGTCGGTAATCTAACATTAATTCTAGTTACTTGTAAGTGACTATCTAAATCAATTGTCTGATACATTATTAGGACATGTTTGCATAAATAATACAAAAAGACTTAGATTATTTTGGTTTAAGCTGATAAATATTTTAATGAGAATATTTGACACTTTGTTTTTAATTACAAAAATTACAGTTATAGCGGTTCACAGTTCACAGATCAAAGATTCTTGACTTCACTACCTTTCGAAAATAGATCTCATAGTGCCAAGTTACAGAATAAAATAAATGTCCCATACGGTTACAATGACGGACGTACAAGAGTTGTAAGTAATTATAAGGATTCTGTTGTTTCCTATTCTTCAATTTAGTTACGAAAGGTGTTGCCAACAGATTTAATTAATTGAAACATGCTAGAAAATTCTTTAAATTTGCAATATAAAAAGCATATAAATGTACTTAAGTAGCCTCTACAAATTAGCTTTTACGACTTCATAGATATACTAGTAACCCGTCGCAACGGTCGAAATTCAACCTTAATTCAAGATCAAAAACTAAACTAGATATTTTCTAAAGTAGCACAAACATCAATAAAAATCAACATAATTAGATTGTATTAATATTTAAGTTCGTTCAAAGATAAAAGAGGTATAATTAACTAAGCTGCATTTAAAAGCAATAGCAGGCATATTGACAAAGACATCTGACATTTTGACGATATGTGTTTTCATAATAACACATTGAATGTTTTATTTCGTATATCTTAAATGTGTTTGGTGCAAATGCAAGGTAGTCTGTGTAATGTGTTATTAGTTGATTTTATGTATGTTTTAGGCATTATTTGAAAAAAATGTTAGCATTCCGTAATCCTTCTCTAAGTCAACCATAACCGTGCAAAATTTCATACTCCTCCGTCCGCGGCAAGTTACTTAAAAAAAATTTTAAACAAAAAATACAACCGACTTCCATGCCACATAAAAGTAAAAAATAATTTAAATACATGTTGGTTTAGAGCAAACACAGTTCTTAGTACATAGTCCCGAAGTCGGCGCTTACCATATTTTGCTGGATCATGACGAAACTACATGTATCTTATATGAGCGCCGACTTCGGGACTATGTACTAAGAACTGTGTTTGCTCTAAACCAACATGTATTTAAATTATTTTTTACTTTTATGTGGCATGGAAGTCGGTTGTATTTTTTGTTTAAAATTTTTTTTTTCACGCTTTTCAGTCACGATAAAATCAGTTATGGCTGTTGCTAGTCGTCCGCTAACCGGATGAATAAAATTAATTATTCGTCCGATTTTCGGATGAATAAAATTATGTGCTGACGTCATCATATAAAAATAGACTTCTTTGACACAACCGGTCGGGGGCGCTACCGCGCCCCCTCCCTTAGATTCTGAATTGGAAAAATCTGTTCGAACCTAACCTAACCGAATAAAACAACTTTTTCTGAGTAAACATTTATTTAAAGAATAGACCTATAATTATCAATATTTAAAGTAGAAAAAGTAATATAAACCTTATAACTAAGAGCATAATTCAACTGATACTGATAAAAATAACCCATCCAATTTAAAAAGGTTGGCAGTACTCTTGCATCTTTCAGGTAATTGTATTCAAAGTGGAATTTTTGATCATAATTATATCCTCTCCGAAACTCATTGTTGGTATTGTGAACAACAACATTATGTATACGTAAGCACAATATGGCCGATGCCTACGGTTTAAACTTGAAGGACCCCAGCATTATCAGGGTTGAGGAGTTGAAGGTCAAAATTATCATGTCATATCTTTGCTTAGTAATCTTATTGCATATACGTAAGCACCATATGGCCGATGCTTATGGTTTAAACTTGCAGTACCCTGCATCATCAGGGTTGAGGAGTTGAAGGTCAATTTTCTTATCATACGTCTTTGCTTTGTAAATATATTACACATCCATAAGTATCAAATGGCCAACGCCTATGGTTTAAGCCTGAAGTACCCCTGCATCATCAGGGCCGAAGAGTTGAAGGTCAAAATTATCATGTCATATCTTTTCTATGTAATCTCATCGCATGCACGTAAGCAACAGATCCCCAACTTCTATGGCTTGGGCTTACAGTACCCTGCATCATCAGGGTTGAGGAGTTGAAGGTCAACTTTTTTATCATACGTCTTCGCTTTGTAAATATATTACATACCCATAAGCATCAAATGGCCAACGCCTATAGTTTAAGCCTGAAGTACCCCTGCATCATCAGAGTTGAGGAGTTGAAGGTCAAATTTTTCATCTTATATCTTTGCTTAGTAATCTTATCAGATATACGTAGGGATCATGTAGCTAACGCCTATAGTTTAAGCTTGAAGCACCCCAGCATCATCAGGATTGAGGAGTTGAAGGTCCAATTTTCCACCGTATACAACCATTTTTCTAATGTTTTACCATACATTTTTTTAAATATCATTTTGAATGCGTAAGATTGAAATAGCTAAGTTTTATGGCTTAGGCATTCAATACCCCTGCATCATCAGGATTGAGGAGTTGAAGGTCCAATTTTTCGTCGTATACCTTTGCTTAGCAATGTTATTACAAATCCGTGAGCAACAAATGTCTAACGTTTATGGTTTAAGCCTGCAGTACCCCTGCATCATCAGGGTTGAGGAGTTGAAGGTCAAATTTGTCATCGTACATCTTTGCCTTGCTATCTTATTATATATCCGTAAGCACTAAATGGCCATCACCTACGGCTTGAGCTTACAGCACCCTGCATCATCAGGGTTGAGGAGTTGAAGGTCATTTTTTTATAATATGTCTTTGCTTAGTATTGTTATAACATACCCATAAGCACCAAATGGTCAACCCCTATGGTTTAGGCTTGAGGCACCCCTGCATCATCAGGATTGAGGAGTTGAAGGTCAAATTTTCATCACATGTCTCTGCTTAGTAGTCTTGTTACATATATGTAAGCATAAAATAGCTAATGTTATAGTTTAGGATAGCTGTAACCCTGCATCATCAGGATCGAAGAGTTGAAGGTCAAATTTTTCGTCAACCTATATAAGCATAGATATATAATACATATTCCAAGTTTCATAAGAATCGATTCGGCAGAAGCCGAGTTATCTCAAATTATCTAAAAAACTTGAGGAGTGGTGGTGGTTTCCACCCCATAACTCAAAGAGTTAAGCATCACAGCATACCCATGTCCAAGAGAAAAAGTTGCGTGACGAAATTTCCTATCAAATGAAAGAAAGAAAATGGAAATCGGCTTATAAACACCCAAGTTATTCAAGATTTTAAGAAACCGACATTTTCCAATTTTCCGGGAAAACCGCCGGAAGGTTTTCATTTTCCTCAATATGGGACTGCCTGTGAAACTAGCCGCATACAATGTCGTATGAATCGTGTCGGTAGGTCGACGATTTCTAGCCATTTCGCCCGAACATACATAAAAAAAAAAAAAAAAAAAAAAAAAAAAAAAAAAATATACGTGACGAATAGATAACCTCTTTCCTTTGGGAAGTCGGTTAAAAAACGTACCCCAATTTTTTGATTCACGTATTAATATATAAATAAATGCGAAAGTAAGAACGTATGTGTGTTTGTTACTGTCACGTTAAAACTATTAGTTGAAATTTGGCACGAACACAGTTTACGACTCATATTAACACATAATATTAATTATCGTGGTAGACTTGACCAAAGCGGTCGTAGTCGCAGAAATAAACGAGTATTGTAATATGTCGTAAAATACTCAAGTTTAATCAAATGATTACCATGATTGTATCATTCCCGAACGGTTCCCGAACATTCTACGGTTGTGTCGTGAGCGGAAGAATTTCTTTTTGTATTTGCACGACATGTGTAGAACATTTGTCGAGTGTATTTATAATTATTTCACGAGAGCATCCTATACTTTACGATTACTTAAATCATAACAATCATACAGATAATCGCAATGATAGAGTAGAAAATTTTGTAAATGAGTTTCGTCAACCCATTATTGTCCCACTGCTGGGCACGGGTCTGCTCTTAGAATGAGAGAGTTTTAGGCCATAGTCCACCGCGCTGGCCAAGTGCGAATTGGTGGACGGACGGAAATGAGTTAACATTAACATATATCTTGATAGATAGATGCATGTGTAACATTATCTTTATAGTAAAACAATCAACTTTTTTAAATTATTAAATCAAATAGCAATTTAACACCGAAGTAACAAGTCGATGTAGATAGACATATTAATTACCATACTAGTCACCCGCAGCAACGGTCGACATTCGACCGTAATTTAACTTAAAAAACTAAACTTCATATTGTCCAAAGTAGCACGAATTTTTCTCAATTAATAAATTGTATTGATTCTATTTATTAAAATCACTCAAAGGTAAAAAAAGGGTTTAATTAACAAAGCATTTAAAAGCAATAGCGGGTATTTTGACAAAGACATTTTTGAAGTTATGTGTTTTCATAGTAGACATTGAATGTTTTATTTCGTTTATTACTTATGTGTTTATGTCAAATGCAAGGTAGTGTGTGTAATGCTTTTTAGTTGTGTTTAGGTAAGTTATTGTATTATTTGAAAAAAAATATTTGCATTTGGTAATCCTTCTCTACATCAACTGTAACCGTGCATAATTTCATCCTCCTCCGTCCGTGGTAAGTATCTTAAAAACGAATCACAAGTTTTTGCTTCACGTATTAATATATAGATTTTTTTCACTTGCTATATCTACTTACGAGTGACTAGTTATAATTGGTAGTACCTATATAAGCACGCAAGTAAACATTGGTCCAGCGTAATTGTATCAGATTTCCGATTCCGTTAGCAAACAACTTGGCTTTTCATTCTCGTATGCATTTGATAAAATCAATTAATGTGTAGCTCTCACGCATCGCTCACAAATCAAGCCACAATCACGCCAGCTACCGTTGCTGCATTGCAATAAAAATGCATCTAAAAATAATTAAACTATCCACTTTATCCATAAACGATTATACGTATAAAACTTGCGAAAACATTCCGATGAATGTACAATGCTACTTTTCTCACAGTTAATAGTAATAATAATTACTTCTACACTCACAGCCTACACTAGGAATTTTCCTGTGTTGTGAATGCCGCGGAACATATAGATGAATACACAAACACCCAGATCTGTCAGGCCAAGGATCGAACCCGGGAACCACGGCACGTCAGACAGGCATGGTGACTGATCCGCTACAAAGATCGTCAAATATTGCTTGTCTAGCTTTTTTGATCAAACTTAATTCACAAAATGGCCCTGAAAAAGCTAAATAGTAGAAGCATATTCTAACAATAGTACCTATTTATTTTTTAATATCTGAGATACTGCTGTGTGATTTATTTACTGATAATTAACAATGGCTAATAAGCTATTTACAAAGAAGCCGATGTAATTACGATGCCTATTTTCTAATTTTACTTAATTAGTTTCTTAAATAATTTCATTAACATTATCATTAATGATATGCAAAGGACTTCTAGAAATTTCATCGCGATGATCGGTATCTTTATGCACATATATAACAAAGAGCCGTTGTATCAAAAGATCATGAAGATATTCGGGATAAACGGGTTCATCGACCCTAATGACGTGTTTGCGTTTCTATACTATTCAACAACGAATCATGTCTATATGAATTACAAGAACTTTACAATGTTCTGAAATCCACGTTTATTGCTACCGATTAAAATTTACCTAAAGAAGAGTTTGCAATCTGATAGTTAATACTATTTCATAACCAGCTGGGCTGAATTAAAAAAGAAAAGATCTAAAAGTTTAAATGAATTATACTTATCTATTGAAGTAAATAAAAGTTCAGTTGAGAAGTAAACTTAAGAACCAATTTTAATAAACAGAATTTCTAAATTAATTAAAAATAACTAAAAATAAAAAGAAAATTACACGAAACCAATTCGCTTACGTGCGCAAACAACATAGTAATTTGTTCAAATCTTTTCTAACAATAACAAAAAAGGCCAGCTCGCATTTCGCTGATATTTGGGACACACATAGTTTATGACACAAATTAAAACATGGAATACTAATTTCTATGGTAAACGTGACCGAAACGGATGCAACCACGGGAGCATTTAACAGGTGGTAGAACCAGTGTAGTTCGACCGGGGAGGTACCACCGCCACACCTATTTCTAGCGTGAAGCATTTTTGCGTTTCGATGGAAGGGTGTGGTTGCCGGTACACTTTTATATGAGGCGACCATCTTAGTTCTCGGGAGTAGCAACACATCTGTGATTGACTTCAGATTGAACCCATGTTCTGTAGGAAGTTGATTACAGATGTCCATGGGATGAAGTGACCACTTACCATCAGGTGGACTGCATGCTCGTTTGCTACTTCAGTGAAATAAAAAAAAAAGCTAGTTAGTAATAAGTTATAATGAAATATGTACCAAAAGTCAATCAATCCATAATAGTGTGAAGCGGGATATTTATTTATTAAGATCTTCACAAAATCGTCATAACTATACTGTGTATTAAATCTCTGTGTCATAGCAACGGGTGCATGAACAGCGCACGTGGAAGTATGAGTTTATCCAATACAATTTTGAAATGAACACGAGTGCTCCTGCAGTGCGAATACCGCGCAAGCAACCTTCAGTTTCTGTCAAGTTGTATTTGCGTAACGGTGTAACTAGTCAATAAATCGAAATCGAAGTGGTTTGGTTACGTTAAAATATTTAGGTGTCTGAATAACTGGCTAGAGTAATTTGAATACTAATGTTTTTGTTACAATGTAATACTAAGGGGATACAACCTTGTGGCTAATTAAACTGCTGTTTTTTTTGCAATTACGACGCACCACGAAACCTACTTAGATATATGGGTAGAGCAAATATATATAAACAAAAATATTACGTCTTTGATACACCTAAAAAGTTACTATACCGTTTTATTTGACGATAAATAATTCTTTACGAGAAAAATCGCTTATATTTTTTCATATCTCTACATCTATATACGTTTTTTGTTGTTTATACATCCAATAACATAATAAAAAATAATATCTATTTTGCGGTCCAAAAAAACAAAATGGCAGCTGATTTTCGTCAATCCATACAAAAACGTTTCCCCGTTATTGTGGATGTATTAGAGCGACATGGTCGACAAACCAAGGAATGATCCGTCGAGCCACGAGGAACTAGAGTGCTCTCCAATCACAGCCACTTGAAGCAATTCAACATTTAAGAATGTGTGTCAGTTGCAATAAGTATTTCATGAGTACGGGAAGTCCTCGTATATTTTGGTCTTGGGACGTAAGTCATTTCACTTTGGTGTAGTAATATTAATAATGTAATAGTTTGTACTCATCGTAGCAATATGCAATTTTTTTTTAAGGATTGGTAATGAGAAAATAGAATTAAGAAGAATAATATTTATAACGTGCGATTTTGTTGAGGGTACATTGCCAAGCCAGGTGTACGTCTGACCCTCTGTTTAATGATGCGTGTCCACTTCAAGGCTATTAAATTATATTATTATTATTCTTCATCATGTTTGGCCACGAACATTATTTTCATATAATATGCCTAATTACAATACAAACTAAGATACTAAATGTTTTTAAAATTTTAATAATAATATATACTTCCCGACTTAACCAACTAAAAGCATAGATATACATTTTATGTCGAGTCAAAATTTAATTATAAACATGGTTGATATTTTTTAAACCGTGTTGATAGGTTTTATAGTATTATTCATTTATGCTATGTTTATTTTTCTATTCATTATGAATAGCCAAAGATATGTTGAAAATGTAGTTAAAATTATTTAATAATACTTCTGTCAACTGATATGATATGATATATTTTACCTATGGCATTTGGTGCGTTATCTGTGGCGATATGCACGTTTACCTCTGTGACGTTTCGCGAGGTTTTTATCTGTGGCGTTTCGCGCGTTTTTAGTATTTCCTAAGCTTGTGACAATAGAATACATAGTCAAGGCCGTAAAAAATATTAAAAAGAAACACTGAATGCATCATGTTTGTCGTATAATTTTATAGTTTAAACATTAAATTACAAGTGAGAATATTAGTTTATTATCGATAGTAATAAGACACAGCTGTAATCGTTTAAATTTGCGAACAACATTTCAGTTTTCAACGATAGAAGGTAAAGCTTCACCCAGATACATACACGAAGAGAGGAAGAGAGCGATAGATTCCTTAAAACATAAAGACTCACCCGAATGATAGCGACTCTCGTTCCTCGTGAGTCGGCGGTTGGTCCTCCCCGGCGGCGAGCGGAGAGCCGCAGCCGACTTCACTGCGACGCGACAAAGAACAACGTACACCTCACCACACATATACGTACAAAAGTAGCCACCAAATCTCCAATCAATTCTGCATTTGGAATCGTAACAGCTATTGTAATGTAAAATCAATTAAACGCACCCGGCGGCGTACTTTGCGATCAAAATTAAACGGCGCTGTAACAGTGAGCCGGTTCCACGAGTGTTATCGATTCCAAATTCGTCCACTAACTTTAATCACCTCGTTTTGTATAACATCACACATCACAACAGTTTGCACGAACAAAACACTCGTAACCACATTTTACCTCCAAAGGCACTCTGTTTAATTATGCTTTTATATTCGCATACATAAATAGTATATTTGAGGATGTAGCTATTCATTTAATATATTTTTATCACAAACTAATATAAATATTTGATCAACTTTAGATTGGAAATAGAATATTACGAATGATGAAAAATATTATTTGTTTGACTTAAACATCGGTATTTAATATACATTGTATTATTTAAGATCAAAAATAACTTATAGAATAATGAAATATAAATATGTTAAAAAAATATTCCTTAAGTTTAAAAATATCATTATTTAATTTTGGAAACCCAAATGGATTTATGTGTATAATTCACAAATATTAGAAGTAATAATTAAAGCACAAGCTAGCGCTACCGTCGCCCGTCAGTTCAATTTATAAAAAAAAATATTTTACACAATTACAAACTCATAATTCTGGTGACAAAAAAAATATATTTTTTAATCGCTCTTCTTTTTTTCTTTTCAGTACTGACATAATTCATAGGCAATTTTGTACGCGCGTGACTTGTAAACAAAAAAACATATTTTAAATAATGACTGTGAATATTGATAAGGCCGATATAGAAGTAAATGTAGTTCGCTTGGATACAGACGTTATTGAAGAGTTTTTGCGTTCCTCGGCTTCCGTATTGCACGATATTCTGCAAGACTCAAACAAATCAGACAATGAACATTCCGGACACGCTTGTCAGCACTGCGGCAAATTTTATAAGACAGAGAGATCGCTATATTCGCATGTCATGCTGAAACACCCCGAGGACGAAGAGGAGGTGCACTGTTCCATCTGCGATAAAAAGTACTCGTCGGTACTGAGTCTGCAGAAACACGTGCGTTACATGCATCGTTACGAACACCGATGTAAAGCTTGCTACAGGACGTTCGCAACGTCTGAAATCCTAGCCTGTCACAGTGAAAGTTGCCACAACAACGTATCGCCGTGCGCTGTGTGCAACAAAATATTCGACTCTCGACTTGCACTTCGGAACCACATAAACTACAATCATCCGAGTAGCATGGAAAGTTCACTTCAGGAAAGGAAGCAATGCAACATTTGTCGCCGTGTGTTTACTAGTTCTCGTAGTCTCATCAACCACATGGCAGCCATACACCCGGCTGGCGCGACTGATTGCAATTTGTGCGCCCGGACTTTTAATTCCATGGCAGCCTTTCGCAGCCACTTCCTTTATAAGCACGCGGAGCACGATGTCCGTTGCGCAAAGTGTCACAAGTTATTTGCAACCAAACGAAATCTCCACCGACACATGAACAAAGTGCACGACAATAATAAACCATAACCTTGTCTGGATTGTGTAAAACTGTTCTAGTGCGTACTAGTCTTTACCATTGTATTTCTTTCAATAAAGGCATTGGCAAAAAGGTACCACGTCATTTTACTACACAAATAAATATTAGATAACTTTTCTATTCAGTTTATCTAGAATGTAAGACTTTCGATACGAAAATTTGCAATATTATGATGACAGAGCGGCACAAGAACTTTTATTTAAGAGTGGCTGAAATCGATTTCCAATTCACGCTTCGCACAACCGTACACAGGAAATTACCAGATAGCAGCTCGTGAAAATTGGGATTCTGTACAAAAGAGGTTTATTCCCTCCATTTCGAACCAATAGCTTCATGGTGCGCCTAACGACATTTTTTTTTTCGAGAAAAAAATAGGAAACTGGGATCAGTGAGGCGAACGAATTAGACTGCGTTACTTTCATATAGCTAATTCTATAGTAAGGTAACATTCGATAGTCTTTAAGTATCACATTATTTAAGTTACCATACAATATTAATGGAAACAATAAATTCAATAGAAACAAGTATAATTAAAGAAAGGTAATTATATGTTTTAGTTAGAGTCCGACCGCAACTGGTTTTCTGGCCGAAACCAAAACCGAATGTTCGGCCGTGGCTTTAGTTTCGGCCGAAACCGAAACTCACGTGGTCAAGTATAAAATGCCGTAAAATACTGAAATTTGGGGCGATTTGCCATTATTCTGCACCAATCAAAGACAAGAAATGGAAACACTGTATACCGTCAAAAGCCGTAACTTTTTACAAATTTAATTATTCTCGGTTTGACAGTGTGATATAAATTTGACTCATTGTAGTGTAGGAAAAGGCCGATATTTTACAATTTTAGCAAATGATTGGCATTTTCAATTATAAATGTTTTTTAACAGGCGATGTTTTTGCTTTATGCCTAAAATTGCCTAAGGGGTTTAAAATAATTTTAATAAGTTTAGCCTCATTTTGACTAATATTTAAATAATAAAAAATATTAATATTTAAATAACCTTTATTATTATATAAATAATAAAAATATACTTTCAGTGAAAAGTTTATTAGTGCTTTAGTAGGTTCAATCTTCAAGACAACCCTTGGACACGATTTGTGTATTTTTTATTCATTGACAGTAAATATGTAGGGTTGTCTCATACCATACCCAAAGTAAGTAGTAAGTTTTATTTTATAAAAAACGAAACACTTTTATTTACATTATCTAGTTTCATTATCTAGCCGAAACTGGCCGAAACCGAAAGTTCGGTCCAAAAATTCAAGTTTCAGCGGCAATTTCAGTTTCGGTCAAAATTGGCTGAAACTTTTGCCGAAACCGAAAGTTCGGTCGGACACTAGTTTTAGTTTCTGTATAAACATTAAAAAAATCTGTGCGAAATTAAAGCACTCATGGATCTTGCCAGACAATGTGAAGCCTTGTCTAACCGAAGCTGTTTAGAGTCGTCTGAATGCCCCGAGTTGTTTACGAAAATGTTTTGCAATTTCTACCATAGACACTGAAATGATACCTACTTATACATCACAAATTAAATTAACACTACACTCTACAAATCGTGTGTATTAGAAAAAATAGTTATCATTTAAAATCGTAGGTACTATTTTCATTTCACAAACATATAAATATATAAGCATTAAAGTTTTTATAGCACAAATATTTTTATTAATCTCATAATAACTAACTTAATTCCGGATTTGAACTTTTTTAAAAGACATTCAAGTTTATAAAGTTTGTGAACTTTTTACCACCGTTCTACAGAATATTTCTTTCACTTTTTAGTTCGATTAACCATTACAGCGTCTTCCATTGAATCGTTTTTAAACTGTAAATTATTTTTATTGTTAAATTACATTTGAGAGACAAGTAGGTACATTCCTTATTGTGTCTTAAATGTAATTTGACTAAACAATAAGATATTTAAGCAATAGGAAATAAATAAAAAAGATAATAGGGTAGGCAGACTATATAAATTTAAGAATTGAGACACATATGAAATCACTTTAAAGGAATTAGACTATGGTGCGGTTGATATCAAGTTACAAAGTCCTCGAGCAAAATACGGCTATGAAATAATAAGTAAAGAAGATTCGTAATTTATCTCACGGCAAGCGTTAATCGCGTCAACATCTTGTCTCGCAGAGATGAAGCAATTAGGTGCAGCGTACACGCAGTTACTCAAACAAACATAATCTAAGCAGAACATTAATATTCCGATAGATGGCACATGGCACTGACAGATAGTTATGCTATAATGATGTTTTAATCACGTGATAAATATTAAGCCGTTTATCACTGTGATATGCAATGAGACTAAATTGTGTATTCGCTTACAATCTCATCCCTTAGTACAAGTTTACAATGTTTAAAAGAAACATTATACAATTACGAGTTAAGGGTGCAGTGCGTTAGGACGAGTTTATTATGATTCCCCAAGACAATCATTGTTAACGTTACCGCCTATCATTGTAAAGTACATTGCAAGACGTGTCTGAAAACGTGGACATGCTATGCTTAATACAATGTATTGGCAAAAAAATGTACTATGATAATAGAAGACACAGCATAGACACAGCAGTAGGGTACTTAAATGGCATGTAAAAACAATTAAATTAAATCACTGTAAGCTTTAATCGTGACATCTTGTCTCGCAAACATAAATTAGGTGCAGAGTATACGGAGTTACGGACGGCGGGTAACCGCTGAATTCAGATGGCTCAGGACCGGTCGAAGTGGCGCAGATTAGGGGAGGCCTATGTCCAGCAGTGGACTTTCAAAGGCTGATGGATGGATATACGGAGTTACTCAAACAAACCCAATCAGGGCCATCCATCGGTTGCTAAGCATTAATATTCCAGTAGATGGCACATGGTACTGACGGAAAGTTATGCTTTGGTAATCACCTGATAATATTAAGCTGCTTATCACGGCGATATATAACCTATGAACATGCAATGTACATTGCAATTAGTTTCCAAAAATAAACAATGATTGAGAAATAAATACAGTACATGTAGAGTACATAAATGGCAGGTAAAAATAGTCATTTAATTATATCATAGTTAGCTTTAATCCAGTTAACTTCGGATGAGAGATCAACTTCAGAGATGAAGCAAGATCAATCGGTTACCAAGCATTAATATTCCAATAAAGGATAGCACATGGTAATGACAGCTAGTTATGCTTCAGAAATCACTTGACACATATTAAGCTGCTTATTACAGGTATATGTAACGTAGACTAAATTCAGTGCTGACTTACAATAAGTAAGTAAAAGTTAAAGTTTAAAGTAAGTTTATTATTTTTATTTTTTTTTTTTTATATTTGGGAAACAAACGTTTACATAGTACATAATTAAACAACAAAGTAAAATTAATACTAAGATCAGTGAATTTTCCACTGGTTACGTTTTTGCCCATTACTGCAAAGTACATAACAAGTTATGTCTAAAAACGAAAACGTAAGCACGCAATGTACATTGCAATGTATGAGTGAAAACAAAAACAATGCTTATTCTGAGGAAACACAATAAACTTATACAAAGGGTACAGTGCCCTTAGTACGAATTTATTTTTCCTAAAGACAAAATTTCCTAAAGACTCGTTTAAATTTTCTCCCAAAATTACAAAGTAAGACATGGCCTAAATCGAAAACCTAAACATGCAATGTTCAATGCGAAGAGGTGCAGAAACATAAACAATTATAGTTTTGAGAAAAGGTAATGAATTCGAGAATTATTTCCAAGTAGTACCAGTACTAGTAGCAGTTTCCAAGAAGAAAATTCAAGTTCCAAGTAGTTCCAACAACAAATATTTGAAGATAGTCCTACTATTTCCAAATATTTCTTGTTTTCTTAGATTAAAATCGATCAAATTATTTTAAAGCAAAAACTAGCATTATGGCGGCAATTCCAGTTTGTGATTTTAGGTGACATATTCAACTCGGTTTGAGAAGCTCCGCATGTGACGTGCCTAATAGACTTAATTCTGCATGTCGGCAGCAACCGGTAACAAGACTCAATCACGTCACGCGCTACACTGATCGCGCTACTCAATTTGCGTGCGCTTCCTCGAGCCAACATGATGTGAACCGTCGCACAGACATGATAATATTAATTAGACGTCCTATCAAATGCATATCAATATTGTTGCTTCATAACAGAGCTCATCGTCATGCAACGTCATTTATCATTTTAGTCTAGCCATAAAAAAATACAACTGTACCAAAACGGCCTTATTGACATACCTAGCCGTACCTCTTGGTTTCATTGGCGTTTGAAAAATGCAACATGTCTTTAATTTGTAATAACTATAAAGTACTAAAGTACTTCACATAGTATTGCGAATCCAAAATCGTAAATATGCAATGCATGGGCAAAACCATAAACAATGACAGTTTTAAGGAAACGTAATAAACTTGCACTAAACGCACAATATTTTGAAAATAAAGTAAAGGTCTCAACGTATAACACGGTACACGTGTTAAGGTGTTTCAGGCGATTCAGAACTTGAATTTTAGTAATTTCGTGTATGAAGCGTCCGCATTGTTTTTAATATCTATCGCGGGTTTTGGATATCGACTGACACATTTCACGAATAAACAAGATACTTGTTACCTTTATCATTACTTTCTTAGAAATTTATAATAAGTATTTACAGATTTAGTAGAAAATATTTAAAAGATCGAATTTAATGACTATCGATAGACACAAGCGAAGTAAAAACGACAATTTCTTTTTACATACGTAAATTTCGCAGTACTTTACAATAATCTATTTATTAAAATCCAAAACACAATATAACTCAAACGTTAAAAATAGGTGACCATACAAAACGCGTTGAAAATAACTAAATCCATTCCAACGTAATCTCATTTAGCGCTTACTTCGAAACATGTCATAAAATACTGAAGGAGTGCTGTTATTACGCGCGAGTAATCCTCAAAACCGAACGTTCATAACGTTAATGAGGTTCCGGCTTTCTGTGCTCAGTATTTTTATGATTTTCTGTAAGATAAACTTCTATTTCGACGAGGTTACAATTATTTTGATCCTAGGTTGATGGTCTTCTTGAATTTATCGCGTTAAACGCAATTTTGGACGTATATGACTTTCAAATAAAAAACTTTTCAATTCGGTAAAATATGTGCGTATTACTAATACTATCTTTGATTTAGTAACTTTTATTTCTAAAACGATATTTCATCGCTTATTTGAGAACATAAAAATTTAGTAGTACAAATCTACATCTGATTTGAGCCATTTTAAAATTCATGCGTTCATAAAAAAATAAGTATTAATAGTCAAGATCTTTCTCATCACTACCTCTATTAATATTTCATTAATATAGAGTAGCCAAAAACATCAAACCTCTAATCCTACGTGGAGTATCGTGGGTCCATCTATTCGCTTCAGCTAGAAACGATATAGTGTTTATACAACACTATATCGTTTTTATATTTTTATCGTCATACAACCTAAATCGCAAAGAATTCCCTTTATTACAAACTTCATAAATGTTTGTTGATCCAATTTGTAACAACACAATATAATTTTCAACGTAGTCATCATAGCCGGCTATTTCTCATTTAGCTTCTGAGGCGAGCAACTTACGCCTCGAGTGCATTTTATTTACAAACAATAAACTCTAGCAATAGAAATACAATTGTGAGTAAGAGACGTTTAAATCCAATAAAGTGAAACATTTTCTTGGTCTCCGATTTCCACAATGCAATTCTTTGAATTCCAGTAGAGATTTCTTCTATTATTGCTTTTTATGGAGCTGTAAATGCATTTACAATGAGTGGTTGTTAAATACACAGACAGCTTATAGCAAATATATTTGTTTTGAACACGTGTTTCACCGTGGTTATATTTTATCTTATAAGTTTTAAAACCTACAATTCAATATTTATTTATAAAATGATGTATTGTGACAAAATTTGACAAACAAGATTGATGACAAAATTTTACAATTGCATCATGTTTGACTCAAATTTCGTTTTTCTACAAGTAATATACTTCCGTTGTGGTTCGCCAGCGTATTCGATCTCATGGAATATTGAGTTATCAGAAGATTATTAGCCCCAGGCGCCCAGACAGGTACTACGCTATAATATGTAAATAATTATTTCACCCGTTTCCGTCTGCCTTTTCGGCGACTATCTATATAACTAGCTAACTGTTATCACCATATCAGACGAATAACTCTGGGGCAGCCAGATGTTATCATCATTCTCTATCAGACAAATTACTTACTATTTACAGGTGGTACATCGTGACACCTATTTCTAGCGTGAAGCATTTCTTGCGTTTCAATAGAAGGGTTTAGCTGCCGGAAAACTTTCATATGAGACCATCTTAGTCGTCGAAAGTAACACCGCATATGGGATACTTCAAATAGAAGATATGTTCTATATAAAGTTGCTTACAGATGTCCATGGGTGGCAGTGACTTACCACCAGGTGGACTGTTTGCTCATTTACTACTTCAATTAGATAAAAAAAAACTCTTAAGTAACTAAATTATCCAAATTTCGCTTTGGTAAATTTTCCACCGAACCATTATCAATGTTATTAGATTAATAATATTCCTCAGCCTTCGTATATACATTGATCAACAAGAATAAACACGGGGTTGATCGATGGGGTGTCTGAATGATTCATCTTCATTTCAGCTAGCGACATTTTAATGGCGGTGGAAGCTGAAAGGTTCAAGCATGTGCAATGACCTGTTTGGCTGAGACTTGTTATTTTTTAATGGCAAACAGTGTCCCTTATGCAAATAGGTCGCAAGATTTTTAGATGTAGAGAACCATAACCCTGCCATGACATGTCATCTCATGGAACTTTCACATCATAACATAAATAGTAGGTACCCACTAAAAAGTAAAATGTAATGGAAATTGTACATCTCCCATAATAGAATAATATATTATCGTTTTAGTTGTTTTGCATTCGTAATGTGCCTATCTAAAGATACAGCCTTATAAATAAACTTCGGCATAAAAATGTAGTAATGCTATATGTCTAAAATATATATACAAAATTATTTTGTAAGTTCGTTCGTTTACCGGACGCTAATTATTGTAGACGCACGGATATATGTCATTTACATTTACTGAATATAAATTTGAGGTTCAATTTCTTGTGATAATTAGATTTAACTATCTAGAATACTGCCCTCAGCGATATCATTATTAAAATAACAACAATAGATTACCACATATCAATGGCAACGTATTCCCGAATGCTGATTTCTGCACAACTTTTAAAGGATAGAACAGGAAAAACTAGAGATGCGCCGAATATTCGTTTGATATTCGGTATTCAGCGTGTTTCGCATCATTTTCACTATTCGTATTCGGCCGAATTATCCGGTTTTCGTGCTGAATATATTCGGTTCGAGTTAATCTATTCTCTTGGCTACTCGTCACGGTATATAACTAAATGACAAAAGTTTTTATTTAAGATTTATGTTATAAGTGAAAGGAATCCTATGTAGAATGTATTGAATAAAGCTAATAAAATAAAGCAATTTAACTCTCAATCAATTATTTTTTAAAGTCACATTATATCACCATTTATTTTTAAACATCAAATCAACTTTTTTTATGTACAGCTGAACACATTATCGAAGTTGGTTGTTAACAAGAAGGCAAGCCGAATAATTCGGCCGAATTCGTTTATTCGGCGAAACCAATATTCGGCGCATCTCTATAAGAAAACAACACTAATTCATTAATCCGTACAATGAAAACAAAACGTAGAGATCGAGGCGCTCACAAGGCTGGTGTAAAATGTGATTAAAACGGGCAAAATGTTATAAAGCGGAGGCGAGGCGACTGTTACCTGCGACAGCGGATGAGCGTTATCACATTACACCCTGCACACTGCGCCCCGCGGAGCCAGCCCGACCAAACAATGTAGAAAAAACCGGCCAAGTGCGAGTCGTCTCGCGTACGCAGGGTTCCGTATCATTTTGTAAAAACCGCTTATAATATCGCGTTTGTTGTATACGAGCCAACGTTAAATATTTATGTTATTTTAATGTAATTATTTATTTTTAAAGTTAATTTATATCCAAATATACTGTAAATATTTCAAGCCTCTACCTGTTACCGTTATTAATATTGAGCTAAAAATTAGGTTTGTTGAATGGGAGCACCCCATATTTATTTTATTTCGCTTTTAGTACAATCAATTTGGGTAACATTGAACAGCGGTGTAACTTTGAACAAAGTTGTGAAAAAAATATATTAATTTATTACATGGAAACTTCTTGTTGTTTCAATATCGTACTTGCGTAAAATGGATTGCCAAAATGTTGAAATAGCAATGAAAGTAAAAAAAAGGTACCTATCAATGACATAATTTTAAAAAATACCGCCTTTTCCGTAGTGAAGTTGTTGCAAGTGTTTGATGCTCCGTTTTGAAATAACAATTATAATATAAAACTTACAGTAAACAGGTATGTTTTGGTGTTTAATCTTTAAAATGTATATTGTATATTATTATTTTGAAACTGTACTATCCGTATCACATGTTGAATATTGCGTAAAACTGTTAAACTTTTGACGACGTCGAAATTGGATGTAATACGGGTAACTTTGAACGGTTCAAAGTTACCTGTATCATAAAAAAATATTTTTTTCGGAGGCTCAGGGTCGCTCAGCGTGCTATGGAGAGGGTTATGCTCGGAATTTCGCTACGAGACATGATTCGCAACGATGAAATCCGTAGACGAACGAAGCTTACCGACATCGCTCTCAAAATTAGCAGGCTGAAGTGGCAATGGGCCGCCACATCGCTCGTAGGACCGATAACCGATGGGGAAGAAAGGTCCTCGAGTGGCGACCATGTTTAGGCAAAAGGAGTACCGGTCGCCCCCCTACCAGATGGACCGGTGACCTGAAGAAGACAGCGGGAAACCGTTGGATTCAGAGGACACAGGACCGGTTGGAGTGGCGCCATTTAGGGGAGGCCTATGTTATGTCCATGTTCCGTCCATCCTTTTTTTTTTTTGTTTTCGAGGGGGAAACCTTCCAAAGGTACCCGATGTTCCGTCCATCCTATGGATGGATGGAATAAATAATCAAAAAAAAACTAGTATCTTATTTTACCACCAAATTGATCGACCTTGATTCATATGGCAAGACCAAGTTGTCTATTGTATTTATATATCAAAATAAATGTATTTTTTTATAGATTTGGTTTTAATTAACAAAAATATGTTAATTAATTTTACTCAGACCTTAAAATATTCGATTAATGACGGATTTTATATCCTCAAAAAATTATATTCAAAGTTACCCAAAACTAAGGATAACTTTGAATTTGAGTTTTAGGGGTAATTGTGGATAGTTTAATTGTTTTCTCCGTAAATTTATTGTGTTAGATTAATAAACCAGCTAAAAAGGACACTATTCATTTAATAAAAACAAGGTGCAATAAATATAAAACAGATTATAATATCACAAATATTGTAAAAAATGTTCAATGTTACCCAAATCGAGGTTATTTGTTGTTATAGCGGTAATAAAAATTCATCATCTGTGTAAATTACATCTGTCTTATTATCACAATGCATGAGATACTGTTTGATGACAGACAATTGGACAGACGAATACTGTAAGAGCATTGTAATAGCATTCCGTTTTTACCCTTTGAGCGCGGAACCCTAAAAACAACCATACATGGGTGAATACGGATAGTCGATTAAGCATAGCTTGGGTGCTATCACCCATTTCCTGGTCAAAATATTTAACTAGTCCTCTAAACAGTACAGCTGCAGTTACCGACGCCATAGAAGGCGCGAATAGAGAGACACGTTATCTATATATTAATACGTGAAACAAAAACTTGAGGTCCGTTTTTAAGAAACTTGGACCGCACGGAGGAGTATGAAAATTTGCACGGTTGTAGTTGATGTAGAAACGGAGTACCAAACGCTAATATATTTTTCAACTAATTCATAAAACATACATTAAATTCAATAAAAACACATTACACACACTACCCTGCATTTGACATAAACACATCACTACATAGTATAAAATAAAGTCGCTTCTCACTATCTGTCCCTATGTATGCTTAGATTTTTAAATCTGCGCTACGGATTTTAATGCATTTTTTTTATACACAGAGTGATTCAACGGAATGGTTTTTATGTATAATACATGTACAATATAGTGAAGAAACACTTGATAGTTTTTGATTTTTGACTTTTAGGGGGAACGAAGTTCGCCGGGTCGACTAGCATATAATAACGAAATACAACATTAAATCCATTATCATTCAAACACATAACGTCAAAAATGTCAAATGTATTTGTCAAAACCGTCATTTTTTTTTAATGCGCCTTAGTCAATTAAACCTCTTATTACCTGTCGAGTGTATTAAAATGACTTGTTATAATAGTTTAAGCGCTACTACTGTACCGCAAATCTATTGAATTCTGCAAGCTGATTTATCAAAGTATATTATGAACGACTGTTTTCCAATAATTCGTGGTAAGCGCGAACAGCGGATACTAAAGCAGCGTAATTAATTTATCTTTGTAGTATATATACTGAACGAAACTATAATCGAACTAGCGTGAATTTCCTAGGTTTAACTACATACCTCATATTTTACAAAAAGGAAAAGGGAGAGAAAGAGAAAGGGTAATGTTATTTACTTAAGCCCATTTCTTTTGCACACTGTACAGTCTAAACAGTTAGTGAGCAGTGATAGCCTAATGGTTGAAACTTGCCCTCTCAATCGGGAGGTCCGAGGTTCAAACCCAGGCACACACCACTGATTTATGTGCGTATTATACATTAATTATCACTGCTTTTCGGTGAAGGAAAACACTTGAAAATTCTAGGAACACTAGGAAATTCGCACTTGGTTAGCGTGGTGGACTATGGCCTAAACTGTCTCATTTTGAGAGAAGACCCGTGCCCAGCAGTGGGACAATAATAGGTTGACGACGACAGTCTAAACGGCTAGACGAATTTTTACATTATTTATACATTAGGTATGACGTTGGATTTACTCGATTGTAGGAGTAGCAGACATTATCCAACTCTACGCATAAAAAAATTAAATTTCGCGCCAATAAAGGTTTTCTTTCACTTTAAAAATAAAATTATAGTCTACATTTCTGGCTTAGTAAAGTTTTTAATTCAATAAGTGTAAAATAAACATTAACATTAGAAAAAGTTAACTATTATTAAAATATTTATTTGTAAAAAATACTACAACATAATATGGCATAATTAACAGCACATTATAACAATTATTACATTAGCACATATTAACATTGTTTGCAGTTCAGTGAATAGTACGAATATTATATGAAAAGTTCTGGCAAATTCAAGAGCTGAAGTATGAACAATACAAGCAATCCAATATAAAAAGTACAAGCAATTTCATATTTCTATTGACGTGGTTGCACATTAAGTATTTACAGAGCGACTGAAACGCGCCAGATGACAAAGTGGATTTTCGCTTCCTCCGACATTATTTTCCAATTCTGAAGAGCGAATACTTTTACGTGTATTTTAAGAGCAAGATAAAATTGTATTTCATATTTTTCATGGTATTTCGACTATTGTTATAATATAAATTGACGGCTGCATTGTAATATAATGGTTGTGAACGTTAAGCAGATTAAGATAAGTGCGGCTACTTTTTCTATAATAAATTTAGAATCAGTGATACTGTTACAACTAGTTTATTCCCTTAATTAATCAACCAGTTTATTGTTGCTGTTGGAAAATATCTTCCTGAATTATTTAAGGTTATAAATAATTCAGGAAAATACACACACACACACACACCTATTTGCGTGAAGCATTCCTTGCGTTTCGATAGAAGGGTGTGGTTGCCGGCCCACTTTCACATTAGGCGACCTTGATAGTCCTCGGGAGTAGCAACACATCTGTAATTGTCTTCAGATGGAACCCATGTTCTGTATGTAGTTGATTACAGATGTCTATGCGCGGCAGTGACCACTTACCATCAGGTGGATTGCATGCTCGTTTGCTACTTCAGTCGGATAAAAAAAAAGGTAATTTGTTGTATTACGCACCACACTTTAAAGGAAATGAGTATGGTTCTAGCGGAGTTACCTTATCTCTTACTAAGATTAAGCAATTTAGCATTTCAGTGGAAAGGTATGACGCCGAATTTACATATGCGGTATTTACCTTATTCCTCAGGGGTTGCAAACCATTTTAGATAAAGAAGAACATTTGTTATATAAAGAGTGGGTTACAGGTGCCCATGACCAGCAGTGACCACTTACCAGATGAAATGGACTGCCAGCTCCTATGCTTTAAATCTTTAAAGATGTAATTTGGTTTGCATATGCAACAAATAAAAAAATAATTCTTATCACTGATTTACGACTGAGAAATCCACCTTGAGGAAACCTACACATCCGAGTTGTTAAAAAAGTACAGTCAGCAGCAAATAGAGGCATTCAAACTGTCCACATAGTTAGATACAACCAAAGTGCTCAATAATATCGGCACAACCTACGTGTTCTAATTGTTCACAACATCATAAACTTCCAAATGACAGAACATTCATAAATTCATAATGAACCAGTCAAATTGTCACAATTAAAGCATCTGTTACGACACCAGCGGTAACCTAGCAACGAGACTATTCGTAAATATAGGTACATTTTATAATATTATACCTTATGTTGCGGATATAAGGTTCCTGATCACTTACGGTATAAGACATGGTAACACTGACTCTTCTCTTCTCTCTTTTTTATATTAACAACTATCCTTTTCATATCTTGCAATGACGTCATTGACTGTCATTGTCATAGAATCGGTCTAGGGGAACAAGAGGCATGATAAGACAAGACGAGAGGACGGACGAGTAAGACGGGTCATGCCCATGAGATGGTGCTGCAGCCCATCAGAAGCTGCTTTCAAAGAATACTCAATAGACCATGACAGTTGATTTACAATCAAATTTAGTTTAAGTGCACAATTGATATTATATTTTTTTATCCTTAATAACTACAGGATCAAGTAAGAAATAGTATTGAATTGATTATTATTTTCTCCTTTATTTTACGTTTTCCTTGAAGTTGATGGGGAATTTTCACACTGCTTTAGTCTTACCGTTATTTTATATTTTCTTGTAACATAATAATTGGGGCAAGATGCGAAATGTCACGGGGCACAATGGGATACACCATTATATTGCATTCTAATAATTCCATCGACAGAGTATCTCATCCGGGCTCAATTACGTCAAGAGTTGTTAATGTTCAGTATATGGAAACATACCCATATATTGCACCTGAAATACTTACCACGTCAAGTTCTACAAACCTACCCTCGTCAAGAAAAAGAAGGCCTAAGTCCGTTCATAACACACTTGAAAAAAAACAAGTTCAATCAATTGATTCTTCTTCCTGTTCTCTCCGGAAATAAACGTTTGCCAGTGACACTATCTGATGCTGATTCACCACAACAACATTGTTCACAATTATTTGACGTGCAAAAAAGAAGTTCCTCAAAAATTCGTTTTCACATACAAGCTTAAAGTTATTCGATCGTTACTAGCAAGGATGTTCAAATGGTTTCAAAAGATGTATATTAAAAAAAAATAAAGATCGATGTATATTTATTACAAACAATATATTTTAGCTAAAATATAGTAGTTTTTCTGTTTCCTCTACGGTTTTCTCATTTTTAAACTGATGAAAAGTATCTTCATTAAATTTTAAAACCTTAAATGAGATAAACAAATGTCAATATTATCATTGCTCGCACAGTAAGTATGTCCTTACAAGATATTCGCAACATAAAGTTTAATAATAAAAAATGTACCTATGTTTACGAACAGTCTCGTTGCTAGGTTACCACTGACGCCGGAGCATTTGTGACAATTTGGGTGGTATTAACATTATGAGTTTATGAACGTCCTGACATTTGGGAGTTTAAGATGTTGTCAACAATTAGAACACGTAGTTTGTGCCGATATTTTTGAACACTTTGATTGTATCTAACAATATGGACAGTTTGAACGCCACTAACTATTTGCTGCTGACTGTACCTACTCAGAGATGTGTTAAGTCTACTAATTCGCACTTGACCAGCTCGGTGGACTTGACCGAAAACTAATTCTGAGAGAAGACCCGTGCCCAGCAGTGGGCCAGTAATGGGATGACGACATACAAACCATTTAGTACCTAGAGCCACCCGACACCACTTTAACTTCAAAAAGTCGTTAATGGACGTCCACCACATGCATATCAACTTAACCGAGACTCCTTTATAAATATAGGTGTGAGCTAATGTCGCACCGAGGCCACGCCAAGCCATTGCAATAATAACTACATTACGATATTAAATTGCTATTCTTTCATTACACGTCCCATTGAATGTTGATACTCGACACACCCAACACTACAATGTAATTACTAAAGAAAACATAATATCAATCATCCCTAGTTAAACTTTCATATCTTTGGTATATAATATTGCTGATGCTGCAACCAGACTGTATAGCCAATATATATAGTAGATCTGGGACTCGACACTTTAAATAAAATCCAAATATTTTGAACAGTAGACATACTAAAATTAGTTCGAATAAGTATTATTTAAAAAAAAAAAAAATAATACATCGTGAGAAAACCCGAAAGTTCTTTAAAAAAAAAAGTTCTCGGAGGTGTGTGAAGTCCACCAATTCGCACTTGGCCAGCGCGGTGGACTATGGCCTAAACTCTCTGATACTGAGAGAAGACCCGTGCCCAGCAGTGGGACAATAATGGGTTGACGACGAAGTATTATTAAAATCTTTAAGTGGTACATCACAAAATGGTGGTGGTTAATACTAAAATAATGTAAATTATTTATATTCAAAGAAAAAATATTTATTTCGTCCAATTTCACTACAACAGGTTTGTGTATAAGTATTTGTGTATTTTGTATTCCATATGTGTGCGGCATTTCCTAAAAATGCAACGATGCTTTTCATTGTAACGGGCCATAATTGAATATAAAAAACGCGGTTGTTTCCTTAATCGCGCGTTAGACCTTAATTATTCAAACCGTTTGATTACATTGTAAATGATTTTGTAAGGTTAATAATTCAGGAACTAGTCGCGTTATTGCGAAATTGATATTTACCGTTAAAACAAATAAACCATATAAGATTAATTTAAATATTAGGTAGGGGAATAAGATCGTACGCCCTGTAGTTCCGGGATCAGAATAGGGCTACGGCATCCCCTGCCTGTCGTAAGAGGCGACTAAAAGGGGCTTCCGGGGTTGCAGACGGCTAGAGTGGGAGCTCGAACCGTTCGGTCAGGCGATCCCGGGAAGGACGGCGGTATGTTTGGTCGCATACCGTCGTAAAGACTAGACGGAGCGGTGGGCCCAGCCGCCCATCTGGGAGGAGCCCGATGGGGCAACGCGCTCGGAGGATTCCGGTTGAAGTCGTTTCGAGATCCCGGAGTCCTCATTTTCAGCGCCGAGGACGGCCACCGGGGGGTTTTTAGGGGAATAAGATCGTAACGTTTTTACCTAAGACTTTTATTTACATTTTATTACTTGTCATGGAAGCAATGCTATAAAAGAAAATTGACATAAATCAGTCATCAGTATTATTTGAACTATTTATTATTAGCTTGTTC
Source organism: Spicauda simplicius (assembly GCA_949699795.1). Lineage (NCBI taxonomy): Eukaryota > Metazoa > Arthropoda > Insecta > Lepidoptera > Hesperiidae > Spicauda > Spicauda simplicius. The sequence goes on from OX453056.1 coordinate 12,762,538, forward strand.
CCACGGCTTCGTCCGCTTTTATTACTATTATTATATTTACTATGGTAATGAGTATCCCATATGTTAATAATATTGAGACATTTAACATCTAACAGAATTTCTTACTTATTATACACTAATTCCGATGTGGTCTCTAGTTATGACGCATGGGTAGCACACATAAAAATCTAAGGATGGCAAACGCTGTTTTAGGTAGAACCATATGAAGCTAGAACCATAGAAATTTGAACAATATATTTATTTCGTGATGTAAACACAAAATATAATTCTTTATTGATATTCCTCCCCTAAAATGATTAAGTAGGAGTTAAATGTTTGTATTATTTGTTCTATTTCGTTTGCTCGTACGAAGACACGGACGACATTATTACGATTGACGCTTATTACATTACATACGAATGGTAATAAGAACAACATACAAAAATATACTTAAGCAATATAATTTTATTACTACCTATAATTTATTTAATCTTTTGCCACGAATGTGCAAGATGACAATGAATTTACACTTGAAGTAGGTATTTCCCGAGCATTATGATACGGGGCTCTCCGAAATGATTCGAAAAGAGCGATGGATTGGTATTTCTCTGGTGTTGCAAATGTCCATAGGCGACGTTGACTACTTTCCATCGGATAGCCCGACTGCCTTATCGTTAGGTTAAGTAAAAAAAACTTCGATCGTATGTACTATTTAATTGAACACATCGTACTGTGACACACACTAAGTACACACACTAAGTGCTACACACTAAGTACTGGTCAAATTTATAACATGAATTATCAGTATAACAATTTGGAAATGGTATTCTGGTATTGCAATGAATATCTTACGCACCCCTATAATTGAAAACGGCATTCAAAACTTACGGAAACATGATTAACAATATAAAATAGTTGAACCATTTGCCAGGAATATAGATAGCACCAGGTATGTAATTTGCAAACGGGAGAGTGGGATGGGGAAGTGGGAGGAATCTTATATGTATTCATTTTTAATAGACCCCATATTGCGAGGCAGTCTCCATGCCGGACGCAAGTTCTGGGTTAGATCACGGGCGAGGCAGGCATCAACGAACAATTCAGATTTATCATCTGCGCCCTTAGTATTACTTTAGTATGTTTCCACAAAAAACCTTTGTTTACGTCTTCGCCCAGTATTTTAAAGCACATTGCAGCAAGTCATTGTCGCAAACGTAATCGTAAGTATCGTAAGCCCTAAACTGGTACTGAGGGCACTTAAACTACATTTTTGTATTTTAGTTGTGTATATATTCATGACGACTGAGAATCTAAGTAGGTTTTGGGTTATGAGTTAAGAAAGTGCCTTAAAGTTAAACATACACGTGCAAATAAATAATTAACACATCATTTTAAAAACAAATGTGTATTTATAGGTACTGGGAAAAATCGCCGGATCAAAGGTATACTTTCTATCATTCAAATAGACAGTTACCTACAGTACAAAGGTTCACCATTTGCAGTACAACAACCCGATTACACATGAACTTGCCAAGTAGTTTCGGCTCTTCAGACGCTGAGTCAGTCAGTGAGTATAATTGAAGACAATTGTTTAAGTTCCCTACACTTTCTTGTAAGGCTACTATGGAACTGGTCGACGTTAAGATCCTCGCCAAATCGATTATTGCGTTCAGTTTTTATCACTAGTTCGATAGCGAACAAACAATAGGGTTATACATAAACTTTCCCTAGAAAATGAAATTATTATTTTGTGGTAAATCGGTATGTTCGTGGCGATCGTGCTTTAATGTCATCTATACGTTCTTGCGTTACTGTTGGCCACAGATCTCTCAGAGTGCGAGAAGGGGTGTAGTCTATTCCAACTCGCAGCATATTTTACACATCTTGGAGCAAAGTATTTACGAAACCCTTTAGTCTGCTGCTAGTCTGATATTTTCCTACCATTAAAAAAAATATAATATAATTAATTAATAAACATTTAACGTAAAGTCAAGCCGTGATAGCCTCAGCTTTTTCAAGGTTATGGGCGTGTTAGGAACTCGTTAAGCTTTAGATTGCATTTGGATTTAAAGTTGACTTTGGCTAGTCACTCCCCTCTCCCCAACGGATCCTGGATCCGTCAGTGGCAAGCCATATTGGAACTCCAATCCTATGTCTAGCTAGAATCGATCATACTTTCCTAGTATGAATTACTATCCGCGCGTAAACCCGCCATTACCGTAATCACTATTACGGAATGGAATTATCCGCGTCCGAAATTGGCCTTCAAACTGCAAACAGGTAGCTATTTATTTAACAGCACTATTTTACTAACATAATAAATGCGATGTTTGGATGTATGTTACTCAATCACGCTAGAACAGCGGAACGGAACGCTGCGATTCCTATGGGAAAGCATAAAAAATGTACAAGAACCGTCTAAAATAGGGTTTAAAGCGTTTTCCCCAAGATGGCTTGACTAATTGAAGTAGCAAAATACAGAAAAAAGAAAGCAATAATAGAAAATCCCACAAACTTTATTCAAATAAAGTTAGGTAAATAATTTATAAATATCCTGAAAATCATCGCCAGTAAATCTATGGATGTAATTTCGTAAACATTTTAGAGAGTATATAAATTTGGTTAAACATTGGTTCATGTTACAATTTATTTTAAACACAGGTGGAGCCGCGGTTCCATCTAGTCTACAATACCTACTATCCCTACTAATATTATAAATGTGAAAGTAACTCTGTCTGTCTGTCTGTCTGTCTGTCTGTCTGCTACTTATTCACGCCTAAACAACTGAACCGATCTTTATAAAATTGGGCACACAGATAGTGTTGACCTCGAGAAAGGACATAGGCTGCTTTTTATCGAAAAAAATGGGTTAAAAGCGTTAAAATCGGGCATAAATGTTTGTAAGGAAGTTCGTTTTTGACAAAGTCCATAATGACAAGTCCGTCACGGAGTACGATAGACTTACTTAAAACCTTATCTAAATAATAAAACATAAAAAAACATTGATTTCGAGTCGACAACATATATCCGTAAAATTCGGATTGTCGCGTATTTTGTTAAATTCTAATGTAAACATATGTGACATGACAGTAGTGTGACATGACAGTAGCCATAATGGCCGCCCGGATGCCATTCTGAATTCATTCAAAAATAATACGTATAAATTTGTAACTATCAATTATCATAAAAATAGGTGTGATTCAAATTGACTTTAATTTAATTTATAAATTTATGAAATATTTCAATAATAAAATAGCATCAGTTGACGCGCTGCGGCCGCGCAGCTTGCGACCTAATGTAAAATCGCTCTTAGAGTACAGGGATTCCCAATTGACAACACATGGCGCGTCATACTATTATAGTAAAATAGTTATTCGAATCCAATAATTCAAAAGCGATAAAATGTTTTAACATTGTTTCAAAATAAAATTATCGACTCCATTTGTCCATGTTCATGTTACATAAATAGTTTCTTAACTAATTATTGCATAAATAAAGTTATGGTATTGACCACACCCGTACATTTTTAGCGAAAATAAATGTTAAGGACAAAATACAATTGATAGTCTTTTAAGCAAAATACTAACATTAATAAGTCGATCAGTATCTAAATAAGATATAACAATTATATCATGAATTATTATTATAAAGAAGCTTTTGCAACTTTTGTGATAAATAATTGCATTTATGAATATTGAAGCAAGGTTGATGACCTCTAATAACAAACGAGCAAGGTCAACATTAATGTTCTATTTATATTTATGATATGTTCATTATAAATAATGTTATAGAAAACATGCATTTAAATAACAACATATTTTAAATTAATTTTAGAATAACAAAGTGTGTCAAAATAAGCCAAAATAGATGATGTTCTTAACTCATAAGTATGTGAATTTCGCATTTGTTATTAAAATCGTGATAGCCGTGTGGTGCCAAGTCGGGCGGATTAGAAACGCGAGGTCTGGGGTTCGAATCCAGTTGTCTTATGTACATTATTATTATTATTATTATTATTATTATAATCTGTAGTTTTCATAAATATTAATTTTAGTCTTATTTTTTTAATAACCAGCTCATTTTTAAATATTATTTAGTATCGGAAATGCAAAGCTTTCGCCCGCCTGGGAATCAATGTGTCACAAAGTTTATATGAAATTAAAAGAGGTTTAACCTCTGTCAGGTAAAAGTACAAAATAATTTGGATTTACCTTGCCGACAAATTCAAATTTTAATGTAATGAACCACAAACAAGGCTTAATAAATATAAACTATAAACATACCTGAGCGCCGCTTAAATGTTAGTAGAACCAAAATTAGTTTACGTATCATTGATACTGTCATTAGATTTTTAGTTTTAGTTAGATGCACTAGGAGACACGGGTAAAACGTTTTTAATAAATTTACTATTAGCGAAAAATATAAGATCTGATAGAAAAATAGCTATTGCCATGGCGTCGTCCAGAGTTGCGCCCACACTTTTAAAAAGCGGTCATAATGCCTGCCTATTCGCCTTTGAGCGTCCACTCAAGATTTGTAGCAACGATTTCTCTAACATTTTTAATATTTCAAATCAAAGGAATACTGGAAATTCAATGCGGGATTGTGATTTGACTATTTGGGATGAAGATTTTGTAGATACAGCCATCGAGATCGAAGACATTATCCAACAAAATTTTTGGATTCCTTTAACCCGCATTCCGGTACTCCTCCACACAAACTTTTGTTTTTTTAATAAAAATACGCTTTCTACACTCAATAAAATAGAAAATTTCTACAATTTCAATTTCTACAATAGCCCCACACTAGGATTTTTTTCCTGTGTCGTGGGTACCATGGACACACAAGACGTATATAGAAACACCCAGATCCAGAACATGAATCTATTCAGATTCCTGTCTGGCCGGGAATCGAACCGGGTGTTGTAGCTGCTCCGCAACGCGGGTCGTCAAGGTTGTCAAATTAATGTTAAAAGTGGGTTCACCTATATGTAATCTTACTCAGAAATTTAAAAGGACCAAAATTACTTAAAATAGTATTTTTCAATTCATAAAAGTTAAAATCCTTCTTTATAATCGATGCGCTTTGGTTTAAATGTGGAGGCGTTGTTTGAAAAGATGTGTTCCGATATTGTTAATGTGACCACTAAGACTGTAAATTGGTTCAAAAAAGGGGTTTACGATATTCTGATTCGTCTTATTTTCATAACATTTTACATAACAATATGCACCTACCCACAAATACACACTTAAAATTCGTTTTTTCACTCTGTGTTTGTCCGGGTAATCCTTGACCGGCTAAACCGATTTTTACGGGTTTTAACTATAGAGAATGATAAGGAACAACATGTAGACTACTTTTATCGTAGAATTCCCACTGAGTGGAGAATTGCGCGGCAAAAACTTTGCGATACATTGATTTGCACGCGGGCGTAGCCGCGGGTACAGCTAGTACCTAATATACGGCACGGATATCCACATCCGCAACTGCGAACATAAAAACTATAATGATGCAACGGGTCATGCGATATGTAATGAGTATGCGTGCATCTTGAAATTATATCACTTTTGACCTTCACGGCTTTTCTTAGGTTCTTTACAATAACAGACAACTATATATTACTAGGTAATTACCGCGGCTTTGCTTGCTGCGGTCGCGTCTACCACGGTAATAAGTAACCTATGTATATTTATTAATTTAGGTCATAAATTGACCTAGGACCAAATATGTGTGCCAAATTTAAATAAAATCTACCTTTAGTTTTTGCGTCAAACAATAACGCAGAGATGTTCGTATTAATAATATTAACAAGATAAGTATGTGATGACTGCACAAATATGAAATTAAGACAAACTTAATATTCTTAATACAGCTGTATGACTTCTTTTTACCAGACTGCGTAATCTTTTTAACACGATGGTAATCCTTTTTTTTTCAATCAGTTTCCTAATACATATGGCGTTATTATTATAGTTACCAGAAGTAAAACCTTTATTCACAAACTTTCGACGAAATGCTGCAATTTACCTGTATTTATTATTTTCAATAAATTTCATCTGTATTTTTTAACAATTAGCTTTTAGTGACAGATGTTGTGGTTATTTTATTACCATTTATACTCTGTTAAAGATTCATACAGATACCATATGCATAATAATGAGGTACTACACTCGTATTATACAGACTATTAATTCAATTTTAATGAGATTCATCTTATAACAATGTTGGGCGTAATCCTACGAAGTATAAACGAACGAGAGGCTTCATTATTCCGAAAATTCTATTGTTAAGGACATAATTAAAAACATTATTTTAAAATAATTATTCTACGCGTGAGTTCGAAGGCCTTGACAAATGTGGCTATAATGGCTACTAAGTAAAATAAACGATAAGTTACCGTAAATAACATTGATTGTAGTCCATTAATGGACTTTCGATTCTCCGTCCTTTTGTTACTTTAAATAATATATAGGTTTTTTTAAATATAAAATGAAGTAGCGATGGAACTTTTAGTCCACCTGATGTCCTGACCAAACTTCATACAGATTAGGGGTTCTATCTAAGGTCCTTCATAGATGCTTTGCTGCTTCCGAGGACTAAGATGGCCGCTACATAAGAGAGTAAGCCGGCAACCCGACTCCTTCACCGAAACGAAAGAGCTGCTTCATACTAGAAATCGGACCTTACTGGCTCTATCAGCTGGCAGTTAAAGATGGCATTATAATTAATAATTTTCAAGTTATTTTGAACGCACCTATTTAACCTAAAAAGAGGTTTAATAACTAAGCTGCATTTAAAAGCAATAGCGGGTATTTTCGTCGTCCTGTGTTTTCATAGTAAGACATTGAATGTTTTATTTCGTTTATTATGTGTTAATTGATTTAGTTTAGTTTTAGTTGAGTTTTAGTTGATTTTATGTATGTTTTATGCATTATTCGAAAAAAATATTAGCATTGCATCATTCCCTACATCAACTATAACCATGGGTTATTTCATACTCTTCTGCCTGCGGCAAGTATCTTAAAAACGAATCGCAAAATTTTGTTTCATGTATTAATATATAGAAGATGATATTATAGTCGTTTCTCGAGAAACACGAAACAGATGCCTATTGGTTTCTCGAAGATGGTATAGCCATACAAGTTAGGTTATTTTTTTATAAATGTTGAATAGCGGTTCTAAAAAACGAAGTTGTTTTAACGTATACTGTAAATTAATTAGGTTATTAATAAAATTAAAACGTAAATTGATGCAATCAAATATGTTAACTGAAACAAAATTGGAGCGAATGACGTCACGCATTACCGCAAATTTGAACTTTTGTTGTAATTACGCGTTTCAATTGATTTCTGCATCATTTAATTTGTTACTTTTGTTTATTTATACTTTTATCATACACATACATACAATCAAAGTATCTACAATCACCACTAATTGAACAAAGTTTTATTATGGCAAATAGCTATAATTCGCCTTTACGTTTTGTTATGCTTGGAGAGTTTTTGCAACAAATTAGTACTAGCTTAAATTAATTTCATCATATCATATTTTTTGCATTTTTATTTGTTTTACATTATACAACAATAATAATTTTCGTTTCTTATGTCCATAAATATACCGGCGACTCGTATCATCCCTTATGTAATCACATACTTCCCATTCATTTCTCTTGGGGATACACCTTGGTTTCAGAGTAATTTCTTACGCTAACCATTGAATTAGCCAATAAATAAAATTAATTATTTAAATTATTACGTATATTTTAAGTCTATTTTAGCGGCTAAAAGGATATTACCTAATTAGTATTTTGAGTGTGATAATAAGAATGATAACAAAATTCAAAACAAACTTAACTTTAACATATAAAGATCGCCTTACGTGTCATTGATTTTGCATCCACGCCCTTTAAAAGTAAGTCAGATCTGTTTTACGACAAACATAGCCTATCTAGGTCTATCACTTTACCATTTTCAGTATTACTGTAATATTGGTAGAATTTCGTCAGTATTACAAATATTATTGTTTTTCCAGAACAAAATGTATTGTTGGTTCGCAACAAATAAATAGTACGTTCGTAACGCAAAGCCACACATTTGATTTAGAAGTATACGCTACATCACAGGAACAAAGCCCAGTGTGCAATAAAAACGCATTTAGAGCAAGTTCGCGGTCCGCCGCTGTACACGCTCACAAATCAACATGGCAGGTATTTCGCACGAGTCGCACTCTTTGTAACCAATAACAGGTTTTAATCTAACCACTGACATTGTTTCACGCTGCGAATATTATCACAAATATAATCGGCCTAACAGCCTTCGTTAAAGCGGTCCTTAACCGAGAAAGTCGCCTGTATATAAGACCCCAAATCGATTTTAAGCATTCGGATGGATGGTCGGACGAACATTGGCCTGCGATCCATGATTGTACCCATATTTAAAAAAAAACATGTAATTGTACGATTGCTTTTGACTTTTACAAAAAGGTTATGATAAAAATAGAAATAATACGGTTATTTCGGATCAACATAAAATACCTTTTTTTTTGTTTACGGGGGGGGGGGGGGACCTTCTAAAAGTGACCGACGCCGTGGGAGCGACGCGGGTTATGTGGGATTCTTACCGCACTAAAATCCCTCCGGTAGCCGTCCTCAGCGCTGCGTGGAGGACTCCGGGATCTCCAACGGAACACAACCAGATTCCTCCGAGCGCAATGCCCGTTTAGAGACTCTTTCATGGTGGACGTAAATGCTCACTGCACCTTCTGGTCTTTACGGCGGCTTGCAGCCACATATGTCGCCGACCCTGGAAGCACCTTTTCGTCGCCTCTGACGAAAGACAAAGGCAGTCCCGGAACTTCAGGGACAGCAGAATTTAATACCTACTAAGTAATATATTCAACTTACTACTTAACAACATTACAATATGTTCCAGACATATTGCCTAATGCTTGAATCTGAACTTTTACACTAAACATAAATGCTTCTGGTGAAGGAGCGCCTTCAAATGTTTACCTTCCATCTGTAACTAATCATTATCGGGAACTAAACTCCAGAATATAATAGGCCAATTCAGTATATCGCCGCGGGCGTATCTTCCCTATTTTGTGATTGGCGGGTGTGTCTGCACCTAGTACGGACACGGTTTATTTATGTATAAGCTACCGTTAGATTGCGACTGGCTTGGCCTTTGAACTAAATCCATGTGTAAACTTTAACGCCTCCACTTCCAAGGCACGGAAGCTTAGATGACAATTTTCACTACGTTTGGAAATATTCACCATGTTACCTTTTTACCTGTACTTGCTTCGTCGGAACATAAGTTAGTATAGTATTTTCTCCGTGTTTTAAGTTTTATGCAACGACCGAACAAAGCAAACTTCCTATATTTTCTAAAGTACGATAAAACAAATGACGTATGTTTACACAACAGAGCCTAGTGACCCGGTCGTTAAAAGAGTCTTGCGAAATGACCATTCATCTAAACGACCTAACTGCAGTCGTACTGATGCATTTTATGACTATAGCCGACTAAATTTGAACGATGGGAGTTTATTTAGGGATTGTGAGTGTAGCGACATCAACTTTATTTTGCTGTGTGGCATCACGCAATTGGGTGAAGCCATAAAAGCGAGCGTTTGAGGTACAGGAACGAGAGCGGTAAGGCTACGATTAATTATGTTAAGAAACTCCGGTAAATGGAAATATTTAAGTATCAATAGGATATTGGAGCTCAAAGTACTTTGACTACATAGTTTCGTTGTGGGCGTTCGTCTCATTTTCTGTCAATTAATTTAATCCCTCCTACATATAATGAAAATGAAATATCTATATCTATATCCGCGTATCTGTTCAACGCAAATATTCGAAAAATTGTTATTAAAAATAACTTCTTGATGTAGTAATAATATTTGAAATTGCATAACACCAAACATGGATTTAATGGATTAAATTTAATGTATTTAACATACCTACATATGTTTACAGACCATATCTTGAGATAACATTTAATCTTTATTTATTAAAACCCTATCATTACATTATAATTTAAGTTTTTTATTTCAAAAAGCTGTAACCCGTATGGCAGAGATAGCATGAAATTATATTAATTGTTTGTGTGACTACATTTCTCGCCGAACTTGGAAGGTTAATAAATGCTGGATACAAAATTTCATTCAGTTCGCAATTCAATATGCAAAATTGCCACTAATCTGCTACTGCAATAACTGTAACAGTATGATCTGCAATGAGCAGCAAGAGGACATAATGATATTATAATGGAGCAGGATAAATCTGTGAACATAGTGGCACGTACTTCAAAGAGACGACGTATTGAAATTATTATTATATGAATATAGAATTTTATTCAATCCTTATAATTTCTGTCCAGACACTGTAACCCACATACATATAATTATAAATAAAGAGGATGTGACATAGGTCACATACCAGCACGCCCCAGGAAGCTCCATCCGACATACTGCTGAATGTCCTAAAGAGACTGACAGTTTGCTTACTGAGAGACTGAAAAAACAATTCTTAATACCTATTAAAGTTACAACGTTACACAGTTACGTCACGGGAACAAAGAAAACCATTTAATGCAATTGTGAGATGCTAGTCCACTGTAAATAATATGTATAGCTTAACACTCCCTAGTTAACGATAGATTTTGATTGAAAATATCATACATAAGTGCTTAATAGAAAACCTTGCACCTACGTGTCAAAGGAGGCTGAATTTATTTGTAGAAAACGACTTTTCAACGTGAAGGAGACAAGAGGGTGAGAAAAATAAGGATGCCTTTACAACAGCACTATTCCATACAAGATACTGAGTGTGTTATATTATAGAGTCCCATTTCAAGATTTTGTTTAGTGCATCTGAGAACTTGAAAGCCTTTTAAGAGCATATAGATATCGCGACAGAATCGACGGGGGCGTGCCGAAGTGTATGGTCTATAAACGGCGCTCCAGGCGATAGTAAAAGACAAGAATAGTAAGTCTCTTTTGATACAAATACATACATATTTTAACAGATTTTAAACCTATCGCCTGCACTCTGTGTGGGTACTTTTAAACTAAAATTGCTCAAAAGTATTGTTCTTGTTTTCGATCATACATTGTACATTGCACGTACATACATGTACATTGCAACCTTACATAATTTTCGATGTACTTCAAGATGATGAGCAAAAATAAGAACAATGCTTGTTGTGACAAAACATAACAAACTCACTGGTTATAAAATAATAAAGCATTTTTATAGCGATAGTATTATTCGATATTATAATATTATATAAAACAATCGATACTAGTCACCCGTCGCAAAGGTCGAAATTCGACCGTAATTTAACTCAAAAACTAAATTTGATAGTGTCCAAAGTAGCACGAATGTTTCTCAAATTACCCCAAAGGCAAAAAGAGGTTTAATTGACTAAGCTGCATTTAAAAATAATAAAGGCTATTTTGACAAATACATCTGACATATTTGACGTTATGTGTTTTTATAGTAAGGGATGTGTTTTCAGGTGCTTTTATGTATATTTTATGAGTTATTTGAAAAATATATTAGCATCCCGTACTCCTTCTCTACATAAACCATAACTCTGCCGTCCGCGGCAAGTTTCTTAACAACGGATCACAAGTTTTTGCTTCACGTATTAATAATCGATATTTATAAACACAGTAAGCCAGAGACGCTTACCAAATCTTAGCTTGAGTTTACTAGAATCTTCAATAATGATCGAAATCCGTTAATTCCGAAGATAGCGAAACGGCCACCATGCTCTTTGAAGCAAATTCATAGATGCCCAGCTACTCTAGATCGCTAAGACGGGATTCCACAGTTAAGCCTCTTAATAGTTCGCATAACTAATATAACCGACAGAGTACTAAGTCACTATCTGACTCAAGATACTTCTAGCTAGTAAAGCTTCGATCGTCTTGGACTTATTTGTCCCACTGCTTAGAACGCGTCTCCTCCCTGAGAAGGGTTTAAGCCACAGAGCACCAAGCATGCCAAGTGAACCATGAAAGTGAATCGATAGATTTCAAAGTATCTATGACGACATAAGTATGTTTTTAAAAGAACGCTTAATCGCGTAGGTTTTTACATATTTTCTTTAAATATTAAAACACGATAATATAATTTAATTATAATAATATAAATAAATCTAATAATAATAATTAATTAATACATACAAGAGTTTTACAAAAATGCTAGGGTTCTATCCTCGGACCGAGGATCCAGACCGATTTACGAACCACTACTGTTACACAGTAAAAACACAGCGTGGTTATTCGAAATCGAGGTTACGACCTACCCAGTTTCAAATTCTCAACGACGAAAAAAAGTCGTCTAACCTACACCCCCCTCTCCCCTTTGACATGCCCCCCTACTTTGACACCTGTGTCACTGCAAATAGACGACCAAAAGAAAAAAAAGGTTGCCAAATCAAAATATTTTGTCGCCATAATAATGTGGCGCGCGGTGGGCACAAGATGAGCTTCCAAAAAAAAAAACATTATATAACACAAAAAAAAGTTTACCGCCCCCGAAACGTGCCGTCCAGGAATCACCCCCCCCCCCCCCTCCACGCGACGCCACTGCTGTCACAGCCTAAAAAGCCAGGGGTAAGGCGGGCAAATCGCAAACGTACCCCGTCTCTTATTGTGTTTAAAGTAACATAAAATGCTTTTACGCTCGCCTACGCGACCCGCTCTTGGATGAGTTTTTCATTTTATAAACTAACAAAAGAGCGATCCGTTGGGTTAGTTGAAAGGATATGCATTATGCATCGTTCTCGGTATCAATTTACGAGTACGGATAGTTTGATTAGCATTCTAAGTACATAATCGTGTAACATGGGTCTTAAAAATAAATTTATTAAGTTATTATAGTAGTTTAGTGCAGGTTTTATTACGAATTAACAATAATTAATTGACAAAAATCTTAATCCTACTATTTTCAATTTCAATTTCACTGAAGCCGTTAGTCTGTTACCTTATATCGTAGGGCGTTGTTAATATTCTGCCAGCCATACCTAAAATATTAATAGATACGAAAATTTTCAAATGAAGATTACGTCGATATTTCTCCAACATTTTCAGCACATTATACACTCATACGCATACATCTATTTCAAATATCTGTCTATAGATTTCACGAATTGCAAACCACGTCCTTTAAGTAAGGAAAGTTCGCTGTAACATAAGGATTTTTTCGTCTTTTGGTCTGTTTTGATATAAACCCGAAATAGGTGTATGTATATCTTCAGAGCACGTTGCAGATTAACGACACGATCACACGATCAATTAAGCTAGGTGCAAATCAGCGTGCCTCTACCTACCGACACATATAAAACAAACTACTGTTACTTGTGCAATATAAAAATTACGTGTAAACCTTACTAAAGCTTCAAACTACTTCGGTACTCGCCACTACAGCTCGAAGGCTACACTGTTATAAATCAAAAATACAAACCAACCAGAATCAAAACATCAGTATCCAAAGTCATGCGAGAATGAACAGGTGTAACAAAAACACAAAATCTTAACGCCTAACTACAAAAGGTATAAAAATGGGAAAAAAACGTATACAGTATAACTACGTGATTCAATCGTATACAAGGTTGAGAGGGACCTGTTAGATCGGTAGCAGCCACTTTTTGTGTATGTAGGTCGTGTGGAGTGTGCAAGTATTAGTAGGTATGTTATACATATGATATAACTAACCACTGCGTATGATATAACATCTTTATACATTACAAACATTTATTGTACTCCGATAAATAAGTATTAAAATCAAAAAGATACATATTCTAAAGTTCAACAGGCGGTCTTTTCACTTAAATAGCTATCTCTTTCAGACTTTAGAGGCTGAAGGAAAACATTTAAAGCAAAATACAAGGTGTAAAAGTATATAATACCGACTTGGTAAAAATATAAATATGTTCAATCCTATCTAGACGTTAAAGTCTACGTCTACCTAAAGTTATCTTTCCTAATGAATTTATTTGAAAACAACAACTTTAGGAGAGCCATGAGATAGTAATAACCGTATCGCGTTTTCTACTTATCAATAGAATGCGTGAATTGGATTGTGCAACTCAAATACCAATCATGAGTGTTCCTACTTACTGCAGTAAAAGGCTTGCTCAAATCAGTTGACACAATCTATTCAGATGTTCCTATCACATGTATACATATAATAAAAATATATTTCCGCGTGTGTTTATCACATATATGAATGTTCAAAAAATAGGAGAATGGAGAATAAGTGGATAATAATAACACATCACTATATAGTCTTTAATGCTATTTTTTGTCAGTGTATTTAAAATTGCATCACACCAACACTGATTACTTTAAAGAACATTTAAAGGACAAATTTGTAGCCTTCATCTTCAGATATATCTTAGTCCTGATTTCATTAAAACCACTCCGTTATTATCATTTAACGTTATACTACATTTTTTAAACTCGGGCGAAATCAACGCTGATGACTTTAAGTACATTTTGTAGTCTTTTTCTTGAGATAAAATTTACCTTAATTTTTGAACCCGAGAGAAACCGCGGGGCGCATCTAGTTGACAATGATGAGTTAGAAACCAGCGGAGACGGACTTGTTACGCCGCTTGCTTACTTACGCTGACCGTGGCATAGTTTATTGCATACAAAACATTGCATCTCTATTTACCTATTTTTTACAAGATTAAAGTTGCAAACGAGCTCGCAGTTTGATGGAAAGTGGTCTCTGCCATCTTTGAACATTTGTAAGAAACTTCATACATAAGAAGGATTCTATCCGATGAGAATCAGGTATGCTTGTTACTTCCGGGGACTAAAATGGACGTCGTATATGACGACGAGGCGTGCCGACAACCCCAATCGTCTTTATAAATATTATTATGATTTCGAAGAATAGTTTACAAAACCTATAATTTAAATTAACTTTCTATAAATATCTCCCCATTTCGATAACTGACAAAGAATCTAGGCCAGGGGTCGGCAAGTAGTTATGAGTAGAGTTCGGATACTGTAGAAAAGTTTAACCGAGATCCAAAAAACCTGATAATGATAAGTTTATTTTGCTTTCAAATTATTCAACAAACCAATTTTTAAACATATGTGAAATCATTGTTGTTGTGAAGTTATGTAAGCAGGAACTAGGTATATCAGAGATAACTTGGCGGTCCTAGATTCTTTCGGTCCGCCTGTTGCTGACTGCCAATCTAGGCTATTTGTAACTTGCCTATTTAATATTTACCATCAAGGCGTTCTTGTGACATCGTCTGAGATACGTCGGATCAATGGTCCTATTGTATGACACTTCAGTGCACTTTAAATTTGCCATGCAACCGTGACGTCACATGTACCCTTAGTACGAGTTTATAATGTTTCCTTAGAACGAGAATTGTCCTTGTTTTTGCTCAAACGACAATGTACGAATGTACAGTCTTATCCTGTACATTCGTACACTTCGTTTTCGACCAATACTTGAAATGTTCTTTGCAATTTGCGAATACGTAAACAATGATTGTTTAGTGGAAATGTAATAAATTCGTACAAAGGGCACTGCTATCTTTTATATATTGCAATTTATGTATTTTGTAACGCACTAAGCAGTAGTAATGTAACGAATATTCGCATTCGCAAGGATTGTGCAAATATTTGCAGTTTGACGACCAAAAAAAAGTTGCCAAATTTACATTTTGTCGCTCCTCACACTACTATTAGATTTTATACTGGTTCCAGTATCTGTATATGCAGATGCACCTTCCTTAAAAAAACTTAATATATGTATTCCCGAATGTTCAACTAATCTTTATAATCAATACAACAAACCCTTAATACTAGTGATGTAACGAATGTCATTATTTGTCATTCGCGAATGCGAATGTGATTATTTCAAATCAACATCTTCGCGAATATAAAGCAATGCAATTCAATATTCCCGAAACACCTATTAAATGCGAATATCTAAAAACATGTGAACATTCGCGAATGTGAATGCTCAATATTGCGAATATTCGTTACATCACTACTTAGCACCCAATGGATCGTAAGCTCAGCGAGATCAATCCCCGCCACGATGTGCTATTACAAGACACATGCGTTTCACAGTTTCACGCCACACGGCACACGATGTCACGCTTTGTCGGAGTCAAATGGCGAAGGTCATAATTATTACCGTGTTAAATGCGCTACATATTTTTATACGTCAGATTATATTCGTTCAGTTATCGTCATAGTCACTTATATAAAACTAAATGCCTCCCTAAAAAAACTGAATATTCGCATTCGCGGATGTTCAAATAATAGCAATCGTTGCATTAGTAGTGATGTAACACCCTTAATACCCAGTGGATCGTAAGTTTCCGAGATCAATCCCCGCCATATTTGTTGCAAGAAATGCGTTTCACAGTTTCACGTCACATGGCACGCGATGTCACGCTTTGTCGGAGTCAAACGCAAAGGTCATAATTATAGCCATGTTAAATTGCGGTACATATTTTTATACGTCAGATTATATTCGTTCAGTTATCGTCAGTCACCTATACTATATTAGTTGCAGATGTACCCCCCCTAAAAGAAAAGTGGCTATTCGCATTCGGGGACGTTGGGAGAAGATATTCGCATTCGCAAATGTTAAACTAATAGCAATCGTTACATTAGTAGTGATGTAGTACCCTTAATACCCAAAGGATCGTAAGTTTCCGAGATCAATCCTCGCCATATTTATTGCAAGACACGCGTTTCACAGTTTCACGCCACACGGCGCACCATGTCACGCTTTGTCGGAGTCAAACGGCATAGGTCATAATTGTAGCCATGTTATATGCAGCTGATATTTTTGTATGTAAGATTATATTCGTTCAGTTGTCTTCAGAATCAACTTTATTATACTAGCGACTAAATATTTGACGTAAATGAATCATATGTAAGGTATCTGTGCATATTTCTGTTACTACATTTGAAAAATATTTTTATATCAATTTAGAGTAGCATACGAACATGCAGACCACTTGATGTAAGTGGGCAATGTCACCCAGGGATATCTTTGACTATCTCTATGTTGAAAAGATGTCCTAATTAAAGTCAATTACAGATGCGTTGCCACTCCAAAGGTCTAAAATGTACGCCTCAAATTTAACTCTACTAGGCAGCTAGCATCCATTCCTTTTCAATGAAATGCTTCGACTGCTTTACCACCATTTCTACCATCTACCACCATCATTTTAAAAGCTTTTTTAATACTATATCAATAGTGCGTATCTAACACGTACTATAACTTTCGTTTAAGAGAGGCGTTTTATACTTCACATCTGTAATGTCACAACAACACTGCAACATACTCAAGGATACTTCATAGTTTTAATGCAATTGCACCACCTCTTACAAATAAGTCAGGGGTTATCAGTTACTTGGATTTCCATTCGCACTGTAAATTAATATACTACTTTATACTTTATATTTTGTAATGGCACGAAATACAACGTCTATGTTATATCCAATCAATTAAACGCTAATCACTCAATTAATGTCACGCAATTTAGCGGACGTCTGATATAATTACGAACTAATTTAAGCGTCCTGTTAAAATAACGTTAAAATAAACGACTCACATATTCTTAACATCAATACCATCCCTCAATATCGATATCAGTATTTTATTAAATGTTAAATAATTATCATTTACCTATTAATCGAATTAAAATGAATACGTTGCAACCAAAATGCGAAAGCTCGGCTCGGTTTCTATTATTTGAAAATAATATTCACGCAGAATATTATAGCATGCGTGGGAAATAGCGCATTCACTGCAGAACTACACAATTTTGATGGCCACCTATGGTTACATCAGATACAGGAAACACAATATGAGCTTGTGTAAAGTTATAAACTATTTGATTTCCTATCTCTAACATACATTGTTTACGCATTGTATGTTACAATAACGGTTCGATAGAATCATTGGATTGTCATGTATTTATATACACTAGTCACCCATGGCAAACGGTCGAAGTCCAGATAAAAAGTTGAACTTTATATTATCCAAAGTAGTACTTTCTTAAAATTATAAATTATAATTGAGGTAATTTAAAAAAAAAAAGCCCAAAAGAGATTTAATTGACTAAGCTTCATTTAAAAGAAGTAACGGATATTTTGACAAAGACATCTGACATTTTTGATATTATGCGTTTCCATAGTAACAATAGTTTTATTTCGTTTCATATGTATTTGTGTCAAATGCATGGTAGTGTGTGTAATGTGGTTTTAGGTGATTGAATGTATGTTTTTCGCATTATTTGTAAAAAATGTTAACATTTCGTTCTTTTTTGCTTCATAAACTTTAACCGTGCTAAATTTCATACTCCTCCATCCGCGGCAAATTAAAAACGGATCCCAAGTCTTTGCTTCACGTATTAATATACAGATAACATGGAAGTAGCAAACGAGTTTGCAGTCCACCTCGAGTACGTGGCCATTGACGCCTTTGAATATTTGTAACCAACTCTAAAACAGATCAGTCTTACCTCAGGTTGACGACACATGCGTTGATAATCCTGAGGACAAATTTGGAACCCTTCTGTTAAGTATGCCCTTCCACATCTTTCAAACCAGAATGTGGTGTGATGATAGATAGAGTCGACCTAATTACCAAAGGTGTCTTTCCACCTTCAAATTAGTAGCGACTTATAACTTTGCAAACTGTGACTGTGGTCACAAAAATATCTAAATGCAGTTTATCATTGTTTGTTTCCACGGTCTTACGTCTGTTAGATATTTTCCGAGTTCCGAGCGAATTTTTCAAACGTGCGCAACAATGACCCGGCTATTATTAGCGGAATATTTAATGTCAGGTTTAAAAGCAATCCGCTGTATGCCCGCATATATCCTTTTCCGGTTAGATGGTCGTAACCGCACAGGTGCATTATATAAAGTCAACACAAACAGTTGGCGAGTACATGTTCATTTGAAACAGAATGTAGCGAACGTTGAATATCACCCCTGCGGCCACCCCAGGGCTAAACTTGCTAGCTGTCAGTGCGTTGCGAAATAATACATTATTATATTTTGGGGAATGTGCCATTTTAAGCTCGATAAAAATATTATAATGAAAATTATAGTCCAATGTTTGATTGGAAATCGTATGTATACCACGGCCTCGTAATGCGAGACAAATCGAACTAGCCGTACTTCGAAATCGCCACTCTACATTAGAGAAAAAGAAAATTCGAAAACATTTAAGTAAGTTGGTCTTTTAAACTGTAAGATATTGAAACTTACACTAAAAACTATCATATCTAATCTATGAAACCATTTTAAGATTAGAGTAATTGAGTTAATGTGTGTAACTTAAATTCGTATTGTTTCGAGATACAAGTTTATTTTCTTGAGTTGATTTTATATTTTCTCTGTGAGTTTAGAACGCAGAAGATATTATTTTTTAAAAAAGTACCATCTGGCGATTTCCTACATTTTACCAACATTAGTGCAATGTCAGAGTCCTTTGTGCAATCAGCGGAAAATTTAATTAATAGCGACTTATTAAACTCTAAAATTTAAACCCACTTGCGTTATATTGGCGCGATTCATAAAAACAAACAAAAGCTTTTCCACGAAACGTTGAGCAAACGCACGTGAACGCAGCAATAAATTTCGGGGTAGAGCTCGAAAATGTAATGGGGCCAAATCGTACATGCTGGTAGTCATACGAGCTGCTCCACTATTTAACATACTTTGTGATTTTTTCGATCTACATCACAAGACAGTCGCAGGTGCGTTCCACAACGTTCTACTGACATACAAAGTCAAATAAAACAGCGCGTATGGGATCGCAGTATAGCGGCGCCCGACCGCGTCACCTTCTTATAACTCTATCCATTTGTAAAAACATATTACTCATACGTATAATTGTGGAATCAAACAAACGGCGTAAATATTACTCCCATTACTTACTTTGATAAAACTTCATCACATTGTTACATAAAATTGAACAGCAAATATTTGCAACAGTGGAGTAACCTGGACTGATGTGCTAGATTTTTTGAGTAAAACAAAAATAGCCTGTGTAGTCTACGCTTCCTAATTGCAAACATAGAAACAGCGTGTACTGATAAACAGTTCCGGATTCTAATTTTTAAAATTGAATTATATTTTTGACCTACTCGTACCTATTTTCATACCAAGTGGGACAAAATAATAATTCAAACGTAGCAAAGAAAGCATTCATGTCATTTTAACAGTGTATATAATTACACTCACACTAAAACACCAGCCACGGCAAATCATAATCAACGCTACACTATTGTGTTTTTAAACATTGACACACCTTTCGCTCCGTTTCGAATTAAAAGTCATAAATATTTATAAAAACTTTTTAACATTAACGCAATCAAGCGGCATTGTCCCTAACTCCCGTTTATGGCGTTTAAAATATATGGAGGCGAGCTAGAAGAATAATAATTAAATTTGAAAATTATTCAATTTAAGTGTGTAATTCAAAATATTATATGGCTCACTTCTAAACAACGGATCTCACAACTGCGTGATTGGGGCGTGCTTCCCCATACTGCTTCAGTGCTGACGATGGGAGGAACTAATTAGCATATAACATCCAATATGCCCAGTTATAAGGACTCCGACAAGCATAACCTGTCTTGCAACCGCATCGATGTAGCCAAGCAATCCACCTGGTGGTAAGTGGTCACCGCCGCCCGTGTTAGCATCTGTAAGTATCTTCATATAGAACAGTCGTTCTATCTGAAGTCTGTCAAAGACGCGTCGCTACTCCCGAGGATTAAGATGGTCGCCTCAGGTAAAAGTAAATCGGCAACCAAACTGGTTGCTGACTAGAACCCATGAGGTCTACCACCTGGTTTACCACTTCGGTTATCATATGTACCTTTTTTTACCTACGATTCACTTTGTATCTAATGGTGTTCAGATTAAATGTCAAAGGAATCGATTTACTCATCCACGAGTAGCATGGATGGATGTTCTACAACAAAAAGGATCAGTAACAATGGCTTTCATTTTATGTCGTTGAGAAGTACACTACCCACTATCTATTGCATTGTTCAAGAGGAAAACCTGTTCCCGATCTAGTTCCGATTTAACAAAGGCCACGTAAAATACAACTGGAACTCACACTACCTATTGAAAAATCTTGTTAATATTATAAATGCGAAGGTTTTTATGTATGTTTGTTTGTAAATCATTTACTATTAGATTTCGTTGAAATTTACACACACATTAGCTTGTAACCTAGATTAATACATAGGACTTGGTATACGTGGCCGAAGTGGGCAAAACCGCAGGAATAGCTAGTACATTTATATATACGTATACGATAAAATCTATTATCGCTACCGGCACCACATTTACATACATCTCGTCTCGTCAACCCATTATTGTCCCACTGCTGGGCACGGGACTTCTCTCAGAATGAGAGAGTTTGGGCCATAGTCCACCGCGCTGGCAGAGTGCGAATTTACATACATACTCGTAATCAAAGCCTCATAGGACTACTGTCATTACTACATTTCAATTGGTCATTTTTTACACATACAGAAACACATCGGTTACGTTATCGTCCGTCATTGTCAAGTATACAACAAGCCGAAAACGTTATCATGCAATGTATCTTGCTATGTATGGATCAAATAAACAATTATTGTTTTGAGAAAACGTAATAAATTCGTGCGAAATGCACAAACGTTTGTAGCGCTTTCGTCGTTTCAGTTTGTCTTCGGTTCTGATTTACTGTATAAATTTTACGTAATGTTAACCGTTTTGGCAACGGCAATACCCAGCTGATTCCAAATGCTAATTAATAATTCAGTGTCTATATATTAATACGAAGCAAAAACTTGGGGTACGTTTTTGACATACTTGCCGCGGACGGAGGATTATAAAATTTTGCACGGTTATGATTAACGTAGAGAAGAAGAACGGAATGCATTTTTTTTTAAATAATGTATATAACATACATAAAATCAACTAAAAAGACGTTATACACCATACAATTTTCATTTACGTAAATTTTAATTTTCGTAAATTTGACGTAAATTTCTCACAAACACAATTATTATACGAAATAAAACATTCAATGTCTTACTGCGAAAACACATAACGTCAAAAATGTCAGATGTCTTTGTCAAAATTAAACCTTTGCCTTGATATGCAGCGTTGTCAATTAAATCTCTTTTTACTTTTCGAGTGTATTAAAAACTTGAAAGTTAATAAAACTCATTTGAATTTCTTATACGGGGGTGACATAGTCACAGTGTGACAAAACCCCTTCTTTTCTCAATAAAGATATCCATCCATCTATCAATTGAATTTGAGAAATACTTTGGACAATATCAAGTTCAGTTTTTGAGTTGAATTTCGACCGTTGCGACGGGTGACTAGTTTTAATTAAACAATAATTTACAATGTTATGCTATAATATTTTATGTAGGACTACTGACTAAAATGTATATCGATTGGCTTAATTTCTTAACCTTGATAGGCATCGGGCACTAAGTTAAATTAATATGTTATTTCCACGCACAATCACGTTTAAAACACAACTTTACGAATGTTTTAGTGTCCTACAGTCGTAATAATGAAAATATTGAACAACTGATTTTTTAGGCTTATTTTTTGTTTATAAGAAATAATGTCTAAATAATAACCTCATAATAATGCAATATTCATTAATTTTAAGTTAAAGATACAGTCTTATTAAAAATTTCCTCGAATTGTAAACTAAGTACTTCAACTACATTGCGCTTCATGGCCATTAAATATATTTTCTGTATTTTTCAACTACAAAAAAAAAACAAAGCATGTTTAACTTACACCTGGTTTGTCTGTAAAATTTGTGTTGTATTATTGAATAATAGCAGCGATTATGCACAGGCAAGTAACGACGGGAGCGTCTCATACTCAGGCAACCTTTGAAACTTTTTACGTTACAATTAATTGGGTTCGCACGGGATTTGCCAAGTACCACAGCCATAAAAAAAGTGAAAATTAGCAACAATTTAGCCAATTACCCGTTATTCAAATCAATTCTCGAAATTTTATGAGAGTGTTAAAAATCGTTTTGTAAGGCCAACTTAAATAGGTCAAGTACTTATTTTTATTTTAGATTGCTTAATAACTTGGTTCACCAGGTGGTACGACCTGCGAGGTTCGAATGGGGAAGTACCACTGCCACACTTACTTCTAGGTTTACCCTAGAAATAAGCAAGAATATAGTAGTCCTTTCGAGAGTTAGTGGAAGGGTGTTGTTGCCGGCTCACTTTCATATAAGGCGAACATCTTCGTCCAAGGGAGTAGCAACGCGTTTGTGATTGACTTCAGGTAAACTCCTGATATTAAGTTGCCTACACATACGGCAGTCACCATTTTCTCTCAGTGGACTGTATGCTCGTTGCTTGTTCAATCGAATAACCCTAGTTCTAAATTTATCGTATCTCTAAATATTTATGTATAAATTGGCGATAAACTCACAAAGCTTTATTACCCATAGAAAAGAAAGGTGCGAATCGCGAGAGTAAATATTGTGAAAACAATGAACAGCTGAAGCGTATTCGCTCGTTTAAAATTCTAAACAGATTTCCTTATCGGAACTGTCAAAGGAAGTGGACACTTCTCGCTCCCCACTGTTTCAGAAAACACGGCCGCAAGCAAGCCATTATTAATAGACAAAGTAAGTATTTTCTTTATGTGATGAAAGTAGGAAACGAGCAAGTCCGCTTTAAACGGCGACAAATTCTTGTATTCAAATATGTAAAGATGGTATAACGCGGTATTTGAAGTAGGTAATAGTAAATAAGAGCAGTGATAGCCTAATGGTTGAAACTTGCACTCTCGATCACGCACCACAGATTTTTCTAAAATTTTCTAAAATCTCTAATTCTGAGAGAAGACCCGTGCCCAGCAGTTTGACAATAATGAGTTGACGACAATAGTAAATAAATTTTTCAGAACTTTTGTACTTATGTCAGTCCGTTTTATATTTGAAACCAAAACTGCTGAATATACCGTAAAGGTTTGTGCATATTTATGCACTAAACCTATTCTGATCGATAACATGACGATGTATAATTACAATGTGTATTTTACAATGCAGGTAAAACCGCCAGACTCTAATAGTTACACATAAAAAGAAAATTCCTTAGCTACTTTTGAAAATTAGATTAATTTCAAAAAACAGACTTCACTATTTCAACCAATACTCAGCAGAGCTAAACCGTTGCTATGGGGCAGAAATAGTCGGCGGCGTATCATAAAATGGAAGTACTAACTTCTAATTAAAATGCACAAATCGCTTTACATTGTTCGTTTTATATCGAAGTTTTTTTCGTTGCAGTATTCAAATATATACCAATCTTTCCCAAAACTCAAAGCTTGAATTTTTTAATAATTAGGTAGCCTAGGCAAGCCATTTAAGTACTAGCCCATTTAATTAAGATAGCGTGGTAGTATGAGCTTGCTACTTATTTATATATAAAAATATATGATTAATAAGGTCATTTAGCAATTGTATAAGCTATCTATCTTTATGTAATGAAAGTATATATATATATATATATATATACTTTCATTACATAAAGATATATATATATATATACATATATATATATATATATATATATATATATATATATATATATATATATATATATATATATATATATATATATATATGTAATGAAACCTTTACCTGAATAATTCTTTCGTTTGAATATATAACATGCGCTTGGATCACTTTAGCGAGACCCAGTATTTCTATAACCTTATTATCGCAGATAAACTACATCAACCCATCACAATTTTTATTTAGGCAATAGATTCATTTTTGGATGTTGATACGCGAGATAATTTTTTTTGATATTTCAAAAGCGATTACATAATTGTGTAAAGAGTTTGTATTTTACTTGCGTATATGAGACGTACTCGTCAGTTTGTACTTAAAAATCTTACGGATGTATGAGTAGTATATGTGTAAAGTGTAAGTGGCAGCTACCAATCAACGTTGATACCTGAGTGGTATCGCTTCTCATTGTGCGTGACGCGCCGGTGTGTCCGGCGGTTTCTGGTGTGTTGGCGGCTGACGGCGCCCTCGCCGCGGCCGCGCGGCAGCTGGATGCCTGCTGCATAACACCACGGCTGTACGCTATTACCACCGTTCATAGACGAACTAAGGTATAGACTCCCAATGGACAAATAAATTCTGGATATAATTTAATCATCTAGAACACGAACTAGATTAAACACTGAAATTAGCGCCATTTAAATCTTGGTTATTAACCCGCGAGAATTTAATCTTAAAGTTTTTTAGGTAAATTTTATATTTTTTAATATTCACTGTAAACTATAACTCATTGCAATGATGTCAAAGTTATCAAACTTATCAATATATATTTTTATTAGGAGTGTATGTAATTACTTCATCTATGTTACCATCAAGTATACTCACGTTTACTAAATTATATTTTAAAACACATGAAAGATTCGTCATAACTTATATGGGTCAAATGTCTGTCTTAATAGTAATAAAAAAATCAAAATAAAAACTGAATAACCAAAAAAAAAGAGAAAGTGTGGTGTTTAAATTTGTATAGTCACAATTTTGATCACTTGAGCGTTTTACACAAAAAACCGAGGGACAAATAAAGTGTATTATGTACAGCAAACAAAGAGCTCCAATCAACAAACGTTTGAATAGCCGCAATTTGAAACACCTTTCGGTTGAGTGTAGCGTTGCGCGGGTTATCACGAGAGATCATTGACCTCCGCAGTTGATAAGGGCCGAGGTGAGGACGTTATCAGGTGGCGCAATGCAGGCCCGAAAACGCTCGACCTGGAGCCTGCCGTCACGAGAACCATCGATCGATACCACTGTCTCCTCTGCGGGGACAATAAATATTGCATTGCCAGTCTGCCATATTTCAAGATAGCTAACTTTTATCGCTCTCATTTCAGTAAATAAAGGGATATAATACGTTTAGATAAAGTGCCGTCGTTCGCCGTCTCTCGAGCTGCATTTAAATTGTTGTTAGACGCGGCTATTGTAAGTGGAACGGTAGGAACTTGACGTTTGAAACGGACGGCCATTGGACAGAGATGCCAGACGTCGAAAACCCGGTATCTAAGACGATAGGGGTAATTGAACGCTCTTGAAGGAAGCCGGTTCATCCGTAGATGTGGAGCGACATAGGCGTGAACACAGATGCTAAGATCATTCAAGTGATTTTATAAGGAAAAGGGGATAACTTTTATATAACTATCTTACTGTGTGTATAAAAATACGATATCGTTTCTCGTAGTTATAGCTACCTATAACTACTAGAAAATTCAAGTTTGTGTATGTACTTGCAAAAGTAGGGTATTTAAACCGTGATGAAAGTTATTGCTTTAGGTTTTAGGTCCGATTACTTTGCGTAGTTGCAAGTGTGTTAACGTGGGATGTTGCGAATAGGACGCCTACAGACAAGTAGGAAGCAAAGCGGTTTTGGACCGCCGGAACTTGTCGATGACGTTTAACATGATTCAGTGGTTGAGATATGCAAACTGAACAAAATCCAGCTTCGTACGCTGTATAATATGTAAATACTTATTTCTCTTTCTAAAAATCAAACGCTTTGAATATTTTCAAATCAGTGTGTAATATCACGTTAAATCACGGTGTCAGATAACAATATATATATGCGTAATGATCAACATTATGAAAAAAATCTAACGTGCGTACCGTTCCGAAACGATGAGCAAGACTGATCTGATCGCGGTCTGTGACAAGAACGGAAGCGATATTTATAATAACACACTATATATTTTCAATGTAAGAACAGATGTTGTCTGTTTTACACCAGTATTATAATATTTTCTTTTAAAAACTAGTAAATTGTGTTGGAAAAAGACTATTTTTCTATTTTCAAGATTCTTTTACTGCATTTATTATTGCATTTAATTTTTCATCAATTTAACATTCAATCATTATCAATAACTATTAGTAAATTCGTGTATTTCATATAACATTTTCGATAAATAAATGTGTGTCACATCATAATTATTACATTATTTTAATGTTTATGTTATCAATAGAGCGACCCAAAAATCCTTTTATTGTGTCCCTAAAGTTAATCGTTTTTTAACAAAACTATTAAGCAGAAACATACTTAACCGTCGTAAGACTCGAGATAGACATGTCGAAGAATGGTACTTGTAACACGATCCGGCAACCGCGCCGCTCGTCGCTAAGCGCTCGCGTGTAGCCGCCCGCGATCTGACCGACGCACTTCACTTGCCGTTGCATCCGTTTACCATTTAGCTACTTCTACCACGAAACGATTTCACTAGTAATTAGTCTCTAATTACGTCTCGAGCTTCGTTTGCATTAATCGTCTACGTTTCCACAATAATTCGGCTCAACATTCGTCTTCATTGCACTTGACTGACAACGGATCTTTATAAGCGGAACACACTTCGTAAACATATTTATTACAAATATAGCTGTCTGGCATAATATTTGTTGTTAACCAATAATTCATTGAAGCACAAGCTCAAGGAAATACAGAATGAATATAGCTGTTATATTATCATTCATGGTTTACGGAAATTAACACGGCATTAGTGATCGCTATAGGTATTCATGCATTAGACACATGAAAATGACAGACAAAACTGGGACATCGACATCTCTCGCATGGTCATGCTTCGACCGTCGTTTCATTTCATAAACACCTCATCACGTTCCACCTCGGGCCAAGGTCTTATACGGGTACGGTTGAATAGGTATAAAGTTGCACCGCAAGCAAAAAAGCTGTTTCACTTTAATAGTGCCATGTATCTAGTGTAATAATTACGTGCCGTTACGACAGTAAGAGTACCATGGTGATAAAGTGTGGTTGACGTGCGTGTGGGTATCCAACTAAAACCATAATAAAATAAACTAGGACGGGAAAAAATAATCCTTGTACAGTACAAAATAAATTCAACCGCAATCGATGGTCGCTGGACATCGCTTACTTGTTTATTCTCTTTCGCTTATTTTTTATGTCACGCCAAAATGAAGGTCGACCTCATTATTGTAATCATTTCAACTAGGGATTTTATACAATGGCTGTATGGACAGAATTGAACACATTTGCAATTTGAACGAGGTTTAAGCAATCTAAACTGATTGTGTGTTCTATGTACAATTTAAATACGAGGTAACGCATATAATAATGATATTAGAGTTCATTGTACCCGCGATATTAGTTCAAACAGTTGTGGACCAGATTGAAGATGGTCAGATGGCCTCTCTGATTGACCCTCGTTTTGGTATCGAGACATACCTACTCGTAGTTACTTAGCGCAAATGTCTCGACGATTTCGCGACTGGATCCAGCATCCATCGACTGCGGCCAATTGACACTTGACCCCTGCGACGTTTTTGTCGCGACCTTGGACTCGTAAGTACTGGAGATAGGGTTGCCACCCACATATAGTATTGTAATTCTGTCAACATTTCTACACATAGAAATATCTATTGTATTAGCATATATCATAGTACGAAAAATATTATTTCCGTTGGTATGTAATTCAGATGTCGAGACTTCAGTAGCGATAATATAAAGTATGTTAACGTATTGTCGCCAAAAAAGACCGTTACAAATATGTATGTAGTCAATGTCTATTATTAAAGTTGTACCTAAAAAGTGTATAGTTTTTATTTTATTTCTCTTAAAAAAGTGGCAACCCTAACTGGAGACCTCTCGATTGACACGTGACTTCACCAAATACGTCCGACGAATTAGAATTTGGAAGCAAAGCCAGTACTTGCGTGTCATGAGATGTAACATATTAAAGATTAGTTCAGGCAATAGAGTTAGCGGCGAACTTTGCGATTATTTAATGAAATCAAATTATTTATTTGACTTACCTTGCGGCTGCTGTTGTGCCACGAACGGCGCCAGAAGCCGCGTGCGTTTCTTCTCATAGCCCTTCTGTGTGATATCACCTGAGAATGAGTAAAGTACATTCATTAAACTCCAATGTTTTCATAAACTCATCAATAACCTACGATTTATGAACAAAATTTATGGCGATTTTAGAAATAATTGTGTTGAATATAATTTTTGTAACACTTTTATATGAGTAACACATCTGTTGTTGACTTCAGATAAAACCCATGTTCTGTATAAATTTGCCTACAAATTTCCATAGGCGAGAGTGAAAATTACTATCAAATGGATAGCTTGATCGGTTGCTATTTCAAGCTATAAAAATAAAGCAACAGATATTTTTACATGTCTGGTTAAAATCGTTCGTACAGATCCTGAAGAATTGAGATATTTATATAACAATAAATTGGATCAATAACCATTATGGAACTGAGTGAAATCAATAAGAACTCTTTTCATACACAAATGTAAAGAAATTCTCAAATCGCTAGGCACTGCTAAAGCTTAGTAATTAACATAGTATAAAACAAAGTCGCTTTCCGCTGTCTGTCCCTATGTATGCTTAGATCTTTAAAACTACGTTACGGATTTTAATTCAGTCTTTTAATAGATAGAGTAATTCAAGAGGAAGGTTTTTATGTATAATACATGCATAATATAGTGGAGGAACACTGATAATTTTAGATTTTTGACTTTTAGGCGAAACGAAGTTCGCCGGGTCAACTCGTAATTAATAATTTGCATATCATTTTACTTTCTCGTTCCCTATTTTTTATGTAAACAACTAATAGTATGATAAACTACTAAATATAAACTTGTGTGTTCAGTTAATTATGATTGATAAAAGTTTCAAATGTAAAATCTAAAACTTAATAAAAAAAAGTAAAAACTAAAAAAGTGACACACCGTCATCTGTTTCGTTACCTTGGCATTATCGCAGCACATAAATAATATACAACATAATTATTCCATTATTATATTTCAAATATATACACTATATAATAATATAAACTGTATAATAGTTTGGATTATGTTAATCCACGTCCAAACTTTTAGGTTTAGGCAAAATGCGCACACTTGTCAACACCAATCTGAATGTTGACACAGCTGTTGTATTTAAACATTTGATATAATGTATGTGTTTAAGATAGATCGAGGTAACAATGTAGAAGCCTAATTGAATTTCAGATGTTTGTTATATTTTTTGAAATCCTGGTCGTATTTCGGCTCACCGTTTTGCATATTCAAAGAAGTCACCCATCGAAACGGTCGAAATTGGACCTTCCTTCTCTACGTCCACTATAAGTGTGCAAAATTTCATACTAATTCGTCCGCGGCATATTAGGTACTTAAGAATGCACCACAAGTTTTTGCTTCACGTATTAATATATAGATGTATGTGTTTAAGATAGATCGAGGTAAGAATGTAGAAGCCTAATTGAATATATTTGTTGTATTATATAGTAGTAAAGTTTAACCAAAATATTGTTTGAAATCCTGGTCGTATTAAGGCTCAACGTTTTGCATATTCAAAGAACATATGAGTCTTACATAATAAAATTCTCCATAATTCAACCACCTTTGCCACAGCTGTATATAATTCTTATTTACATGTATGAGTACTTCCAATTTAACATATATTAGAAATACTTACAAAGTTAACGATGTATGTACTTTGCAAGTTAAATAGAACTCGAAAAGGGGAACATTCTAACTGTTACTAATTAGTATTCCTAGTGGTAATTTACATAATTATTACACTCGAGTCTCTCAGTTAATCAAGGTTGTTTTAATGTCTTCCTTATTGATAAAATAAAATAACCCGAAGTTTAACAAAAACGTCTGAAGGCCTTTAAGCGTATTACGGCTGCCGCTTATTAGAATTTTAATTTTTGTTCACAATACAAAGTCAAAGCTGAATATAACTAAAAGGTATATAAAGTGAGTATCGTGAAGTCTTGTATGATTGTAATACCAACTAAAACTTTTGGATTTATTTCAACGAATTATGATGATATTTATTTATTATTATGGTTCACTCTTTGAAGACAACATTTTACATTATTAAAATCCGAGTTCTCTATGAAAATTTATTTTTATAACGCGGGACACATTTAGTGTCCAATATATAACGATCTCACTGTTAGGCCGGTCATAGGCTTTTCTTAGAAATTAGAAACGTTTAGGTCGTACAGTCAACCATTCTACCTAAGTGTGGGTTAAATGATTTTACGCGCCTTTTTGACATTAAGAAGATAATCTCTCAAACTACTCTCTAGCAATCTAAAAGGTTTGTCTCACTTCGGTTCTTTTCGTCGCTTAGTAAAATAACAATAAATAATCTATCTCTTTTAATAATGTTGAAACTACAGGACTTAATTAATACTCCCTATAGGCAGTATTTTGTTCTAAGTCAGTAATTCAGCTTAGTGAAAGTTGATTTACCGACGATTTAGGTTTAGAAACTCTATTTCAAAAGTCCGGCACCGCGGTCATTCCCATTACTAGGATCATTTTTCACTATAAACAAGACGCGCAAGGAGTCGCCTAATGAAGAGTTGTGAAGATTCCTGACCCGTTTCAAAATATAGGCCGACGTGTAATTATACTTGCCTGAATGTCTACATAATCCAATTCGAACAATCATCTTAATACTCGTATTTTGATTCTTAGGATACCACACTGTCTTGTACATCAATATATTAAAAAATGCGCAAAACATTATCCATAGTTTTTTTTTATTTGAGGCGTAAAGAATAAGCAATTATATATATTAACCAACAACAGCTGATGTCATGTGGTCACAGATGGGTCCCTATCCCTGAAGATTGAAGTTGGTACGATTCCGATATGTATGTCCGAGATATGGAAACTTCAGAGCAGAACGCAGCAGCGCTGCTCTGAGGGAGCTCTGTTTCGCCCTAATAGCACTGCTGTTATTAGGCCGAAGTAAATGCAGTGGCAAAGTCGCGATCAAACCACAAAAGGTTATATCCATAACCCTCTAAATTTAATTAACTTTGTTTAAAACAAAAACATATTAACACAAGCCGTTTAATACGACATACCTTATACACGTTATGTTGCAAGTTCACGTTTGTATTAAAAATCTCTTTATTTCAACACGTCCACTATTGAAATGATACACACAAAAAATGTAATATGATGAAGCCTCGCATACGGTTTCTACAGGATGAAGGATTACAGAACGTTGAAAACTGTATAAAGTTAATTAGTCACTGTAGGTAATTCGTAGTACATAAGTAGGTCGAGTGTACAAATAAATATAATTCGTACTTGCAAATCCTCAGCTTGAATTCATTTCCATATTTATAATTAGCACCTGCTAATCTTTACAGTATTTAGAGTTGGAATGTTTCATATTATTTAATGGGTCACGGTAAGTAGTTAAATGTGTATTGTATTATGAGGTGTGCACTGAAGCGGCGCTAAATAGGTCTGGCGTCGCAACTGTGTGCCTGAAGACTTAGTAGAGACGTCGCAAATGTCTTACCACACCCTTCTATCTAGAACACAGTAGCGTGTTCACTGCTGTTCTGTTGTAGAACGTGTCGAAAGATATCAAACTATTTGTATAATTCTAACGAGAGTTCTCGTGAGTTTTTGCTTCGCCTTTCGCTTTTTTTTAAACTTTAACGTAACGATAAGGCTACCTGATGGAAAGTAGTCACCGTCGCCTATGGACATTCGCAACACCAAAGGAGTCGCCAATGCATCGCCGGCTTTGAACGAGAGCTCTTTTCGCACCTTTCTTCGAGAACGCTATGTCATTGCGCTCCGGGAATACCTCAGGAGGAAGCTCAATCCATAACTTGCACGTCCGTGGGAAAAAACGAGCGTGCAAACCGAACCGTGGAGGGCCGCCACGGGTCTAGTTGATGTGGATGTAACTTCATTCTTCGGCTTAAATTAAAAATTAAAAATTGCTTAAAATTTTCTTTATCAATTATGTCGTATATATAAGACAAGTTTCTTTTTGTGATCGATATTAAACAACTTGATCACCAATGAAATAAAAAAAAATACCTACGAGTATAAACATAAACAGACACAACACGTGTACGTATTGTATGTGTTTGACACCGTTTACCGCTTTGTCAATTTAGCTATAAATTTACATACACAAGGAACATAGTACAGATACAACAGTTGATAAGTATCCTAAATTAGAATATTGTAAGTGGTGGGCTAACGCGACGAATGGCGATATCACTCGCTGGGTCGCCGTGTCAACTGCTCAATTGCACATGCCACACGAGCGTTATCTGCGGAACGATTTATAAATCACCACAGCAACGTTGAACAAGGTTAGAAAAAATGTTAATTTATTGTTATTGTTCATTTATTTTTACTTTCTCAGCCTTCTTAAATGTACGCACATACTGCGTATTTGTTAAACAGAAATAAACATAATTACAAATAAGGGTGTTTGTTTAAAATATGATTATTAGACACAGTTTCGAAATCGGTTTATCTGTCAGAGATTTACGTTGCTATACACAGATACACATGTTAAACTTATAACACCCCTTTTTATGCCAGGGATTAAAAGTAAAAAAGTACAATTATAACGCCATTGACATTCAACAGGCCTCAATGCCTTGCGAATGTAGGTTTTAAAAAATAGTTCAATCGATCAACTTTTCAGAGAGTTGTTCTGATATGACATACATTTAAACAAGATTTAGATTTTCATAATTACACAGTTAAAGCTTGATTATTATTGAAAAGTCCTTAAGAAAAAAATCTACACAATGTTTTTGTATAATATTAATCTATAATTAACACATGAAAAGTTTGTACCATCTATACACATTGGAGAAAAAAAATGTGTTACAAAGAGGTAGTTGTATATGTCGGCGCGACACCGCGTATTTATGAAAAACACGTCGCCGATAATAATTATTTTATTAAGTTTAAAGATCGAAAATTGTTTGTTTATTGAATTAGCAACATTTAATGATTTTTACAATTGTAATTTAGTTTTACCTCCATAAATTTATTATTGTCACGCCACCAAACATTGTTATAAAAAGGCGAGCGAACGCCGGTGGAAGGAATTATTCTTGTTTAGCCGTCGAAGCGATCACACCTCCTCAATTGTGAATAAATCGAAGAAGTTTACTGCTGTGTTTTACTTGAAATCTTCAAGAACGAATAATAATGAAGACTCCTCGACCATCCTGATGTCACGCATCACTCATTTCTCTTCGATATATATTAAATTTCAATTTTAAATAACGCTCCTAACGAATATAAAACCAATAACACCAAAAGTATTATTCCACCTAAGGCCTGTGTCCCTGAATCTTAGCAAAGGCCGTCGTGGGCTTTAGGGCGTTAAGTGGAACGTAATATTTATTTATTTTTTATACTTAAACCTGACGAAAAGGCAGACGGGCTACCTGATGGAAAGTAATCACCGTTGCCTATTGACATTTGCAACATCAGAGAAATCGCCAATGCATCGCCGGCTTTGAAGGAGAGCTCTTCTCGCAGCTTTCTTGAAGAGTCTCATGACATAACGCCCCGGGAATACCTCAAGTGGAAGCTCGTTCCACATCTAGCACGTTCATGGCAAAAATGAGCGTGCAAACTGAACCGTGGAGGACCGCCACGGGTCCTGTTTATGTGGATGAAACTTCATCCTTCGGCGAGTGGTGCGATGGAGGAAAGGTGACGCGAGCACAACGTCAAAAAGTTCCTCGGAACAGTCACTATTGTAGAGCCGGTAGAATACGCAGAGGGAGTCAAGTGGGTTAAGTTGGCATTGGAGTGCCCCTGCCTCACCTTTGAGAGCAAGGTCACTGCGGACACCTTTTTTTGGGATCGGGTTAACGAGGGCTACCTTCCACGAAGACGGGACTTGTCAAGCCGAGTAGGAAAGCGAGAATAGACGCGTTAAGATGGGAGCCAGCTCAGGAGCGCACCTCCTCAACACCACTGCGGGGATTTTATCATTATTTACGTTCACACTGTCAATTTGACAACAATCACATATAAACGATGTCTAATCTAAATATAATAGTGTTTTTCAGAAATAGGTTATTGGTATAAAATATAGCATAATTGGCTTACACAATGTAAGCTATATTTTTCCTCCATTGGGTGATTTTTTGCACAGACGAAAAAACCGTTTTATAATTATGTACCTTTCATAGATAGATGTAATACACTTAGGAACAATTCATGTAAAATTTTAATAAATCTCAAGTCTAATTTCTATTTACGTGTAATATAACATGATCTAATTTCGACCACTGCGCTACTGGTAGTAAAGGTTTAATTAATACGAGTATAGTATATCCTGTATTCTTAAGCGATATCAAGGCACATCATCTTAATAACATGCAATAATTAACAATATGAGTGATGGTAATCCTGTCACACAAATAAACAACCTCATAGGTATATTTTTTTAAGTGAAAACTTTTTTTAGCTGCGTTGAGATTATTGTCAGGGAATAAAATTAGTATTGCTGGTAGGCGTGGTTTTGGTACTGGTAGTGATGACGCTAGTAGATGGTAGTTAGATAATAAAATAGTTTACATAGATTTTTATTTTTGTAAAGCTTGGTTTTTTTGTTTTCACTTCTGTCGGCAGTTTTCGTGGCTGTCTCCGAATTTTCATTTGAAATCATAATAATAGTACAAATATACGATACGACATACGATAAAATTGACTGTCGCTTTAGTTCTGTACCTACAGTCCATAATACAATGCATTTGTGACATGTACTAAATATGTGCAGCATTGTTTGCAGCGGGTCGACCTGAATTTTAAAACTGACTTCCGATTTTTATAGCTTCATTATATGCAACCGTTGTCCGATGCGTGTGATCGTTAATGTTTTTTGTAGTCTCTCCGAGAACCAACTTTTTTTAATTGGACGTTTACTAAAAGTTTGGGCAAGCATCTCTACCTGCTCCCCGATTTTTTTTTAGGTTCGTTAAAACTGTTTTTTACGACTATACAAACTAATGTTTCATTTACATTTATATGGCGATTAATACGTGACTTTGTTACACATATGACTGCATATTTTATTTACATATAAATCCCGGTAATAAACTAGACTTAATAACTTTAATTTAACTGTGATGGATTGATTTACCAAAAAAAAACGCATTTAGGTTATGTGATTTAGGCGATCTATTGTTATTAAAGAATTTAACTGCTAATAATATTATGGTTCAATTTCCTACTTCCGACTACCTCATAAATGTTTATCATCAAGAATACTAATCAATTCTACTGGAGGTTTGTTAACCCAAAAAACCAAACAGTGCCATTGTATATCCCGATGGTACACAATACGTAATAGTGCATTTGATGTTATCGGTTAATGGGAATACCTCTCGCAATTGAACTGTGAGGAGCATGTGTTCAGAATGCGGGTGCGAGACGTCGCTTTGTTTAGATACACCAGCATTATACCCTTACACATATACGTATGTCGCGTAGACGAATGATTAATTCTGTACGTCCAGATTAGTGATGTAACGAATATTAGCAATCGCATTCGCGAATACTTGTATTTTCTTAGATATTCGCATTCGCAAGAATTGATGCGAATGTTTTGCGAATATTGATTTACAATTAAAATCAAATCTAATTCAAATCAAACTGCAGCTTAACGATAAAAAATATCGATTCGATCATATTTTTTATCGTTAAACCCTCGGCCCCTACACCAAATGTTAAAAAAAAAACAACATTCGCATTCGAATGTTAAAATAATGACATTCGTTACATCACTAGTCCAGACCAGTGCACCCTTTCAATATTGACGTCCGTTAAACAGCCCAGGTCGATGAAATTGGGCGGTGATAGCGATGTGGTGCTAATAAACCTTTGACGTGTACTAAATAGATACGAACACAGCACATGTCACACCGAACATGTGCACAAGGTCGCTTTCCTTTTTCACATGGAGAGTCCGTTGTCAACATAATAGCATCAGTGTACACTGATAAGTATAATTATATTAACATCCTATAGGAATTTTCTAATTCAATGCGGCGCACTTTTCTGCAATAATAACGTATTTACTATCATTTATTTATTTATTATTTAATAACAACAAACTAGAAGTGATTGAATACATAAAATTATTTTTTTATAAATTGAAAAGGGTGCATTGTGATCCTTGTTATCGGAACTGACCACATTCAGGGGTTGCTTATTCGAAATCAAAACAGAAAAAAAAGATAAATTTTAAAACTTCCTATCTTTCCTATTATAAGCTGCATTTTTGTGTCATATTGGTTCGAATGAGCGATAGGCCGGCTAAGATAAACTTCCCAGATAAGATTCAATACCCAGAATTCATTTGTCTACATTGCAGTAATTTATGGCCTGGAATGACTAATATTCGATAATATTAGAAACTGGCCTGTTCGTGGTTCTTGTTTATTTCCATTACCGTACGTTTGCACCGGTCACACTTCCTTCTGATCAGTGTTAAAAGTGAATTCATATTTTTTCATTCTAAAACAAGAACTAAGGTAGTCCACCTTTTTATAATGTTTCCAAGCACATATCCGATTAAAAATAATTACAAACGTTCATGCTTTAAGTCGATGAAAAGGCATACTATAAATAATAATAGAGCAAATTAGAGAGTGATTGCCCACAGTCAGAGATTGTCTACTTGTTTTGTTCATAAATGTTTCTTTAACCTAGAATCTCAATAATTCACACAGGATTTGTTACGTTACCATAAAATAGTACGAGAATGTTAGAACCACCAATGTTTGTCCACACTAGTAAAAAATATTCATGTTTGAAATCCTTATCTGGGCAAAAGCTATAATCTCTAGAATATATTTTAATTCATAAATGTACTTCCATTTTCACTGCAATAGTATATCCCTGCGAATTCGAGGAAATCCGACGAGTAAGCTATTTTCAGTAGATACACCAGTTACGTTTATTAAGCTGAATTTTCGGGTATAACGATTAAAAGCGGTCGAATTTAGCTCGAGTTCAGATTTCAATTCAAATTTAATTTAAATGTTTTCATTTAGAAATTACAACTGCTGTGTGCAGAGTTTTTGGTACATCTATATACTATTACTTGTGTGACTTAAGTTTCATATATGTTTTTCTCTTTTTTGTCGACTGCTTTTCTTTTAATTGTTGTCTACTGATAGGTATCAATAGTATCGATACCAATTTTTTTTTTATATTTGACTGAAGTAGCAAACGAGCATGCAGTCCACCTGATGGTAAGTGGTCACTGCCACCCATGGACACCTGTAATCAACTTCATACAGAACATGGGTTCCATCTGAAGTTAATCACAGATGCGTTGCTACTCCCGAGGACTATGATGGTCGCCTCATGTGAAAGTGTGCCGGCAACCACAACCTTCTATGGAAACGCAAGAAATGCTTCACGCTAGAAATAGGTTTGGCGGTGGTACTTCCCCGGTCGAACTACACTGGTTCTACCACCTTATGAGAACTGCCTAATGAAACTGAATGATTACGGTCGGGTTTCATTCCCTTTTCCGAATTATAGTTACCGTTAATAATTATGCAGAATTTTGGCGATCGAGTTACCTTTGTTAATGGAAACAGAACCTGTCAGATTAACCGTTGAAAGACAGCCTCCACCCGCAAAATTATTCTAGTAAAACGATAGCTATTGGACTATTCCATTAGGCTTCATTAAAATTTCAATACAATTCAATAAAGATATAGAGCCTTCCGATGTTTTATTATGAATATGATATGAAGACATTTATCAATTTTCCGTTTCAATATAAAACATGGACATGGATATATTTTATAAAAACGGCTTCGTGAGATATACATACTTTAACCCATCGCTTTCCCGTAACAGTGTTTTCGCTCAATGTATCTAGAAAAGTAGGCATTAAATTTTAATTCAAAAACATAGAATTACTTAATGTATATTTTTTAGATAGTAGTAAAGTAAGTTAGGTCTAATCTGTAATATGAGTCTAGAACAAATGTATTATCTAAACTTCAACTGAAACAAAAGAACTGCTTTGCGCTAGAAGATGAGGAGGTAGAAAATCCCCAGACGAATCATAAACGTTCTACCTCCTTGCCTAAATAGGATAGATACCCTTATTTAATAAATAAGAAAGACGTAATAAACTTAGAATTACGTGAAGTACAAAGAAATTCAATATGCAAAATAAGAGTAGGTTGCAAAGTTTCCATACAAAGAAAAGTTGAAGTTAAAAAACTACGATTGAGAACCGAAAAATATTCAATTTTGTTAACTCAAATACGATTTTATTATATAAGTACGTCGAAGAAACAAGGCAAAACTCAATACTTACTTGCAGCAAAAAACCAACACAACTATTAAAAAATGTTAAAAAAAGAGGATGCTCGTTATTATAAGCCGAAATAAGTCAAAACATACACAAAAACATTATTATATAATGTGTTAAAGACTTTAATACGCATTATGCTCCAGTTAATCTTGCCGTAAAAGATTGAAAACAGAAAATGTATACCTCCGTTTTGTTATCCAACTACCACACACTTATTAAGCCTTTGCGGTATTATTAGTGGGTAGTGCATGTGGTTGATATTAATACGCTTTGCAAGAAAATTACAATCTTTTCAACTCTACTCTGAAGGTTGGGGAAATAAAGTACATATTAAGGCTTTGGTATTCAGAGGCAGCGTGCGTGAGGCTTAGGTATGCTCTTTAATTCTGAATGTGTTCTTCTATTGAATACGTCCTTGAATTGCGCCGACAAAATGGATGTATACTAGACGTAAGAGCCTATAATACAACAATAATAATATGTACCTAATTGTGGGCGAATTATTATCACTGTTTCACCGGTGTCGTATCTGATTCTGCCGTAAGCAGGAATATTTATTTCTGCTTTAAACGTTCTGGTATAACCAGGCTTATCCTAGAGTAACAAAATTTTTTCTTTAGATTGATGGAGAAAATTCGAATGTAGGAGCCTATATAACACAACAATAATAATATTTACCTAATTGTGGGCGAATTATTATCACTGTTTCACCGGTGCCGTATCTGATTCTGCCGTAAGCAGGAATATTTATTTCTGCTTTAAACGTTCTGGTATAACCAGGCTTATCCTAGAGTAACATTTTTTTTTCTTTAGATTGATGGAGAAAATGCGAATGTAGGAGCCTATAATACAACAATAATAATATGTGCCTAATTGTGGGCGAATTATTATCACTGTTTCACCGGTGTCGTATCTGATTCTGCCGTAAGCAGGAATATTTATTTCTGCTTTAAACGTTCTGGTATAACCAGGCTTATCGTAGAGTAACAAAACATTTTTGTTGGATTGATGGAGAAAATGCGAATGTAGCCCACCTGGTGGTAAGTGATCAGTTCTGCCCAAGATTCGTTTAAAACGTCATTTTAAACGTTAAGAAAATTTCTCTACAGTTTGCAGAAAAAAATCGTGATCTTATACGATCGGTCAACTTAACTTATTTTTAAAGCTCAACGCTGACGCTTACAGCACACTTCGAATTTGTGTTGAGCATTGCAGCTCGTTCTTGGATGGACATGATAAAATTCCTCGCAAAACTATCATCCGGTTAAATTAGGGGTTCTTCAATTCTTTAGGGTTGATGACGGATTTATTAATTTTTTTTTTTTTTTATATTTGTACCTAACGATAAGGCAGACGGGCCACCTGATGGAAAGTGGTTACCGTCGCCTATGGACATTTGCAACACCAGAGGAGTCGCCAATGCATCGCCGGCCTTGAAGGAGAGCTCTTTTTGCACCTTTCTTGAAGAGCCCCATGTCATAGCGCTCCGGGAAAACCTCAGAAGGAAGCTCATTCCACAACTTGCACGTGCGTGGTAGGAAAGACCGTGCAAACCGAACCGTGGAGGACCGCCACGGGTCCAGTTGATGCGGATGGAACTTCATCCTTCGGCGAGTGGTGCGATGGAGGAAGGGTGACGTAGGCACCAGGTCAAAAAGCTCTTCGGAACACTCACCATTGTAAAGCCGGTAGAACACGCAAAGGGAACCTATGTCCCTCCGCAAGCTTAAAGGTTCCAACCTGTCGGAGATTCTTGGGTCGTTGACGATTCGGACCGCGCGCTTCTGTACGGAGTCAAGTGGGTTAAGTTGATACTGTGGCGCTCCTGCCCAGAGATGCGAGCAGTACTCCATGTGGGGCCTTACTTGTGCCTTATAAAGCATAGCAAGATGCCCTCCAGTGAAGTACTGCCTAGCTCTGCTGAGAACGCCCAATTTCTTGGATGCCAACTTGGCTTTTCCCTCCAAATGACTCCGGTACTGCACATCACACGAGATGTCAACTCCCAAGATCCCTACGCTTTTATCAATAGTGAGCGGAATTCCCTTGAACTTTGGCGCTATGACAAATGGGGTTTTCTTAGCGGTAAACGCGCAGACTTGTGTCTTCGTGGGGTTGAACTCAACAAGGTTAAGTCGACCCCATGTCGAGACCCGCTCCAGAGAGTTCTCGATTTCAGACACAAGTCGGAATCTGCTTTCCTCCACGAATGTCCGAGAGGTATTTGCACGCCCTGTGTAAACCGCATCTCCCGTGCTGTCATCTGCATAGCAATGCACGCTGCCGATTTGTTGCA
The DNA here is from genome assembly GCA_949699795.1 of Spicauda simplicius. Taxonomy (NCBI): domain Eukaryota; kingdom Metazoa; phylum Arthropoda; class Insecta; order Lepidoptera; family Hesperiidae; genus Spicauda; species Spicauda simplicius. Next base: position 12,804,098 of record OX453056.1, read on the forward strand.
ACATGTCATTGATATGCAGAATGAACAGTGTGGGAGAGAGAACTGAGCCTTGAGGTACACCGGCGTTAATGGACCTCGCGTCTGAGCAACACCCGTCGACTACGAACCTAATGTGCCGCTCAGACAGAAAGCTGGCTGTCCATGTGCATAACCTCTCGGGGAGACCGTATGATGGTAACTTCGCGAGAAGAGCCCTGTGCCAGACCCGGTCGGAAGCTTTTGCTATATCCAGGCCTACCGCCAACGCTTCCCCATTGCTCTCAATGGCTTGAGCCCATCGATGTGTGAGATACACTAGAAGACCACCAGCTGAACGGCCCTTGCGAAAACCATACTGGTGATCGCTGATCAGCTGGTGGTCCTCAAGGTACCTCAGGAGCTGCGTATTAATAATGCGCTCCATCACCTTTGAGAGCAATGAGGTGATCGCTATAGGCCTGTAATTGGCCGGGTCACTTTTGTCACCTTTTTTTGGTATGGGATGCACAAGGGCTTCCTTCCACGAAGACGGTACTTGTCCTGTGGCGTAAGAAAGCGTGAATAAGCGCGTTAAGATGGGAGCCAATTCGGGAGCGCACGTTCTCAACACCACTGCGGGGATTTCATCTGGCCCGCTCGACTTCTTGACGTCAAGGGACAAAAGAGCTCGCCTGACGGTCTTTTGCGTAAACCGTATATTAGGCATAGAGCTCTCACACCGCGGGATGGTCGGCGGTGTTGCCGCCCTGTCATCAAGTGTAGAGATTGAGGCAAAGTGAGCGCCTAGAGTATCGGCTTTCTCCTTTGCCGTGTGGGCCAGAGAATCATCTGGATTCCGCAGAGGCGGTAGTGAGGACCGGCAGAAATTACCCTCGACAGCTTTGGCCAACGACCAGAAGGCTCGACTCCCGGAGGGATAAGCAACCAGCCGCTCGCCAATTCTGCCGACGTACCTAGACATCGCCTTGGCCATATGCTTCTTTGCTGAACGGGAGGCAGCGTTGAATTATAATGATATGGTATAACGACAATTGTTGTTTCGCGAACGTCCATTAGTTACGTAAGGTATTATCGTTCGACCACCTCCCTTTCCCCACAACCTTCTCGCTAACGGACTTAAAGTGAGATTTGTCTTGAAGCAATTGAATTTAATCCGTTATTATCGAAATTTCACACGTTGCATTATAGGAAAATATTAAACATTGACTTACATGACCCCCCCCCCCTCCATACGGAATGTTAAGATTTGACCCCCGTCCCACATAGTCACAACCTCGTTAACAAAGGCTTTATTATGACGTAGAAGAATCTAATTTTGAGTAGATTTGGCAAAATTAAACAAATTTTATAATTCTCTGCAAACTGTGAAGGTTATTTGGAACCGTCACATGAATTCGTTGTCGTATTCAGGTAGCTACATGGTTAATTTTCTTTATGTCGACAGGCATTACAAACATATCATTTACTTACAAATAATTAAAATAACTTTTTATGTTATACCAGGAGCGCATCGTTACTGTGGTGAGTAGATCAATAAATAGTTGTAATAACATGCAATGTATTAACATTTGCTTTTTAAATAAATTAATTAACTAACTATAGATGTTTAGCGGACCTCTATCGCCCAGATTTTTTCTACTAAAAGATTATGTGCTATCACGATGTTCAATTACATTAGTTATTAATTTAACATGATTTAAGCTAAAGGATGTTACTCTTATACACAACTAACAAATTACTTATTATAAAACAAACAAAGATTAAAATTAACTGAAAAGGGAATAAAAAAAATATGCTTTAGTAATGCATAGGTACTGCATTAATGAAATATATTAAAATCGATATTATATACGAGATATTAAACGCCGTGACAAACACGGGAAGTAGTATTTGTTCTTATTTTTGCCCGCGCTTAACAATAGTATAAAAATATCAGTGAACATGATAACGAAATTAACATAACATAACTTAGTTTCACTGAACAAGTTATAATAAAAATAAATATTCGTTATCTTTATAACTTAAGTCGGAACTATTGTTTCTATTAGAGTTGTATAATACTTGTACATGATGTTTGATACTTTGTTAATTGATCCGACCTAACCTGATCTTTAAAGGACAAGATGAAATAAACTTATCCGAGTGTCCGAAAACGAGTGTCCTCTAATTGTAGAGGATTATTGGATATCTATATATATTATTACGTGAAGCAAAAACTTGTGGAGCATTTTTAAATAATATGCCGCGGACGGATTAGTATGAAATTTTACACGGTTATAGTGGATGTAGAGAAGGAGCGCAGAACGTTAATATTTTTTTCAAATAATGCTTAAAACATACATAAAATCAACTAAAACACATTACACACACTACGACCGTGCATTTATCACAAACACATAAATATAAACAAAATTAAACATTCAATGTCTTACTATGAAAACACATAACGTCAGAAATGTCAGTGTCTTTGTCAAAATACCCGCTATTGTTTTTAAATGCGGTTTACTTGAAAATTATTACATCTTATTTGAATTTGAGAAATATTCGTACTACTTTGGACTAGATGAAGTTTAGTTTTTTTATTTAATTTAAATTACGGTCGAATTTCGACCGATGTGACGGGCGACTAGTCTAATTTAATTAACCATTGCATTTGACAGAAATAGAACCGATTGCAGAAGGAAGAACGTTATTATCCTAATGATACAGCAAGTAAATATCGGTCTGTCATTATGCAAAAGGGTTTCCATTTGGCATGCAGATTTTATTCCGCTCCGAACTTACCGACAACGCGACATAATTTGTGCAACTGACGCGTTGCGGTTCAAATATCGATAATTCGCATCGTGGCACACCGCCACGCTTTGATGAATATTTGAAACTGTACGCTACAAAATCATACCTGCGTTTATCTGTATTTTCCCGATATTAATATACAAATACATATAAAATGTTGTTTACCAGTAGGACTCCCTATTGGGAAAATCTAAAAAAAACAATTAACGAAAAAAAATTCAGTAAGTAATACTTAAGAGTAATAATACGTCCACCAATTCGCACTTGGCCAGCGCGGTGGACTATGGCCTAAACTCTCTCATCCTGAGGGAAGACCCGTGCCCAGCAGTGGGACAATAATGGGTTGACGACAATACTTAAGACAATACGTGTCCTGTGTCATTAAATTAACATATTCAGATATTATGTTTAGAAATATCCTAAGCTTGATTATGACGCAGTCTCTGATAGATGATATCAATTATTATTTTAATAAAGGTAGGTATTGTAATTTACCTTTCCTCAGTTATATTTTCCTTTTTATAGCATACAACCCTAAAGCACGCAGAATACAACAGAAAGATATCAATGTATAGTGACTTCTTTTCTAAGAATCTCAAGTAGCATGAGTCAATTGACGCTTCATGTGTAGTCACTATATTTTTCAGTACGTAATAAACAGGAAAACAGTTATGTTGCTATTGCGTCTTATTTTCACAATAGGGGATTCATTAGGGGATGTTAACATACTAATCCGGGACATTAGAACGTAGACCTTTACTCCTCGTCCCTGTAGTTCCGGGATAAGAATAGAGCTACGGTATCTCCTGCCTGAATGAATTCGTCGATCCCACGGTGTCGAGTACCTTTTTAAGGTTTCCCCCTCGAAAAAAGGCCTTTAACCCTGTGAACCACGCATCTGTGCCCTACTTCAGGTAAGATTCTGATCTTCTATGGAGTTGACTTCATATAAACATCGCCACTCATCAACATAGGCGGCTGTGGCTACTTATCATCAGGTTGATTACTCGTTTGTTTGATTAGAAAAAGTAAACATGAATTACTAAAGTACGGGGTAATGACAGAATTGGACATTATATTCGACTATTGTAATTGGCTACCTTAGTACTGATTATACTGATAGAACCAGAATATTAGTAATTTTAGTAGCATATTTGAAGTATCGACTTAGGGGTTCCCTACGCGATGGCGCTTTAGATCGAAATAATACTAGTGTTATATAAGACTTTTTCAAATGAATTAATTAAAATTAATTTGATTGAACGAATACATACATAATTTTGTTGGTGTATGTTATTCAGTGATTAACAGGTCATGTAGGTAACATGACCTCGTCCCTGTAGTTTCGGGATCAGAATAGGGCTACGGCATCCCCTGCCTGTCGTAAGAGGCGACTAAAAGGGGCTTCCGGGGTTGCAGAGGGCTAGAGTGGGAGCTCGAACTGTTCGGTCAAGCAATCCCGGGAAGGACAGCAGTATGTGTGGCCGTATACCGTCGTAAAGACTAAACGGAGCGGTGGGCCCAGCCGCCCATCTGGGAGGAGCTCGATAGGGCAACGCGCTCGGAGGATCCCGGTTAAAGTCGTTTCGAGATCCCGGAGTTCTCCTTTTTAGCGCCGAGGACGGCCACCGGGGAGGTTTTAGTGCGGTAACAATCCCACATAACCCTGCGTCGCTCCCACGGCGTCGGGTACCTTTTGAAGGTTTCCCCCTCGGGAACAAAAAAAAAGGTAACATGACCTGTTAATCACTGAATAACATACACCAAGAACAGATGGCTGAGTCACTGTCGACAGCTTGAGTACTCGTATCTAATCATTTCAACAGTTGATTTCAACTATTCATATTATCCACCATTACGTAACTCAAGTAACTCCTAATACAATGATCGTGAACTTTAAATACAGTAACCGTTAAATAATTTCAAACTAAAATTTTCGCAACTTAATTGCGAGCAAATACATATTTCATTTTGGTCTATGAACTTTTTACTTCGTTTCGTGTAAAGAATCGCGTTCGAACAGACTTCATTGAGGGTTATGGATTTTGCGGAAAAAATATTGAAGCTTTCACACTAAAAGCTTTTCGAATACCTAAGACGATTCTAGTACTTACTTTCCCGTTGATTTTGTTCAAAACTAAAAGTCGGATAGTACATCAACATTTTCATTACTTTCTAAGTTCAGGTTAAGCTTTGTTAGGAGAAATAAAAAGAAGTTATTATTTGTTTTATCTGCGTATATTTATATGAAACCATGTGGTGTGTATAAAGGATATGCGTAAGCAGTGCAATATTAGCCTAATAGTTGTAACTCGACTTCTCAATCGAGGGTCCCAGATTCGAAAACCAAGTATATACCTTTTTTTGTATCGAGGAAAAAACTTTCAATAGGTACCCGACGCCGTGGGAGCGACGCCGGGTTATGTGGGGTTTACCTCACTAAAACCCCCTTTTTAACGAAAACGGAGTCCTCCGAGCTTGATGCCCTCTCCGGGCTTGGCCCAATGAGCATTGTTCTAACTGCGCCTACTGGTATTTACGACAGCATGTGGCCACACATGTCGTCGGTCTACACGGGTTCGCTTGGCTGGACGGTTCGAGCTCCCACTCTTACCGCCCGCAATCTCTTTTAGTCGCCTCATACGACAGGCAGGGGATACCGTAGCTCTGTCCTGATCCCAGAACTACCGGGATAAGTACCTACCACTGACTTCTCTGCAATGATGCTCGTAATATAAATTAATAATCGATGATTAAGGGTGAATGAAAACATAGTGAGGAAATCTACATATTTACGCGTTATTTAAAAATATAAATTCTCGAAGTTGTGTGAAGTTTACCAACTCGCACTTGGCCGGCGCGGTGGACTATGACCTAAACATTCTGAGCGAGGACCCGTGCCCTGGATTAGGACAATAATGAGTTGAAAAGGTATAAATAATATAGTGGTCTTTTTAATATATTACTCAAAAAAATATTGCAACATTTTTCTTCATTTACTATTTATAGATATAAACGAGAGCTTATAAACGTTGTCATCTGTATACATTAAGTACTCTTCTTTTGTTCACTCTCGAGAAGGTGAACATTAGCGAATATATTAGGAAATAGTGGGCGGCTGATTGCTATGCTGAGAAATCAAGTAAAAGAGGAATTTGTATTATTAAAATTTGAAAAGGGGTCAAGGAACCTATCGATGCTGTCAATGACTATTATCAAAATGATAGTACACCCTATTTTTAATATGCTTTGGTATTATATAACGTATTACTTTATCGTTTTGGTTTACAAGCACAGACAATGTAAATACTACGTGTATACTTATATTTATATATGTAATTATTTTGTTATTTTAAAGCTTTTTAAAATTTTATATGATTACTATCCTGCACTTTATAATTTATTGGGATTTTTTGATAGTCAGCTTTCTTATATCTGAACTTTCCTGTGAGATGAAAGAAAAGACATGCACGTACAATACTACCATAACCTATTACAAAACAAATATAAAACAGCAAGTAAATACAAACGGGCTTTAAACACTTCAACGCCCGGAAAATATGCAAGAATGGTGAGGGCCCTTTTAGCCTAGAGGCACTTCAATTAGTGCCCCACACAGTCCGTAATTACCAGCGCAGCTAGAATTAAGTTACCTATTAGTAGCACCAATAACTGGAATCCTCTTCCCTCTATCGACATGAAATACGAAATCCATAAACTAGTTAGAACCGAGCAATGCGGACGGCTGAAATTATGTAATTATACCTTTTGGTTTGAAGCAATTTGTTCATTATCGCTGTTATTTTACGTTGTAATATTTATGCTCCTACATTTGTCCTCCTGCTCCTACATTTGTCTTGGAAAGTGTGCTTTAAAGCGGAAAAAATAAGTAACATGACTATCAACTCAAATAAATACATGTTTAGCAGAACAAATTTACGCACTAACAAAAATAATACCGTTTATAATAAAAAAAAACGTGCGGCGCTCGGGGACTGCCGTGGTAAAGCTGCATAGCATTTTTTATCAAACTTATGCAATTATAATTATTTATTTAATTATGCAGTATTTTTTTTATTTGATACTAGCATACCCGGCCACGCGTTGCTGTGGTTAAAGAAATGTTACATAAACATTTGCAATTAAACCTATAAATTAAGATATAAACTATCCTATCTTTCAAGTTGGATCAAAATGCACACGTTGAGTAAATTTGATTATAATCGGTTCAGAGGTTTAAGAGTCCATTGCGGACAAATAAAGTGACACGTAATTTATATATATTAAGATTATTTCAAATTGTTTTCTTTGACTATATACTTTCTCACAAACAGCTGCTTACATTTTCGTCCGATTTCGTACTCTCGTATACACATACACTTTAAGCAAACGCCCGGCCTCGCTACATGGTAAGCGGAGTGGGGTGTTAGGTTTTTTCGTTACAGAATTTCTTGATTCGGTCGCCGCTTTCGAAGCCTTCGTTAAAAGCTATGCAATAGCTTAAAATAATTTATCACAGATGGGTTGCTACCTCTGAGGATTAAGCTTAAGGATTAGCTAAAATACAAATAAACAAAAACCTATGTGTAAAATATGAATTCTTATGACATTTCCAGCGACCGATAAAAGAAAAAGATTTAATTTAAAGCATTAAATTCCATATATATTATAATACTTTTAATATATATATGTAACATTGATATCCGACGTCATCAATTCACGAACAAGCCATTATTCCAATTGAGAGTGAAACCACGAAACGCTTTAAAACATTTTTCAATACGAGTGTCCGTAAACTGTGGATCAAGGCGCACCCCCGCCACCTAACAACGTTAGTCGAAACACGAACAACGCGATATTTAACGAAACCAGGAAATAAGAAATCGATTTTCAATTTTATCTTTCCAGTCGTCGAGCAAACAAATTTTTAAACTAATTTTAGTACGTACGTCTGGTAAATAGGTATTTTACAGAAACTTTGTAACGTCGGTAATAACTGTGCTATGTAGAAACAGTTCTTAGTTCACTTAAGAGAAAAATATTGTTAAAGGAGAAGAAAATGAGTTACAAAGTTACCATTTTGGGACACCGTACTATTTACTGTTAAAGAAATATATACTACGCGAAAATACTAGGTACATTTCAGTCAGTGTTCGGAACCGTACCATGATTACATAACTACGACCGATGTAGGAGGCTCCATAGCCAAATAAAAACTGGAGTAATTGTTTTGCTTCTCATAGTCCTTTTTTGGCAAAGGAAGGTAACCCTGACGGATATGATAATTTCAATTAAATCCGTTTTATTCTTCAGTTCCATAATTCTTCCTATAACAATCTTGGCAACCCTAGTTACCTTTGTAAATTCTCAAAGCTTTATTGCCACAAAGGCCGCTATGTACGTTAGTAAAAACTGCAGAAAATAATTGGAAAACATCTCTTGAAGCCCTAACAAAGCGAAGATAGGAAACACAGAGGCGAGTATTCGTGATCTTTATCATCTAAAACATAAAGGAAAGCTCAAAAGAAAATTGCCTTACAGAAATGTCTGAAACACCTTATAGGATAGTCCAACCTTATGCTCGTATTATCTTAATTTAATCGGCTTATCTTAGACATCTTAGTTATACTATAAGTTTTGTTATGTCTCCATATCTCTGTGGCAGTATTTAGATATGCTGCATAGAATAAATCTAAAATTTGGAGGCAAAGAATGAATTCAATAAAACCATATCCTACTGCACTTTAGGTGTCTCCAGATATTACCCAAGTAGGTATACTTTATAGTTTACAAGTGGATCAAACAGAAACATCAGAATATCACTTTTACTTTAGATAGTTGTCGAAAGGATATAAGTTTTATCAAATCGTATCGTAGAGCAGTGATAACCTAATGGTTGATACTTGCCCTCTCCATCGGGCGGTTCGCGGTTCAAACCCAGGCACGCACCACTGGTTTATGTGCGTATAAGAAATTAATTATCACTGCTCTTCGGTGAATGATACATCGTGAAAAAACCTACACACCCGAGAGTTCTTTGAAAAAGTACTCAAAGGTTTTGTGAAGTCCACCAATTCGCACTTAGCCAACGCGGTGGACTATGGCCTAAAACTCTGAGAGAAGACCCGTGCTTAGCAGTGGGACAATAATGGGTTGTACTAGAAGTCGTATCAACTCGCAGAGTACTTTGATTCCTCAAACAACCTTAATTAGAAATATTATATCTTTTTAATATAAGAAATAGCCTAGATGAAAGTTATGGCTGGTTTTTTATCTTTGTAATGTAACAAGATTCAAGATATACAAATAATCAACTAATTTTATTAGAAAATTGATTTACAGTACTACATCCCTAAACTTGTGGTTAACGCGGCCGTTTGACGAGGGACACCTAGTGACAGGAAACCCGTCGGTATTAACTATGCAAAGTCAACCTACGCACAACTACTTTAGATATTCATATTTCATTCAACGCTTGAAAATCTCGACACTGTCTGGTGATAGGCCTAAATGTCAATCACGATATTGTCTATCATCTCGAATATAAGGAACCCATTAAGAGCTGTTTTATTAATGTCTTGTGCTAAAATAGGAAAATGAATTAAGTCATGGAGAATAACAATCCATCCATCCATCTATCAGCCCTTTGAGATCCACTGTTAGACATAGGCCTCCTTTTAATGATGCCACTCCAACCGATCCTGTGCCTTCTGTATCCAACGGTTTCCCGCTGTCTTCTTCAGGTCATCGATCCACCTGGTGGGAAGGGGGGGGGGGGGCAACTTGTGCTCCTTTTGCCTAAAGGTGATCGGATATATACGAATTAATATTTCCAATGACTTGGAAGAATGGACTTGGGACGGAATTTTAGATCAAAATAAATAATACAAGTAAAGAAACGGGCGACATATAAAAAACTAAACCAGCTTATACTATAGTAAGAATTAAGTGTTAGTTTTATATTCACCTGAAAAAAGATTTTATAATATTAAAAAACGAATATTTAAATGCTAATACAGAGAAATTAATACATATTTAACTTTTCACGATACGTTAATAGCGATCATTGCATGTTTCGTTTGAAAATGTTTTCGTAAGAGAATATTCATATATCGAAATAGAAAACGCTCGCGTATAAAAAAAGTAAACAATAATTATAACGTGCAGATTTTTCTTCGCAACATAAAACGCAACGCACACGAGAGCCGATGTAGTGATGTGCCAACGAGATAAACACGACTCGAGTTAACTCAAGTTGAAATCCATGTAACTCAGTTGTTTAAACTAGAGTTACCTGGATAAAACTAAGTATTTCATTTACTATTTTAATAATCTTGCTTTGAAAACTATCAAAAAGCAGAACAGAATTAGAACAAATATGTATTGGGTCATTCGTAATTAGTTATATTAGGTAAGATTTAAACAAATACGGATATATTTTTCGTAACACATTTTTTACCAATGATCACAAACCTTGCAAAGTATCATTCTACACAAAAATTTAAATACGAGTAAGACCGAATTTAACTCGAGTAACTCGAGTTGATCATCACTAAGTCGATGTATGTAAGTGCATGCATAACGAGTGTTCAGTATTGCACTCAGTTACAGTATGTCCTTCAATTCTGATTTTATGTTTTTAAAAGTTCCGTGTGCAAAGAGCAGAACTCGGACCTTATTAGTATGTCTCCGTTGTCCGTCCTTCTTTAAGAAAGCTTGTATCTTAATAGTCACAAATATGCTTGAAATTTTCATCGAGTTTGTATTACGGGTAATATGATTGCTTTACAAATAATAAGATTAGTAGAACAGTTAAAAATAGGTGGTTCCCTTAGACGTAGTCAATTATGTCATTTTTTCGTTTTTTTTTTTGGTTTATCTATTGATTCAAAATCAGTAAATAGTAGTGATAGCTTCTACAATAACAGATACACACTAAAACAACAAAGTTTTCAATTTGGCGGTACGGAACCCTCTCAATACAAATGTGTCACTTGGCTATTTTTAAACTTAATATAAAAATTAAAACCGAATAAAAATATAACACAATACTGATATAAAAAATCTATGCAAGACTTAATTAAGTCCATAAGCAGCAGACTGATTATAAATTCACGGAAGCTTACATTTTTAAATCAAAACTTAATTATGCATGGAAGTTTCAATAAATATCAAGGATTCAGTTATATGTCGAAGGCAGCGATGCAGATCCCATCCGGATACTGGGATCCGGGATGTATTTACCTGTGCTGCACACATGAGCATGATTAGGTACATAGAATACATGTGTGCTTTAATGTTGGGCTAGTGTGAGTTTGTTGTACACGCACACTAATATAACTATGTAGTTTCGGTTATTACTAGATATCGGATTATATGCATTTGCATGTTTGCATATGCAAATGCATGTAATGGCAGTTTTTAAGCGTTATTACATATTTAGGCACTTTTTTATTAGTTTTGGGCAAGATAGTGCACTCGAGGACCAAAAAAAGGTGGTCAAACGTATACTGATTTAAGTTTCAAAATTTTAACCATTGTGGTGCATATTTACCATTTTATTGTGCATATTTGCATGCATATTTTGGCATTTTCATAGTGCATATCATCCGACGTCTAGTTATTACATTTATCGTAGTATTCGCTAACACCGCTACATGATTAAGCTATTCATTTAACATAACTTAACTTTTCACAAGTTAGGTATGTGCATGAATAAATTTCTTTATTACTGACGGATATTCCTTTGGTTACTTTTTAGGATCGGTTATAGCACTAACTTAGATAATTATGTATGTATATAAGCAACAGCATTATTTAAACCAGGTAGAACAAGGTAATTGCAAATACGACAAAATTATACATATATATTATAATAATATGTATAATTTTGTCGTATTTTGACTATACGAGTCTGCATAAGCTAAATCTATTTCGAAAATGGATAATTTATACATTTATCAATCTCTTGGATAGTTTAAAATCACATGCATATTTCGACGAAGCTTAACAATTTTGAGACAAGAATTTTTCTTCTTTAGTCTTACAAAAGATATTTTTGCTATAAAAAGTGTATATGCCTTTATGTAGAGTTCTCTTTTGTATAAGTCTACAACTTACAAAGTTTTACTATACATTGATTTAACTTGTTTATAGAAAATCTAAATATCTCATACATGTAATTTTTTTGCTTTTATAATATGAAAATAGCAAACAAGCTTGCACCTAACAGACGATTAGTGGTCACTGCCGCTCATAGACATCTGAAACCAACTCCCTATAAGGTTAGTCTTCTTACATGACGCCGACCAGTTTTTTTCCTTTTTTTATCTAACTGAAGTAGTAAACGAGCATGCAGTCTATCTGATAGTAAGTGGTCACTGCCACCCATGGACATCTGTAAGCAACTTCATATAGAACATGGGTTTCTATATGAAGTCAATCACAGTTACGTTGCTACGTCCGAAGACTAAGATGGTCGCCTCATATAAAAGTGTGCCGGAAACCACACCCTTCCATCGAAACGCAAAAACTGCTTCGCGCTAGAAATAGGCGTGGCGGTGGTACGCCCCCGGGCGAACTACACTGATTCTGACACCTATAAACTACTATTATTAGGCAGACATAGATGCGACGATGATGCTCAAAGGATTCTATTACCATTACAATTAAAATTTCCATCGTGACACGATGTACAGTCCAAATACGATCCATCGAGACACGATCGCATAGTTCAAAATATTGTTATCCTTAGTTTGAATTCAAGTTCCGACGTTCTGACTGCGATTTCTCTTTATTTATTTCATTATGCCCTTTTATTTGCCGAGATGAAACCTCACAATAGATTGTCATTGACAGCTTTCAATAAACACGCTCCCACAATTTACGCAACATTATTTATTAGTTATTATTATTACGGACTTGCGAAATTGTTAGCGAACACTTACGTTGGGTTAGCATTTGTGTAGAGGCTTAGAGAGTGTTGTGACTAAACCATTGCTAATAATAAGGAAGACAATTTTTAAAGGCCGGAATTGTAAGGTGCGATGTATTACAACCATATTGAGCTACTGCTTTCTGTCTTATAGAAAGCCTTCGTAATTCGGTAACTTCATCGCCACACCTGTTTTTACCTAACTACCCAATGCTAAGGTATGTTGTGATCTGGTTTGAAGGGTGTTGTAAGAAAAATATATTTATGCGAAGTGTTCTTACTTAGTCCTACACTTATAATTCAAAAAACAAAAAATTCAATAAAACATTTATTCACAATAATTGGTTAGTTATACAATGTATGGGATCTGCCCTGGTAAGTTTAGATCATGTGTAAGCAACCTCTTATGTGGAGTTCATCTAAAATGACCACGCTGTGGTCGCCATCAGGCGTTATTATCTGGTGGACCGCATGCTTATTTGTTTCTTCAATGATTACAAAAAAAAAATTGGTTTTAAAGGTTACCAGTAGCGTTTCAATTACATGCTTCATAACATCTAAACTACTGAAGCTCTAAATATACAATTTAGACTATTAGATTTAGATATTAGATTTAGGTAGATTTCTTTTAAAACGTAAGCATCCGCAAAGAAAGGATTTTTTGTTATTCCATACAAAGGGGTTGTATACGGTAAAAGTTTGACACGAAGATGATTGTAAGCAAACACTATCAAAATTAGTATTAGGTTTCCTGGTTATAAATAATAAAACACCACTTTTTGTGGAAATCGATCATGAAAAGCGTGTATGAGCGGATTAATTATGATTGTTTGAAATCCAATTTAGATGCAAGCACTATGAAAAACTGTACTTGGCTCGCCAGTAACATGATATATATTGGATAAAGACAGGAAATTCACAAAGATGTTTTTTAAAAATCAATAGACATGTGTAGAATAAAAACTAGAATATACAAAATAATAAGAGTAAGGCTACGTACTCACGGCGCGGTTTTCACCCGCGGCCGCCGCGGTTGCGGGCCCGCAGCTTCTGTGTGAAACTCACGAGACCACCTATTTTTCACCGTCGCGGTTGCGATTATCGACCGCAAACGTGGCGGGCGAAAACCGCAAGACGGGCGGTTTACCATCAGTTGAGGTCCTGACTACTGCACTCGCCCGCCAACTGACCGCAGAGCGCGCGCTGCGGCTGCGGCTGACCGCGGCCCGCGCGGTTCTACAGGTTGCCCGCCGGTGCAGCGGGAGCCGCAAACAACCGCACGCATCGGGGGCGAATAACGCGTCGTGAGTATTGCTTTAATTTTTTACACTTATATCTGCATCCTACAGAAGCTGCGGGCCCGCAACCGCGGCGGCCGCGGGTGAAAACCGCTCCGTGAGTACGTAGCCTAAGGTGTTTTGATTGAATCAAAAGTAACAAAGAGGTGAAAAAACATGCAACATAGGATAATGGATATGCCTTTGTATTTCGTTGTTGTCTCTTTGATTTGAACAAAAATAAGACAAAGCTACATGGAATTCAAAGAGAAAATCGGGCTTTGCCATTTTTCAAATGGTTGATTTTATAGATGACTTACGTGAACTAAAAGCAGATTTGTGTAAGTGTATTAATGATGTATGGAATGTTGTTTTTTGAAAATTCGAATATCGAAAATGGGAATATCCCCTACCGAATATTGAGTTAACATAGAAGTAGTGTAGGTAGGGGGCATAATGAAGATTTAGCGAAATGCGAATGCGAAAAATAGATGCATCATTAAAGTGCTATGCACAGAGATGATATCATTCAGTGTTTCTTAGTTTTCTTGTAGGCTTGGCGGTCTACAAAAATTGGTGGAGTGTCCAAAGAAAATCAAGAGCCGACGAAACAATTTAAACAATGTCGTTGATTTAAATTATGATCTAACTAGCTCAGCGAAACTTAAGGAAAAACTTATAAGTATATATAATAACTGTTTGTTTCTAATATGTTGTTAAAGACTTTCTTTATTACAAATTCAAATCCATACTCAGTGAATGGTAATAAACGGTTAATTAAATCAAATGAAGCATTTCAAAGTTTTTAATGTTAATAGAAAACTTTAGCCTTTAGTAAAAACGAATGTAAGTATAATTGACTTATAGATATATAATTTCGAGATTTATAAATAGTTTTTCGTCTTTCGAAAACGAATATGTATAAAAAGATCTTCATTATTATAACGATTTTGGCAGTTATTAGAAGTCAACTTGAAAAAATTTGCCTTATAGACGTTTTTGATTTGGGGCACAGGATTAATTGCAGAGTTACAAGAAAAAGTTAAAACTGATGAATTCAATTACAATAAAACAATTGTGCAGATTTTTTTGCGAATATAAAATTAGGTCTTGTATAGTATTGACTAAAATATATTTTCAATCCCCTTTGTTTGCCTATTTTTGCTTTTCAGTGATTTCTCTGAAAATCTGATACTCCGGAAATCTAGTTCCATTACATCCGTAAGAAATTATTTTACCAATTAAATTGACTCGTAAGTTTTTATTATGAATATTTCACGTCTCTTTATTACGTTGTTGCATTTTCAAACTCATAACATAATTAACTACCTATAATAAATATTCGTAGCATTATTTTTGTGTCAAGTGAATAAGTGACACTGAAAAATGTATCTGTTACGGTAAATGTAAGTAACTGGTAATTATCTATAATTACCGGTTATTATAGATAATTACCAAAGCACATGGTAAATGTAGTAAATTATCCACATTTACCGGTAATTATATAAAACTTCCGCGCGATCGTGGTAAATGTTGATTCAAGCTATGGAATGGAGAGCGAACGGCGCGGGAAATGCTTCGAAGGAATAAAATCTATTTAGTTTATGAAAAATAAAGCTCATCACTCAGGAATAAGCCGTAGGCCTCTATGAGGCTATCCTGCTATAGAAGTAGGTCAATGCGTAAGAACTAAGGTACCAGACGTAGATCGAGCCAAAGCAGATGGCCGAAATATAATAGCCGTTGTAATTTCGATCGAGAATGAAAATCTTTACAAACTTGGTACGAAATACGGGATTTTAAGCCAGTTGTACTCAAGAAACGAATTATTTACTACATTTACTAAAAGAGTATGGTAATTTTATATAACTTCCGGTAAATGTGATTAATTCGAGAGTTTTTACAACCTTTACCACGAGCACTGGTAATTATGCATAGTTCCCGGTAATTGTACATAATAACCGCACTATTCACATTTACCGTAACATATCCATAAATAAAGTCCTATTTATTATTTCTACTTTAACCTTTGTTTTGAATCAGGGCTACAAAAAAAGAAAACAACATTGTATAAAGAGGAGCGGAACTGGCGTCTTTTGCTTTTATGTCGGGAGCATAACACTGTGCGATTTCTTCAGAAAGGCTTATTTTACTAGAATTAGAGGTTAGTAGTTATATTTTACTAGGTGGTAAAAACAGTCGTCCCTGTAGTTTCGGGATCAGAATAGGGCTACGGCATCCCCTGCCTGTCGTAAGAGGCGATTGAAAGGTGCTTCCGGGGTTGCAGGCGGCTAGAGTGGGAGCTCGAACCGTTCGGTCAGGCGATCCCGGGAAGGACGGCGGTATATGTGGTCGCATACCGTCGTAAAGACTAGACGGAGCGGTGGGCCCAGCCGCCCATCTGGAAGGATCCCGATGGGGCAACGCGCTCAGAGGCATCCGGTTGCGGTCGGACCGAGTTCCCGGAGTCCTCTTTTTAGCGCCGAGGACGGCCACCGGGGGGGTTTTAGTGCGGTAAAAATAGCATTACCCACACATAACCCTGCGTCGCTCCCACGGCGTCGGGTACCTTTTGAAGGTTTCCCCCTCGAAAACAAAAAAAAAGGTGGTAAAACCAGTAGTGGGCGTATTTCGACCGAGGTACCACTGCTACACAAATTCCTACCGTAAATCAATTCGGTTTTTCGGTAGAAGGTTGAGATCGCCGGGTCACGTTTATAAGAGATGACCATCTTAGTTCTTAGGAGTAGCGACGCAACTGTGATTGACTTCAGATAATACCCGCGTTCTATATAAACTTGCTTACTGGTGTTCATGGATGCCAGTCACCACTCACCAATAGGACTGCATGCTCGTTTGCTACTGCAATCGATGAAAAATAAATCAGACGACAGCATTGAGAGAGAATGTTAAAAAGTGAGTAACAGTGGCAACCAACATTACAACGTAAAGCCACGTTACAATCTTAATATGTTAATGAGACATCTTATAGCGCACATGTGCTCTAGACTGGCGGAGCCCTGAAGTGAGCATACTCCACTACGCTGCTTCAACCTACGTATATGTATATAAATAAATAAAATTATAGTGATGTGTAACTACTGTAACTTAATACTTGCCAGGATCCGAATAGGTTCTCATGGTATATTAACTTAATTATTACTTAAAGAATTGTCTATCTCTTACCTATTTTAAAATGTCAAACTGAGCCAGAAGACACCGTCTTAGAATGTTTAAAAGAACATAGGCCACTACAGCTCGAAATTATGGTATTTCTTCGTAAAATCTAAAAAATCATCTGGGAGTAATCTTAGGGGCAAGCTCGTTTGAAATAAGGAGTTAAAATTACATGTAGTGAATGCACGAAGCGCGCTGAAACAGCACCGATGAAGGCATCATTTCAAGCTTTCGTATTTCATAGCAGCGTCCAGACGCCAGTGACACTACTCTAAACTGGTAGGTGTACTAAATTGATGTCAATTATTGTAGTTCCTACTCATGTCCACGGATAGAGCGGGTGCGCATCATGTACGTAGTCTCTCGAACCAAACATTTGTTTATACAATGCACTCTCGTAATCATAACGTAAATACAGTTTTACACGCATTGTCCTCTTTGTCACTCATTTGTAGTAAATGGAGTCACTGGCATACATTAAGTATCGAGGCTATAATTTAGACCGGCTCCCTTATTTATAATTTCGATCGTAATTTATCAAGTTAAATATAAATTAACTATAATGCTATAAATAACGAGTACGCTCGACATACTAATGAAATATTGTTGAAAATATAGTTATCGATAACGATAAAGTTACTGGTCCAGTGCACTGATAATGGAAATGTGCTTTTACATACAATTTATTAGCGTGTCAGGGCTCGGTTATAGTACATACAGGTAAAGAATTCTTGTTTGGAAATATGATAATTAATTTTAGCATAGATTTTTTTTTATCTGAAGTGCAATAAACTTCATACAGAACATGGGTTCTATCTGAAGTCAATCACAGATGCGTTGCTTCTCCCGAGGACTATGATGGTCGCCTCGTATAAAAGTGTGCCGGCAACCAGACCCTTCCATCGAAACGCAAGAAATGCTTAACGCTAGAAATAGGTGAGGCAGTGGTACTTCCCCGGTCGAACTACACTGATTCTACCACCTTCAAAACCTCTTTACTAAGGTACACCCTTTAAGTACGTATTTTCAACAAAAGTTTAGCTATCTAGGATGTTATATTGTGAGCAAAAAATGTATTTAGAATATAAATTTAGTTTTAGCGTTATGGATAAAATTCTGAGTCAAGTTGACATCTTTACAATCAATATATATTACGTGATATAATACTCTCTAATCAACATAGATTCACTTTCAAGGATGTATTTAAGTTACATACTCCCGAAAAAGAAAGTAACATTTTATAACGGTAACTTTTGAGAACATGTACTTATGTGTTCGTTACTTTTTTATGCAAAAACTGTAAATCGCATTTCGCTAAAACTAGGGTTGCAGATGGTTTACGACCTGGATTAACAAGTGGTATACTCATTACCATGGTAAACTAAACCAAAGCGGGCGGAGTCACGGGAATAAGCTAGTCACTACATACAATAAAACAAAGTCGCTTCTCGCTGTCGGGCCCTTTGTATGCTTAGATCTTTAAAACTACGTTACGGATTTTAATAGTTTTTTAATAGATACACTGATTCAATAGAAAGGTTTTTATGTATAATATAGAGGAAAAACACAGATAATTTTAGATTTTTGGCTTTCAGGCGGAACGAAGTTCGCCGGGTAGGATAAAATAAGTAGCAATCTCCGGTCACTCCTAGATATTTGTAACAGACTACAAATAGAACAGGCATCTCACCTAAAGCCAATCACTTAAGTTGCTTTACTTTCTACGCATAGGGACTAAGTTATTTATGTCTGTCTTATCACATATTCATACCAGTATAATGCAGCGCCAACAGAGCTGCTTTTATGATAGAAATAGGTGTGGCGATGATGCCGCTGTGAACCACGGAGTTCCTTCATTATATGCTAATCTTACTTTCAAACTGGCGGCCTCAAATATCCGGCGATTTCATTTTAGTCTTCTTCAATTCGATTATTAACGACATAATTTTATGCTAGTATTAAACAAAAAACAAGGCAAGTGCAAAATTTCGTTTTTAAGCAGTAGCTGTATTGTTGTCCACGAGTAGCCGCGGAAGAGCATCGAGATTATTTTCAGTGCACCTTTTTTGTGTCCATTATAGTCTCTCCTTCAGACTTAATTTTTCATTTTGTACGGTTTATAGTGCTTCTGATTAAAAAACAGGTATAAGGTTTGTACATTCACTACTTTTGTTTAGAATTATAAAACGGTGTTGTATCAAATAATCTCATTGGCTGTCTCTTTCGCTTTTGCAGTAATGGATTTACGTTTCAACAGCTTTTATGATTACGAAACATTAATGTGTTGAGAGTTATAATGCATTCGATTAGACTCTTCATACTTTTAGATTTTACAGTGTGGACGTTTTGTGTAGATGATTATTAGTACCCGATTTTCAATTATTTATCAATGCCACATATAGTTATGCAGAGCTGTGTTGATATATACTATATGTTTTCCATTTCGTTTCCACACTAAAATTATAGCATAAACAGAATGAAGTGTTTGAAGATTCATGTCATGCGCACCTAGATTAGTACGGCCCTTCACGAATGAGTAATGACTTGACTATGACTAAGGACTGAAGATAAATATAATAATCACGGTTTATTTATTGGATACTTTATCGATCCACTTTTACGTACCCAAGATGCTTCAAACTACGCCTATATTGATATTACGGTCAGTGCATTTTATACCACACACATTGCCAAAAAATATATTTGGAACACTGTGTAGCATCGTTATTACTGTAAGACCAGAGGCTCGACACACTTCTTATATTATCTTTGGGAGCTCTAATTTTACACTCAGTACTAGTTTCATTGTCTTTTCTTATTTCACGTATTATTTTTATCATCTGTTTATGAGCTTAAATTAAACAAACACAGGAAATCGATTTTAACCTACTTTTAGCTGTACTATCGATTTGAAACTTTATAAGTGTTTGTGATTCGGATTATGAGTACCGAGATTCAGGTTATGCAAACTGGTAGCCTTCATTTATTTTATTAATTCCCGTACCTTGATTTATGCGTAATGTACCAAATTCCCTGATGCATAAGTTATTGTATGAACATTAATAACTGTATGTATGAACATTAATAAATGAATAACTGTATTACTCTTTAAAACACTGCAATGTGAGAATGTTGACGCATTACCTAAATAATCGCAAATGTTCATATGAACCAAAAATAGGACGATTCTGGATCGTTCAACTTTATTGCAATATTTCGTCTTAGCAAAGCGCTTGTTACGATTAATTAGGCAGTTTGAGAAACGATTGGAGCCACAAGTCCACGGCGCGGGGCCGCGGGCTTAGTCAGAGCGTTCCTCGTCACGACGACAAACGGGTTTGTGTTGATGCGTCATGCTTTCTCAATAAAACGACCTAAGTGCGCGGCCGGTTGAATAAGTTGAATTGTAAATCAGGTAGATACGGTTTATAGGCCTACCTCGCATCCGACGCTGTGGGAGTGGCATGAGCATTATTTGAAAACAGATTTAAGGTTTCTTTTAATATTAAACTGGGTGAACGCATGTAACTGTTTAAATATTATATTTTATGAAAACTAGTACTGTGGATGCGGCCAAGTTGCCATGGTTTCGTATGCGCAAGCGCAATGGCGAGCGAGGACTTAGCAACACTGAGGATTAAATAATAGGATAATAAGTAATAGAAGGGACAACTCATAATACTGTTTTAGTTTGTTAAATCTTTTAGGAGACAACAAAAAAGAAAATTTGCAGCAGAGCGGCATCAGCTTGCGCGTGAGCATGGACGGTTCTGGCGTCTTTTTAATTAAACATAACAAACAAAAAATGTTCGCGTAGCATGCATACATAAGAACAAAATGAAAAAGAAACAACACGGCAATCAAAAAAAGAAAAAAATGTGAGAATAAAATGGTTATTGTTGATAACATAACCTGTAGATGTTATCTTTATAATGCGAAGAATTATACAAAAAGTATTAAATAGCAGAGGTGACGCATACAAGTCATAATAAATTTATAGTTACATGAATGATGCCACAACATCATTTAAGGACACTGAGTAATTAATTCAGTTTAATCATACCTACATTTTAGACTAACTATTCAAATTACTTCTTTTAGGATCAGTGTAGGTAATACATCAATGTGGTAAAATACAATAATGTGAAGAATTTCTTATCAACTTTTATTTCCTGTTTATGTGGATTAATAGGGCATGAACTATTAAAGTAAATTTCAATAGCTAGTATGATTGAGACTTGTTAGATTATTAAGATTTTTTTCTATTATGGTCTATTTTAAAGTACAAAATAATTGTAATTTAAGGGGCAAAAAATGTACAAAGAGTATATTTCATAACATTTCTGTTAATGAAATATATTAATATTGAACCTATTATTACTTAACCTATTAAAATTATACATATGACTCTGATTCATATTTTTAGATGGTTAAAGAGACAGGACAAGGAATTGAACAAAAACGTATATATACTATTCAAAATGGACATTAAACAAAACTTTTTTTGCGCATAGTAAAGTTAATTTTCAATACACCACATAAGCAGAGGAAAAGGGACAAAGCTAACACTTGAACTGTTGCTAATATTATTCTAGATAGTGGATCCAATGGGTTCATTTTATGCAAATGGTATATGAGCGATTTGTTCACAAAGGACTGACAACAAACGCTTACGCATAGCACGCTCCGACTAAATAAGCACGTAACAAACTATACAAGCATACTGGAGACAATGTGACGCTACTTGTGGAAGCAGTGAATACGAGAGCGCCGACAGCTAGTCATCAACGACTCAACCAAGTTCCATTTGATGAGTTAGACTTGCCACTACTTGACCAGCGCGTCCTACAGAATCATTGAGACCGCATCGTACACAGAACGCTGCATTCCTTAACAGCCGATGTGTGACAATGCATGTAACAACTCGACCGTGAGAATCAACGCTCGATATCATTATCAGAATAACAAGAATTGTAACTTTGCAACTTCCACCGTAATATCATTATTTACCGAAAACATCACATCAGCTGTCATTGATTACGTCAATATTAGCTAAGCCTGTTTTGAAGTATATAAAACTATGTACAAAACAAAAAAGTCATAAAACGCACAATAATTTGAGTACCACTTAGACTGTGTTAACTTCTCAAAAATAGTCAAAATTAACAAATATCGATCTCATAGAACCGCAGACTTGGTGCACTTACCTTCAGACAACTCCAAATCCAACTCCGCCAATTTATCTTTTATTTCATCGGGCAGCTTCGATACGTCAACACTTAAGTCAGCCATCGCGAAAAATCACTATTTTCACACAAAACAAATAAAATCAACGACGACGGTCCAGAGCACCATCATGCCTCCTGGCCATCTTGAATTCCGAATAATTTCTGGCAGCAGGCTACGACGGCACGACACTGAAAATGCTGAATCAATCCGCAAGAGGCCGCTAACAAGCATTTCCATAGGTTTGTCTTCAATTACGAAATAAGAAAATTGTCTATGATACCCTTGATTAAATAAAATGTTAATTTAAACTTATTGTGTAATCTTGATTCAAATTACAGTAAAAAGCAAGTAATGAATGGGACGAAAAATACATGAAATATATATTAAATTTTGGGGTGGCCAGCATAAATGTTTTTTAGTAAAAATAATATTTATTGTTATAATATAGAAGAACGTATTTTATGAGAATACATAATATGTAAAATTGTAACAATATGATTTATGTGCAATAAACCAAACCGAAAACTTTTTCTCTGTCGTATCAAAATAGAATTCGTACTAACAAGATTATGGACACGACAAGGACAATTTTTGATATGTTGATTGTAAAACATAACTAAGTCTTCAAAATAGAATAAATTATAGTGATAATATCTATATAAAATTGTATTTGAAATGTTTTGTATCAATAATCAAACAGAAAATAATTGTATATTAATATAATAAAATAAAACGCGCTCTTAGTATTGTCATTTTATGACATTTTTTTGTCAAAAAATATTTCATTTTGTCTTTTTGATAGTGATGCATAACAATACCGTGAGTTAATCATGTATTTATCAAAGTAAAAGTTTGTTCACATAAGCTATATAAATATATTCACATAAGCTATATAAATTAATTGGTTTAAAATTCAATTGCAAGTTTTGATGCTGCCACGAAAATAAACTAACAAGGGAGGTAAGATAAAAGTTTCAATTGATTAAAAGGCATTTAGGATTATAGACGTCTTGCAACTTTACTGACTATTTTCGTTGAATTCTTATGGAGTGACAGTAACCAGCAGAGCCAGATTTTTTGTATTTTTGTCTGAGGCCAGAAAATGACTTGACTTGGTCTCGTCTTCAAAGTTTCCAGTGTAATCAAAACCGCAAGTAACGTAATTTAAAAAAAAACAGACTCTCGATTTCTTGATGACGTAATAATATAAGTCCAGGTATGTCCATGTAGCAAACGTAACGATATTTTAAGATAGAAAGGTAAATATTAGAAGATAGCATATGAAATAGTCAATAATTGATTGTTTCAGAAATAATTGCATCCGATTGAATTACTTAGTACAATACCATCTAATAAACACTGTTTGTTTGTTGTAATGTTTACACTATTTATATGTTGCTTATAATGCATTTTATTTTTGAATCTCCGTGTATAGTTATGTGAGACTTAATGTGTGTGACACGCTTTAGGGTATTGTATACTTTACTATTAATTATGAAATGAAGAGAAACATCTAAATTTAAAACCTTCAAAATGTATTTCTTCTTTCAAAAGAACCGAAAAATTAACTATATAAATTGGAAATGAATGGGATTCATATCAGATAATATCTGATAAAATAATAATTTAATTACAAATCACGGTGTGTTTTCTTTGCAACTAAAACATAGACAATACATGTGGTAAAATCAACATGGCAACATTTCATTCTGATAAATCCTTCCGCTAGGTGACGCTAGGTAGGTATGGGTCGTCGACGTATTTTTCGTCAACGAAACTAGACCGTCGAATATCGTCCGTCGACTAGTCGATAAACTAGTTGAATTCGTCGACTAGTCGAAACACGTTAACGTGTATCTAATAAGGTAATATCGTACTTTAATGTCACCATGTGGACTGTGGAGTTTTCATTTAGCCGTCTACGAATTCGACTAGTCCGTCGATGAACGGTAGAACATCGCCGTCGAAAGTGTCGAAACGTTGATTATATATGAAAGGTAGATTTAACTACTCCGTTTTATTCAACGCCCATAGTTAATTCTTCGACGTCTTGAAAGTTAACGTGTCGTATAGACTATAGACTGTTCTACTTAGTACAAAGTCATAAACGTCTAGTTTACTTTAGTTTAAACGGTTCCTTTTGCGGTCTATCTCATGCGATTCCTATATAATTTGGTGATAAGTTGCAAACTTTTGGTTATTACTTACGCACGATTAATTTTAATAGAATCTTATTATAATTGTCAAAGTAATAAGTAATAACTGTTATTACTAAACATTCTAGTAAAATATAACAATTTCGTTACAAAACACATATTTCTTTTTTTATCTGATTGAAGTAGCAAACGAGCATGCAGTCCACCTGATGGTAAGTGGTCACTGCCTCCCATGGACATATGTAAGCAACTCCTTATAGAACATGGGTTCAATCTGAAGTCAATCACAGATGCGTTTTTACTCCCAAGGACTATGATGGTCGCCTCATATAAAAGTGTGCCGGCAACCACACCCTTCTATCAAAACGCAAAGAAAATAATAATATGCTTCCAAAGTTCCAATAGAAATAGGTGTGGCGGGCGGTGGTACTTCCCCGGTCGAACTGCATTGGTTCTACCACCACAAAAGACCAAATTCTCTTAAATGTGCGTTGTCAAAAATATCAACGCTATGCATTTAGATTATTTAGAGATAAAGTTCAAAACATCTTAATTGCCACGCAACTTTCAACCTTATTGTAACGGACGACAAGCGAGTCGGTTGTCGTCCGTTAAAATAAAGTTGAAATTTGCTTGAAGCGACCGTCCATGATTACGCGACTATGGTTAATGGTAATATCGTACGTTGATGTCAACATGTGGACTGTGGAGTTTTTATTTAGCCGTCTACGAATTCGACTAGTCCGTCGAAGAATGGTAGACCGTCGAAACGTTGATTGTATATCAACCGTAGAATCAACTAGTCCGTTTTTTCAACGCCCATAGCTAACGCTAGGTGTTTTCTTCATCCCGTCATTCTCAGCCTAGTTTTACTTTTTACGTTCAGTGGGTAGTTTAGTTGGCTGTAAAATTTATTCTCGTAATGGCTGCCACGCTAAAAGTGTAGCTTATTGGTTATGTCATGTTTAAACGTTAGATGGATGGTTGGATAGTCGAATAAATCAACAAGTGTTCCGAACAATGATCGCATGAAAGCTGTTTTAGTATCAATCTCCCAGGAACGTTTCTTCTTTCATGTTTCCTTTTTTGGCAATTAAGTTATGGACTCGGCGTTTGTGTACTATATGTAATAAAAACATAATCTATGCTGCGTGAAAAGTGTTCATAGGGACCATATTGTGTGTCAAGTGCTACCGAAATCAGTTATAATGACGGATCCGAGATCGTCTTCAGCCCTTTTCAAGAGGGCCGAGCAGTTGAAGAGATGGGAGGAATCCGACACCAACAAGCAGTCCCCGACGCCGAAGCGCGCCTCAAGGATCCAGTTCTCATCGGGGATAGTATTTTTGGCGGCATGCACCTCCGGCGACAAGGACGAGGTCCAGAGACTGTTGAAACTGGGCGCAGACATCAACACAGCTAATGTAGACGGCCTCACCGCGCTACATCAGGTTAGTCATTGACATTACATTTCACACTCTACTTGTAAATGTCACCCTCAGTTTACACCCTCTGTGTACAAAACACACTAAGATTCACATGTGATAAAACAGTAAAGAATTCTACCAAACTGTGTCAAGTAGAAAGAAAATACAAATATTTAGGGTAGTTTATACTAGTATGTTTAAACTACCCTAAATATTTGTATATACCTATTTAGGGTAGTTTAAGCTAGTATGTATAAACTACCCTTAATATTTGTACTTTCAAATACAGTCTTGTTATTGCTTAGCATCCCATTTGAGGATAGTGAAACAATCAAATATTCCCTATTGGAATGAATATAAATAAGCACAAAACATACATTACAGATTATATCAGATTTAACAGTATTGATTTGTCCCAATTTATTCTAACCTGGTTCATCTTTGATTTGTGTATAACCTTTTTATTAATATCATATAATGTTTTTCTTATTGTTACCATTTTTTACTCCAAATAGTATGTATTTATCACTTTTTTGTTCATTATTGATGTTAGTCCCGTTGTTTCTCTACAAACCTTTTTCTTTCATTACTTAAAAGGAAAGTAAACAACTTATTTTACAGTACATTTACAAAAATGTTCATAATGCTGTGTTATAAAGTTACTTGTATATATATGTATAGCAACAGTATACATAGCTGGCTACTGCACGAGTATCACTAATATTATATACATTATTTAGAAGCTCCGGCACATTGTAATCTTATACAATATACTTCAGTTTAAATTTATTTTGGCTGTATGTTGAAATGTTTGAAATAAAATCATTATGGAGTAGTTACTTTGGATTTCATATTTATTTCTAATAAGTTATTCCACCTGCACATATCTGAATACATAAAGGAGGTAACAAAGGTAATGGTTTATAAGTAATATTGAGGTTGGAATAATCTCTGACCGTCCCAACATCATTGAACTACTAGTACATAATGTTCAATTTTTGTTGTTCTGACTTGTTGTGTGTACTTTGATATATGTATGAAGTTAGCAGTCTAAATATTTGGCTAACTTATTATGAGTGGTATGTGTGGATTAATAATGACGTTAGGATATCTTAGTATCTACGTCGTGTTTGGCATTAGGAACCTTGACTCTTAAATAAGTTAGATTTTATACAATTTTATGGATCTCTGATGGCAAAAAAGATGAAAGAAACTTGTAAGTATGTACAATTGGTATGTAATTATCAATGTAAATCAATAAGTTAAGTGATACTCAAATATAATGTAAGCACGGTGAACATAACCATATAGAATATGATACGATAAAGTGAGTATAGTGGCATACAAAATTTTGGACTATAGGTAATTTTCTTAATTAATATTAAATGTCTTTATCAATCTAAGCTACTTGGTCTTGGTAATTATACAGGCCCATTTGAGGTGAATTGGCTTTTAGGCCTATATTTTAATAGTATGTGATTTGTTAATAGTATCTAATTGTCCCACATGTTGAAGTCTTTTCTGATGTTGACATATTTGTGTTGGATTCATTATTTACATTTGTTTTATGTTTTTTTTTTTATAGCAAACAAACATTCAGTCCACCTGCTGGTAAGTGGTTGCTGCCGCCCATGGACATCTGTAATTAACTTCATACAGAACATAGGTTTTATCTGAAGTCAATCACAGATGCATTGCTCCTCGCGAGGACTATGAAGGTCGCCTCATATAAAAGTGTACCGGCAACCACACCCTTCCATTGAAACGCAAGAAATGCTTCATGCTAGAAATAGGTGTGGCAGTGGTACTTTCCCGGTCAAACTACACTGGTTCTACCACCTTCATGTACCATTCTGTTGTTGTGAATACTTAACTACCTATATCTCCTTATTTACACAGGTAGCTATAATTTTTGCAAATAGTGAAAGACCTCTTATATTTATTTATTTGTTTCGCCGTTTGAACTGAGTGAGAGATATGATCTTTTAGATACTGTTTAATTTGTTGCAGTTGTTATTTTATAGGATGTGTCTCAGCACAGCACGGTGTGCCTATTGGCAACTCACCTTTATTTGGGTCTAGCTGTAAGTTTGTGCTTATCTTTCCAGTGCATTTGTTGTAAGATTGTTGTAGGGTTGGGTTATTATTTGGCTCCACTTTTCTTTTCTGGATCTCAGCATATTGCCAGTCCAGAGACTTCTTATCTGTTTTATATTTTAGTGCTGTGTATAAAAATCTTGTGAGAGAATAATTTAATTTGTTTTTGGTCCATTTGGTTCAATTAGTCGTTTGAATTCTTCGGTTTGACTGTAGCGGGCATACCATCATGACTATTAATGGCTTATAAGAAATGTGTATAATTGGTGTACTTATTCTGATTTGAAGGGTTTGATTAAAAGGTGTGAACATATCTGGGTCTGATCTTATGTGGGACTGTAACATTTTTGTGGGCAGCACCTACATAACTTTCTATTGGCTGTAATAATATATTCTTACTTCGCTTGTTACTTAGTTCTATAATTTATTGAAAAGAAAATTCTCTTTCAAAAATTGGAAGGGCATAATTGGACTTGTCTTTAGATATTCAGCTCAAAGTTGTAGTCATAACAATAACAAATCTGTGCACTTCTAAATACAAACATTAATGTTACATTTCATTATTATAGTTTTTTTTGTACACCTGTAGAAAGTTAATTTTATAATGTACCCACCTTATGATTCCGTGTGGCTATTGTGAAATTCTAACTTATAAACCCTATAACAAAAGTAATGAGTAGGTACTGTAGTCATTGTAAATCTATATATTAATAATACTTGAGCAAAAAATTGGGTCCATTTTTAAGAAACTTTCCTGCGGCATGATGTATGAGTATGAAATTTAGCACAGTTATAGTTCATGTAGTTAAGGAGTACGAAATGCCAATATTTTATCCAAACAATTCATAAAACGTACATAAAATCAATTAAAAAGACATTACACAACATGCATTTGATACAAACTCATTGTACATATAATAAATGAAACTAGTCACCCGTTGCAAAGGTGGAAATTTGACCATAAATCAACTTAAAAACTAAACTTGATATTGTTCAAAGTAGCATGAACATTTCTCAAATTTAATTAAAGTGTATTAATATTAAAGTTATTTTAAATACACACATTAAAGGTAATAAAAGGTGGTTTAATTACTTAGCTGCATTTAAAGGCAATAGCGGGTATTTTGACAAAGATAGCTAACATTTTTGACGTTATGTGTTTTTATAGTAAGACATTGAATGTTCTATTTCATTTATTATTGTGTACATATGTGTCTGTGTCAAATGCAAGGTAGTGTGTTTAATGTGTTTTAAAATCAACTATTTTACTTATGTTTGTTTTAGGCATTAGTTGAAAAATACATTAGCATTTGGTTGGTACTCCTTCTTTGTATCATCTATAATTTCATACTCCTCCGTCTGTGGCAAGTATCTTAAAAATAGATCACAAGTACACAAAACGGTTCACATATTTATAAATATAGAGATAAAACATGCAATGTCCTACTCTTTTTACCTTTAATGATTTTTTTTTAAATAACCCGACAATTCATAAAATTTAAGTAATTGATTTTATGAAATATTTCACTTTGGACAATACCAAGTTTTTAAGTTGAATTATGGTCGAATTTCGACCGTTGCGATGGGAGACTAGAAAATATTAAATACACTATTATAAAAGGGATAAACCTTATTAAACTGACTAAAAAGGTAAAACAACTATGAAAAGAAATAGAAAAACTGTTTATCTCGCTTTATAGCTTAATAGCTATAAGTGGCGTATCTCTTGTTATGTTACTTCTGGACACCGATTTCTCCCCCCATGGCTGACGGACGCTTGATGCACTGTATACGATTTTTTTAAAGCGGGTTCATAGATTATTGTGTGATTAAAGTCCAGCCTAGTTGGATGTTTTCAATTGCTCATAATGGAGCGGTCACCAAGACGCTTGCCAGGCGCGGTGACTATCGGCAAAACCCCCAAAATGAAAGGTGCAGGCTAAAGGAGCACAGGTCGCCTCCTCCCCCCCACCAGGTGGACCGATGACCTGAAGAAGACAGCGTGAAACCGTTGGATTCAGAAGGCACAGGACCGGTTGGAGTGGCGTCATTTAGGGGAGGCCTATGTCCAGCAGTGGACCTCAAAGGGCTGATTGATGGATGGATAGGATAGCCCGTCATGAATCAAAAATATAATGTAAGCATATAAAACCTATATTTGATAAATTGTCGTTAAAAGTAATTACTGCTATCAAACGATTAGTGTCCGGTTCTAGGAGTGGAAATTGTAGCAGGTCTAGAGCGGATTTTAACAAGACTAAGAGTATATGACGTTGCGTTTCAGTCGCGTTTACGCGGCATAGTCGCGGTGTTTACGCTGGTGTGCTTCACAAAACCTTGTGATATTTTATAGATCAGTTACGATCTGCAGTCACAGTACAATGAAGGAATAAGGATTTAGTGGAAATGGTTACAAAATATCCCGCAATGTTCAACGCCACTAATGCTTCTGTGAAACCAAACAAAGTTGGTTTTAACGTTTTGAATTGCATGCTACTTTTTGTTTTTTCTCCTCTAATAAATTTTTTAAACAAAAAATACGATCTACTTCCATGCCACAAAAAAATAAAAAATAATTTAAATACATGTTGGTTTAGACCATACACAGTACTTAGTACGTAGTCGCGAGGTCGGCGCTCAACATATCATAATTTCGCTGGATCACGACGAAACTAGGTACATGTGTTCTATAATTTTGCATGTTATATCTTTGCTTAGTAATCTTAATAGATATACTTAAGCACCATATGATCAACTTCTATATCTTGGGTTTGCAGTATCATCAGGGATGAGGAGTTGAAGGTCACATTTTTCATCACTTGTCTCTGCTCAATAATGTTATTACATACCCGTGAACACTAAATGGGCAACGCCTATGGTTTAAGGTTAAAGAACCCCAGCATCACCAGGGTTGAGGAGTTGAAGGTCACATTTTTTACCTTATGCCACCATTTGTCTAATGGTGGGAATTCTACCTTACATCTTTTCAATCTTCTCATTATAAATGCATAAGCATAAAATAGCTAAGTTTTATGGTTTAGGCATTCAATACCCCTACATCATTAAGATTAATGAGTTGAAGGTCTATTTTTTTGTTAAATTATATTGCCGTACATATTTAATGCATATTCCAAGTCTCATAAGAATCGAATCGGCAAAAGCCAAATTATCACAAATTATCTAAAAAACAATGTCCAAGACAAGAAAAATCCTATCAAATGAAAGAAAGAAAATTGAAATCGGTTCAAAAAAAACCCAGGTTATTCAAGATTTTAAGAAACCGACTTTTTCCAATTTTCCTCGAAAACTGCTGGAAGGATTTATTTTCCTCAATATGAGACCGCGTGTGAAACTAGCCGCATACAATGTTGTATGAATTGTGACGGTAGTTCGGTGGAATCTGGCCAAAACGGCCGAATATACATAAAAAAATAATAGGTAAATAAGAAATATACGTGACGAATAGGTAAATAAACTCTTTTTTTTTTTTAGGAAGTCTGTTAAAAATGTTATGTCAATTTTATTAATCCCCTTTTGTAAATAAAGATCAGTAATGTGCGTTTTATTTGGGCATTTTAGATTCCAAATACAAAATACTTTTGTAACAAAACTAATTAAATTAAATTTAACTTCCTTTTTGTCATAACTATTAAGCCCATTCTTCTTCATTATTTCGGTATCGCAGCATCATTAAATCAGCAAAGCTGGCAGTTGTCCCTGTGTTTTCGATACTTTCAATGGAGTAATAAGAATCCTCTAAAATATGTGATAAGATGTTTTTTTTTCTTTTTAAGACCTGTGCAATATTATGTAAAACTGCCGATTTTGTTTATCATGATAATGGCCCCATACTGAAGTTTTAATACCACGTTTATATAAACTAATGTGACATTTAAAGTCACTTTCACCATAGAATCTTGTCATATAACCTTCATAAAAGTTATGTAGATAATTATTACTAAAAGTATTTTAGCTTTAACAGTATTTACAAAATACTAAGATACAAACCAAAATGTATTTAAAATAAATACAGGGTACAAGATGGAAATACGTGTTTTGTATCTTATATCTGTATTTTAAATAATTGTATCTTAAAAAAGTCACATCTCTGATAAAGATCATTTTGCTGCAGATACTTTGTTGATAGATATTTAACAGTCGAAGAAAGTACTACAATCTTGTGGGATATTTAGGTAGCCGCTCAAACGTCCAATTTGTTGCTTGAGCGACCAGCAAGCAGTACTTACATGTTTGATATTATTCGAAAAATCTATCAAAAGTTGATTGTTTATATTAGGTCTTCGCCTATCAATTTGTCTACAGTTTGCCAGCGGTTTTTGCTGTTGCGTTAACCACTATATATCGCTAAACCTACCGATAGTTCGAGTCATAGTAGTCAGTGGGCAGTCAGCCTTAATAAAAGATATATTTACTTATTTCGTAAGATTTTTCGTAAGATATATTATTTTAAGGGCGAATTGTTTAGAGTACGTGTTTAGTTTCTAATTTTGGAAGATTTCATTACGGTTGTTTAAGCGGTGAAAGCTCCCTGTGGTCTCATACAGGCAACAACCGTATCCTTTTTGCTATTAGGTATAATATATCTATCTAGCTATCTACTAGTAGAGGGGTAGGTACTATTTATCTCTATACAATAAATAAACAATCGAAACAATTTCTATAATATTAACTTTCCTGTAAAATTTAAATAGGTAGGTAGGTTCCTAAATTTATAGATTTCCGTATGATTTTCAATTGATGTAGTTTAAATAAACTCTTCATAATGATTAAAATCAGTTTCTTCAAGTTTCTAACTCATTGCTGTCTGTATACGGCAATTTTGGCATACACTTATTTTATGAGCTAGACTAACACATATTTTACCATTATCGTGGTGGACTGGAGATGGCGCTGCGGGAATAACTTAGTAAGAAAGTAAATTGTTGACACTAGGTTAAGTAAAATGTTAAACAACTGCACCTGCACTAGCTACTTATATCCCACAATAAATATTGTTAATTTCTTAAAAACAAATAAGTTTGATAGACAAAGTACTACATAATATTTTTTTAAATACACTGTAAACGGTCTATATTTTAATCAAGCTTTTATGATGGTTTTAAACTTATTTATCCGTGCGACTTTTATTTCTTATTTTTTACTCAGAACAAATGTTACATCATTCCTAACTCGCTTGACGTTGAGTTTTGGGTCTTTCCTGTATATCACACATCGGGTAGTGTCTTTTGTAATGGTCGCATCATATTATTT
The DNA here is from genome assembly GCA_949699795.1 of Spicauda simplicius. Taxonomy (NCBI): domain Eukaryota; kingdom Metazoa; phylum Arthropoda; class Insecta; order Lepidoptera; family Hesperiidae; genus Spicauda; species Spicauda simplicius. The sequence goes on from OX453056.1 coordinate 12,837,441, forward strand.
GTATAAGAATGCTGAAATATGGACTAAAGGCTTAAGTAGCGTTGACATATTCGAGAGTCTAATACAGAATTGTCCCAATTGAACTGATGGCAATATTTTGTGGTAACAATATTCCCAATCAACTTCCGCGAATTGGAGTTTCGTCGAGAATGCGGCACCGCATGTCATGTGCGTTGGGTTTAGCACTCGGAATAACTTTCGATTGTTTCGGCCGACCACTAAACGTCACTGGTACAAAATTAGAATCTGACACTGTCTACGGCACTATCCGTTTGGGGAACTAACCATTGCTTTGCCGCTATATCACAATATGTTACATTCGGAAGCAGCGTTGGTTTCTCTATATATCTGCCAGTTACATAAAAAAATCTAAAACTTGGCAGTCAACTCTATATTTTAGATGTCCAAACTATTTTCGACAACAAAGCAAATTAGGCGGAATAGTTAGTGTGCTTCGAGAAAGCATTTTCAGTTATTGATTTGAGTGTTTTAGAAATTAGATATATTTTCTTTTATTTAAGTACTTAAATATACATACTAATATTAATTTAACGTATTAAAACTACATGGAATTAAACGAAATAAGTTGTCTTTGGAATTACTACGCCACGTTTTATAATTTCGCAATAAATTCACGATGTATTAAAGTGGAAACGGAGGAAATCCATAGTTTTACGATGGAGTTACCGAATATTTTACGCGTTAATCGCCCCTCTGCCACGTTCGTCGGTGCACGGCTATATTGCATTAGCATACGAGATAATCTTATTGTAGGTCAACACCCGTTTTAGTTACACGTCCGACGTATCTATCATTCGTGCAGTGTACCTCCACAGTAGATATATTATACCAGTAGGGAAACTGCCTATAAGCGCTCGAAAACGGTACACTCACACAAACATTGCATCGACGAGGCCGCTATGGGGTTATCGAGGTGCTTCAGAAGCGCGAAAACCCCATAGCGTCCTCGTCGATGCGATATTAGTGTGAGTGTGCCGTTTTCGAGCGCTTATAGGCAGTTTCCCTACTGGTCTAATATGTCTACTGTGGTACCTCCTTGTTGCATATTTGTGCTATGTAAAGACCAACGTATACATATGAGGTTGAAAGGTTACAATTCTGCGCCAATCCGCCCACGCGGCCATAAAGACGTGCCTAAGCAATCGGTTAGTGCCCGCAGGAAAGTATTAACGAGTCTTAATAGACGTAATTAATATGACCCGGACGGATTCTTTGGAACAGAACCTGACATTCTCCATTGTGCAGAATCGTTATATTCGATGCGTGTTAGTTATGGAAGTCGAGTAAAAATGACAATATTTTATTTTTTATTTAATATTTGGGTTTTTATTAGTCTTGTGATTATATTGTAAATGTATATTTAAAATAATTGGTATTGTAGTTACTTATAATACTGCCAAAAGATTTTCATTCGTAAGTGTATTTAAAATCAAGGTACAGTTTACGAAATCATATTGTAAAATAAATTTCTTTATTGCGAAACTAAGTACATATTAAGAAGTAGGTTTTTTTTTAATTTCTTGCATAGTTGTGTTTATTATCAATTATGACTATGTTATTATGGTGTCGTGGAAACGTAATACAGGGCTATAACTTCAATACACAATACAATCTTTGATTTTTCCAGTGTTCTCTTCTTAGTAACGAGTGTGTTGCGGTACTCGTGAACACAAACATGAATCATATTTACCATTTTCAGAATAATCGACAGATGACACTGCTATGAAATCTAATACTTAAGTAAAATTTATCCTTCCTCATTGAACTGAGACTTTTTCATCGACTATTAATTAAAATAATAATATTAAAAAAACCTTAAAACACGCTTTTGTGAAAAAAAACCTTTTTTTAACTTTTCATATTATTTTAGTGTCATCGGTCATCAATAACTATGCAAAAATTCAAATTAATTCGATAATTCAAAGTTGGTCAAAATCGCATTCATAGATATCTTTACATTCTAGGTAAATATACATAGGACTGAAGGTAATAAAAACGTGTTAAAATGATTAATGTTACTGCACATGAAGCGATTTCGGGGATGATACGTTCTGAATCCATGGACAACATCTACGATCTTCGAGCTTCTTCCGTCGTGTTTATCTTGCCATTAGATATTTTATTTCAGCCCAATATTACAACCACGCCAGCTGTGCCATCTGTCGTGACATAATGTAAATATTTAACGTTATGACAGCTAATATCATATTCGTACCTCAATATTCTATGAGCTATGGCATTTGTAGGCGTAATAAAATGAATATATATTTCGAAATTATTTGTGTTAAGATTATTACTGTCTGACTTTATAAATTTTGCAAGTAAAGGTTTTTAAATAATCAATTATATATTATGTAGGTATACAAAATAATACGAGATGTGGTCAAATAAAAAAGTTTAAATTAAATTAGGAAGAAGAATAATTAAAATCGGTCCACTAATGGGGGAGTAATCCTTGTACATACATAAAAATAAAAAAATATACCGGCCGAATTGAGAACCTCATTTTTGACATCGGTTAATAAGTAACAAATATGATATTAAACAATTAAACTGAAAAAAAATAATTAAATTAAGATATGTTTGATACGGTATGTGTATCGATGCAATTGACCTATAGTTGTATTTTCTTTTGATAACGGAGAAAACGGAAACATATATTTCTTTAAGGGTTGATCTACGTGGTGGATGATAGATATCCTAAGTAATTATTGTCAATAAGTTCGTCACTTCTTTCATAACAGCAACCAAACCAAGTTAAAATATTGCGTTTAAGTCGAAGGATTTTTATTGATCAATCATTATGTCATGTCAAGGCTTATAAAAAATAACGTAGATCCAAACGCTCTCGGTTTTCCAAAAAAAGAAAAAAAAACGGCATTCAAATTGGTTCATCGTCATTGAGTCGGTTCAAAATACCGTGAATGAATGTTTGTAGCAATAATTGTCGGTGCTTTATCGATTTGAGGTAGTATTGTGCTAATCTGATATCTTTAGCAGTGTTAATTTTAAGCATAAACAAAACATGAATTATCACTAACTCCTAGAGCTGAGAGTGATATAAAAAGTGCTAAAGAAGCGGCATACAATATGTTATCGCGACAATATAGTTTTTTTTAAGAATATTTATAAGTGACATGATTAGTGTAACCGTGGAAATTAATAAGATCAAGAAGAGTAAAGGTCAGGACCGTCTTCGACCTTAAAGACGGACGAAAATAAGCGAAGTGTACAAGAAATTACTTTTTCAAACAGACCGTGTATTGGTGAGCTTTCCGAAGAACTAAACATGGATATGTGCAAAGCATTCGAAGAAATCATTTCCAAATGAAATAACTGCATCCAAAATGCTTCAGTGGTTTCTTCCTTCTTCACTACAACGCGCCGCACTATATCGCGATTATTATCTGAGCAATTTTGGCTAAAAAACAGTTCCCATTTGTCCACATCCAAAAAATCAACATAATGTTGAAATGAAAACGGTTCGATACAATTTGTAGTATACATACGGTTACGACAGAGCTGCTAAATGTTCTTCCGCAAAAGCTCTCCAGAGATGCTTACAGCCATAGATTCAGTATTGGAATACGTGCGTATCTAGCTCAGGAGAGTACTTTTAAGGAAATTCCGTAAATCATTGTTTTTAAACTTAATATTCTTGTGTAACCGACTTATTCACTGTACTCGTATAGTAAATATGTACAGGTATTGTTTGTACCTATAGTTAGCTTACACATCTAATTAGTTCAGATTAGTGGCATTATTCGGCCAGTGGCAATTGTGTAAGATGTCTAAAATGTGAATTGGGTCATGCAAATTGAATTCTGTGAATGCGCATCACAGTACACCCAGAGGACGGGCGTCCCAACGTGTTGCCATTGGTGGACCATTCAGTCTATATTCCTGCCTCACGTTCGTGGCGATTGCGTCACGAGAACACTGATGACGCATTGGAATACGATACTGGAACGGTCTGTGCTCGTAGTTTATGCGCACGTGAGTGAGTATATGCAACCCGTTAAATTTTTATCTACACATCAACGGGGTCCCTTATCGTAGGGAAAATTTGCTATGCGGGTCACATACATGTTGCCATTGCGACTAATATCGCTGTGTTACATTTCCAAACTAAAAAGAATATTTTACTGAACAACTGATTGTTGTCTTGGATTTCATGACATCTTTCACATACAGTGCGTATATTGCGCAATTACATTACAATTATTTGTATTAGTTACTATTCCAAAAATAAATTCAGTGCTTGCACTTCAAGATTCTCTATTTCAATCTCTCTACTTCAACTCTCGTTTACCTCTTTTTGTCATTTTCTGCACTACCTATAGTGTTGGCTGATAGATAACGCATTTTTGCATTACATCCGGCCTTTTCTACTATATATTTTTTATGGGTTTAGTAAATACTAAATAAGTAAAGAACTACTTTCGAGTAAGTCGATCTTTCAAATATAGAATCGTTTTTGTTTCTCAGTGGCAAATATTAATTATAAGCTACGAGTGCTTATAAAATTTTTGGCGCAGTCCATAGTACATTTACAACTAATGCCAAGAGTTCCTGATACGTTTTTCGATCACTAAATGTGAATGCTCGTAGATATGTAGATATTCTATTAGCTAAGAATGTAGTTTTGATTTATATTATAATTCCTAACCATACATTTATATATTATTTAGTACCTATTCTTATAATGATGCGAGCTTAAAATATATATATTCAATTTGTTTCATTTGAAATAGTACTCGCGCGATAAAGTCACCTCGCACCTGGCTCAGTGAACAGTCAAGGTCTATGCTGGTTAACATATCACATAGCCGAAGTTCAATCGATCGGTTGAATGATAATTCGATGTGAAATATGTGACAAAACATTGGTCGGAGCTACATCAGCATGAGAGGACTTAAATATCGTCTATTTTCATGCACTTCTTCAAATATCTTAAATATTTCTAAAAACCCTTTAAAGGAATTCAAGGTTGTAAGGCAGATTAAATGTATCTTTGTATTGGTATGTTTTGGCAATGATCCGTTCATCTCTGCTACTAACTAGACGTCATTGCTTCATAGCTACGTCTAAAGTTGACGATTGACCTTTCTGAATCTGTCTTGACACTTCAGTTAATATCAAAAGTCGTAAAATTAAGTTCTCACCTATCTTTATAATTGTAGGTACTAGACATGAGTCGTCGACGTATTTTTCGTCAACGAAACTAGACCGTAGAATATCGTCCGTCGACTAGTCGATAAACTAGTTGAATTCTTCGACTAGTTGAAAGTTAACGTATATCTACTATGAACTACCATAGACTAATGTCGTTGTGGTATAGACTGTTCTACTGTTCTACGGTTCTACTAAGTACAAAATCTTAAAAGTTTACTTTAATTTAAACGGTTCCCTTTGGAGTCTATCTCATGCGATCCTATATTATTTGATGATAAATTATAAACTATTGATTATTACTCACGTACGATAAATTTTAAAAGAATCTCATTACAATTGTCAAAGTATAAGCAATAACTTTTTTTGCTAAATATTCTAAATAAGGTGAAAAACAATTTCCTTACAAAACATAATTATATAAAACAATTTTGTGTGTTGTCAAATATCAATGCTATGCATTTAGAGTTAAAGTTCGAAACTTAATTGCCAAGCAAATCTCAAATTCTCTCAGTTAAAATAAAGTCGAAAGTTGCTTAAAGCGACCGTCCATGATTACGCGACTATGGTTAATGGTAATATCGTACGTTGAATTGAACGTGTGGACTGTGGAGTTTTCATTTAACCGTCTACGAAATCTACGTATTCTACTAGTCCGTCGAAGAAATGTAGACCGTCGAAACGTCGATTGTATGTATATGAACGGTAGATTCAACTAGTCCGTTTATTCAACGCCCATAGCTAGTAGGTACTTCCTTAAAAAAGTGGCGTAATTAATATATTCTGATTTTCGCATATCTAAAACAATTCAACCATGTATTTGTCGCTTATCAATAGGATAGTTCATCACACGACAACAAAACTAGGTTCAAGGTTTGCTAGTGATTATTGTATGAAAAGTTCCGCGCGTATGGATCCGTACCTGTGCATATGCGACATGCTTATGGATTCTGGAGATCCGATTACAGTCATCGGATCAGTAAGTAAGAGCGAACGCTGGGCAGATTATAACCTATTCTAAAAAGTTGATAAGAATCTGTCTCAACATTTTTCATACAAGAATAAAAAACATTAGAAGAATAGTGAGCTAGAGATAGATCTTTCTTGACTAATAAATATACTTCACAAAATTCTTCACAAAATGTAATGTACAAACGTACAATAGGTTAATTTAGAATTATTGGAAAACGAATTATTAAGCCTATTGCAAAAAGTAGAACCTACAATTTCTAAGTTTTTTATCTATACATATCAATCATTGATGTTATCGGGAGTAATCTTTGTAAAAAACATGTAAGACGCGGTAAAATATGTTCAGCCATTTATGATTTAACAGAAAAAATATTAACAATTTAATTTTACTTAGGGGTTTACGCCCTCAAGGGGTAAAATTAAATATCGCGTAAAGGTATTAACCTATATACATATGTAGTGAATACGGATAGCCCTTTCACTTTATTTGTATGTATAAATCATATAATAAATCTTTAAGCAAAACTTTAATCCAGATAAGATCTCATAATCATGTTAGAATCGCGGACTGACTACTCGACTGTTCTTCTCTGGATCTCATACGTCAAATAGTAATATAAATATAAATAACCTTGTAAATAAAAATAGACAACGTTGTTCAGGTTTGCGGGGGCTGTGCACGAGAAAGATACATAGAATATTCATGACCTTAATGGTCAAAACCTAGAACAAATATGCAGTTGTGACCATATAATTAGGAGACTCAAGCCGAAGCCGCTCAGTCAATAAGCACGTTTTTTGATATTAGATGTTATCATATAAAAATAGTTTATGTAGAAAATTATGGATTCCATTTTTCTATTGTGCATCTCAAACGATGATGACTTTTATTATTATTAAAACTGGATATTAGAATAGTGAGGGAGTGAGAATTTACGCCGAATTCAGATTCCTAATACTCTCCACGCACACAAACGCAGGTGAACGATAGCTCGTTGTAATCATTGGCATACAGCGGTGTTTACAATTTTACATCATTCCCTCCAGGGCCGCATTGATCATTTTATCGATTGCCATACATTTTTATATTCGTGCCTGTTTGGTACCGCATCTGGAACGCCGTGTGTGTCCTATTTATAAAGCGCAGATTAGATAAATGGATAGAAGTGAAAATACACACGAAATTTAATTATTAAAAGTTCATTTTACTAGTTTTGTATATATTCTGTACTTATGCATGTATGGTTGCTTATTTACGATATATTACATTACCATGTATATAATTAAATATATAAATATTAATTTATTCTTATAATTACAATTGATTTTAAAATACTTTTATGGAAAATAAGCAGAAATTTCGCATTGTTATGAATTTTTTCCCCACGGTTGCGTCCGGGGTGCGAATTGAAGTGCTATTGGAGAAAAATATCGCGAGGAAATCTAAATCCTTAAGAGTAATTTATCATGTTGACTTGTTATTTTTAATTTGGAGAGTAGATCCACACGCAACCATGGAACAACAGTAGGTTAATGATGATGTTGTATGGATGCTTGTTTTGTTATTTATCGCGTTCTCTAAGTCGCGTGGTATTCCAAACTAAACTGAGCGGGGACAGTGTGTCAATTACCTATTGCGTAAGATTTATAATCATTGTCGGATGGCGTTTGGGATAGTACTTTGTCTTGCTTTTATCGAGGTGTAAATGGGCGCGTCTGGCTCTAGTCTGCGACGTGACAATTTGTCACACACTCACACAGCGATCCCTGAATCTGTGTAGTCTTCTCATAAGAAAATGAGAAGTCTCCTATATTTTTGTTGAGCTCACAATATTCATTTAGCTTGTCTCGGTTTTATTAGTTTTCAAATGAATAGCAGTGATTATATCACAATATCGTAAATTATGTAGATCACAATGTGACCGTCTGTCGGTCGAATCTGCTTTAGCCATCGTGATCTGAGTTATTATTTTGGCAGCGTTTGATTGCGGATGCGTTTTGTCTTCGCTATATGCCGTGTGTTGTTTTATACCAGTATTTATAGTACTCGATACACATCTAAATGATGGTTCGAAAAATTAGGTCGTTGACTTCTGAAGCTTTTATTTTTTAATTATGTTGTTGTGTGGAATGATTGTGATGAATGGGCCTATGGCTATACTGAAGTATGTTTAACAGATAACCATTCGTTCATATTTTTCATAAAAAATCAAGCGAATAAATACATTTTACTGGTTTCATGAGATGTAAACGTTTGATCACAATGTACATCCAGTTACCCCATTTTTCATCATCACTAACGTCTCAACATCCGCGACCCAAAATGTAGCAACTGGTAGCCGGCTAAAAATGTACACGCCCCAATTATTGCCCTAATGCCTTAACACACTGTCTAGATGCGAATTTTAATGCTGTCATTGACCGACCTATATATTTTTTTGAAGGAATAATATATTATATTGACAGAGTAACGTTTAAATTTAGAATTGGACGAGAATTTTTTTCGAGGTCAAGTGAGACAGCGGTGAGATTCGTTGATATAAGTTACGTCATAGGCTGCACACGCGCCATGAATGTTTTATTTTAGTGTTAATTGTGGACATAGGATCGAGGCTGACTGACATAAACTGGGTTGCCAACCAATACCAACAATTTATGTTTAGCCGATAACCACCGATTCGTTGAGTTATAACTGGTTACAATCCGATATAAAAAATAATATATCAATGTACGCTCGTGGATGCAATTCATGTACTTGCTGCTCAATAGGAGTGTTAAAAAAGCTTCTTTAGTAAACGGTTTTAGTTTTAAATCTAAATTAGGTAATTGTGTATTAAATATAAAAACAAATGTTCACATTTATTTTCTCTTTATAAAACGAAATGTTGCATTGAAATGACTAATTCACCGTACTTTTATATGCCATTATTTATACATCCGGGCCCTTTGATAATGTTGCGAGCATTGCGACAGTGCTTGCTGTCCGACGTCGACGCTGCCAGTTATTTTACCACTACACCATCCAATTACTCATCGGCTTAACTGTGTAATTACTTAGTACTTACCATAATGAACCGGGCATCGGACAATTCACCATACAGCTTTGCAAGTAATGTTTCGCGTCGTGTAGCGCAGGTCCATAGCTATAATTGAGAACATTAACCAAGTAGTTCGCCGCACCCTGAGACCGTCGAATGTCACGCAGCAAGTCTGGCTAAATACAACCTAGACCCTTTGTAAAGCGTAGGGGTAAATATTTTCATTTGCTTACACTGACTGCAATACTATTTAAAAACGATTGTTTGTATTTTATGCAGCCTAAACGTACCTTCTTGAAGCGAATGTTTTACATTTCACTAAAATAACAATTTGTATGCACTTGAAAAAGGAAAAGCGAGGGCAATGGAGCTGAGGGGGGTCTCGGGACTTGACGCATTTAAAAGGGTGTTGTGCATATGTTTATCGCAGGGCACATTATAGAGCCTTTTGTCGGATGATGACCTTTACATAGATTGGTTATTCAAACGAGATGCTATCAAACTGTTATGACGTGGCCACATCTAGCGCGAAATTAGTCGCTGATAATAATGAACGCGCTTCGTTGTCGAACCGGTTCCTTTATTATCATTAGTCGACTGTGTGCAGTATTGGTGGTACCGATGTAGGTATATTATGTTACATTTATGTAAACTCAGGTAAACAATATGTTGAACCATCTCAAAAAGTTTAAGTTGAGTATTTTTTGACAATTAATGATTCATATTGAAATAATGTATTTATTACAAAAATATTAATCTTGAAAATAAAGAAATTGGCTAAATCTTCATAAAGACAGAATAAAATAGTTATGTTTACTGTGCGTCTCTCGCGTCGTCGTGCGCTAGCGATCGTGGCACTGACCCTGCAATGGTTCCGTACTATTGCACAATTCATTTAAAGCGCTATTGAAATGTATGCTAGTTTGTATGTGAGGTATTTTTGTGTTTTAATTGCTGCAATTGTAATATTAATTGCACCTGCCCCACAGATTCTTTGCTATCGCGAAATTTCATTTTATCTTCGTCAAGCTGCAGTGCAAGCATAAATTGCAAAGCTCTTGTACCTATGACGCGTGTATTCTTATATTGAGCTCAGCGAATAATTTAATGGTTGCTGTGTTATTCATACCATAGAATTTACCAATAGCATTTGTTGCATTTCCAGCCAAAGATTATATTGGCGTGCACGTGTACTATATGCAGTACAGAAATAATCACAATGTTTCGTTTCACATTGGTTCGTTCGTAGACGCTTTAATAAAGTTTAATGGAACGACAGCTATGAAACATTTATATGCTCATTGACGTTATTGTAAATAATTCTTTATATGTTAATTGTATTTGCTATATTTTGTTATTTCTGGGCTTCCTAATATTGTAGCGATTTATTAATTCAACCCATGCGACCAATAAGTGAATCTGCAGTATATTTAGCTTGAGGTTCGAGACAATCAATTTCCTTTTTTTTGTCTATGATGAATTGACTGTTCATTTTCAATTTTCTAAATTGATCTGATCTTGTATCGTTATTGGCCTCGACCATCATATGTGTTTTCGATACATTGAGAGCTATGCTTTTTTTGCTGAGAAATTATATTATAAGCTTTACAGTTACTAAGGAAATGTTTAACTTATTTCTATTAAAGTACGAAATTCATTTAATTAAAAATTATTCTGCTTACACGCTCGCGCCCTTTAATTTGTCTCATTTTTTACTAAAAATATGCTCGCAAGATTGTGAATAGAGTTAAAAACATATCGAACTAGATTTGGCTCAGTAGCCAATCGTCTACCACAGATCTTACTGTCAAAAAAATTGTACGGGACGGAGCTTAACCAAATGCCTGAATGATGTTTAAACCTTCCAAAGTCCTCTGACAAGGTTAATTTTATTCAATATTAACCATATAACTCTCCTTACTATTAGTAGCATTTTTAAATGGATTTCCACTTTTCCATTTCCATTTTTAAACGGAGGCGTTCCACTTTCACAAGTTTTGTAGCTTTTTCAAAATACTGGTAATCAGAATCCGTTCTAACCTACATCTGCATTTTCACAAGTTCTCGAACAACTTCGTAAATTATGTCGAAGCATTTGACATGATCTTTTTCCAGTTCAAGATAAATCTACACTGAGAAATGGAACGTTAGTGACAAAAGACAATAATTATAATACATTTGCGTAAATGCTTTTTCAGGCGTGTATTGATGACAACCTAGACATGGTGGAGTTCCTAGTGGGCCACGGCGCGGACGTCAATCGTGGAGACAACGAAGGGTGGACACCGCTGCACGCTACAGCTTCGTGCGGCTTTCTCAGCATAGCCAGGTAAAACTAGAAATTATTATAAAACAAAAACCGACTACTAAATCTGAGATGTGCAGTCGAGTATTTTGTTTTTTTTTTTAATATTTTATTTAGGACTTTTTAGGAGTTTGCGCTAACATAGTGTGTTATTATATATGTAATACCCGAACCGCGACTTTCGCATGAACCATAATCCATACATTAAACTTTTAAGATAGTGGATCTTAAAACTCTAGACTTCCTGTATATTGAACCCCAAAGCCATATACTAAGTTTCATTGAGCTTGCATCGCATTTGGCGGATTTCCGAAAATACCTTTAATCCTCATTTTACTCTCTTTAATTTTCCGAAAATGGTGAAAAATATTTCCATTATATCAAACCCGAAAGCCAAATATTAAAATTCATTAAGTCACCATCAAAATTGGCGATTTCATACAAACCATCCACGTCGTTTTTCGGCATGTCGGCATGTCGGTATATGTCGGTTAGATTTAGTTTTCAAACAAGTTTCAAAATTGAACTATAATTTTACTGAAATCCTCGAAGGAGTATCGATATCAAATTTCGATGCAAAAAATCCCTAAAATAAAATTTCACCCTGTTTAGGTGATGATCTTCAAAAAATACGAAACACGGCAATCAATTCTGTTAAAGAATATTTATCTAAAATTACCACCTTTCATTTGATATCCATGTTTTTATAACAATAAAAAAAATATCCCTTTCTCCTTTTTTCTGATCGCAGACGCCGTATTTTAAAATATAGGCGTTGTCACTTCATGAACTGAGACGATTCCAATGACATATTATAGTCCGTCAAGCCGTTTGGGAGAGAGCGTAGCCAAATATATAGACATACATTCAAACATACAAACGTGCACTCGAAAAATATTATCCTCCTGACGTAGTAGGCGATGAGCGTACAAATTCGACTGTACATCAAAACTGTTTTTCCTAAAAGGCCCTAAAGTTTACTGGTAATATATGTATAAATGTTGGCCATTCGGCACTAAAATTTTGCTGTGTTATGAAATATGATTGGTGGTCATCTGATGGTTACCTGATAACCTCAATTGACATAACAGTGGATACAGTACTAAACTGCATGTCAATATTGAAATTAGTTATTATAAAGACGAAATTTGTGAGGATTTATGAACGTTTGTTACTCTTTCACGCAAAATATGCTGGTCTGATTTCGCTTAAATTTTGCACATAGATTGTTTATGACCCGGATTAACTCATATGATACTCATTACGGTGGTCAGCATGACCTAGGTGGACAGAGCCGCGAAAATGAGCTGATTAAAATATGCGCAATAATTTGGACAACCTTTAAGTTTTATTTTGATTTAATAGGTAACATTCTCTATCTAGTGTAATCAATTTACATTTTTTTTCTTAAATACTTTCTATATGTATTTTTACATTTTATCAGTCATCTATTAGACTTTTCCACAGCTGTCAACAGACATCAGTATATTGAACCCCAAAGATAAGTACTAAATTTAACTTAGTTTGCATAAAATTGCTTGGATTTCCGAAAATACTTTCAACCTGTATTTTACACGTTTAGGCGTTAATTTTCCAAAAATGGAGATAATGATTTTCCAATATATCAAACCCGAAAGACAAATACTAAATTTCATTAAGTTAGTTCATTCATACAAGTCTGCCATCCCATTTTTTTCATAGTAGTTTGTCTGTGCGTTTACACACCAATGGTTGCGCTAGTCAGATTTAGTTCTCAATCTTGTGTCAAAAAAGAAATGTAATTTAACTCAAAAACACTAAGGAGTATCGATGCAAAAATCCCCAAAAACAATTTTCTACCCCGTTAGGTGACGAGTTTCAATAGAATACGAAACACATCGTTAATCAATTCTGTTACATAATGTTTATTTATTATATTTATGAAATTTGAAGTAAATTGGACGAAGAAATCACGTTACCCCTTTCAAACTTGGCCCCCGTTTTTCATCCCCCTCAGGGGGCTAATTTACAAACATCCTTTCTAAGTCCTGAAAGACCCCCTGTACCAAATTTCAAGTTTCTAGGTACAGTAGTTACGTCTGTGTGTTGATATGTCCGTATGTATATTATTTTTCCCTTTTATATATAAAGATTTTTGAATATTTTTATGGCACGACTGTCAAAAAGACTGTTAAAAAACATGAGTACATATTTTGTGACACGATTGTTATTTGAAAATATTTTATGACCCTCCATCGTCTTGTGCTTAATCATGTAAACGTAAATATGTACCATCTTATTATTTATTTTATAATTTTATTATATGTGTAGGTTAGGTATTTGTGAAACGTTACCGAATTCCTTTCATTAAAACTTTTCGTAAAATACGTTTTTATGACAGTATTTTTTATTTCTTTTAATGGGATTCTGCGACCGCTTTATAAAGGCTGAACGACCCCCAAGAGGTCGTGGTTACACTTTACAAAACATTTATGTCATATGCATGGAAAGTATTTTTCATCTCATTTTTATATTCCGGAAAGTAAAGATGGAATATACAATTAAGCAGATAAATTGTTTAGATGCTTCCATCTAATACTTTACACTTTGCTTTTATAAATTAACATGTGCTTGTATACTCACATTTTTTTACTATAGCTACAATTTTGATGAATTTTGCAAATCAGATGCGAACGTGGCAAAGGGGCTTTAACCCTTTCCCTCTTATGCAACCAACTTCCTATATCCGACGTACTCGAAATGCTAATTTTATAACGTCAGGTTTTTGTAGTAATGAAACCGCATACGGATTTGTATGATCTCTAAAGTGGTGTACATCGAATAAATAGAAAAGCTTTCTCTCATATTCTCTTCTATTCATAATTTTCCTATTTAATACTTCGTAATTATGTTTAGTGATGTAACACATCGTCATTATACAAATAAAATTGGTAAACGTTAAAATATCTTTTTCGTATTCAGTTACTATTTTTATACTATTTAGTATAACTTACACACGTAACTTTTACGTGTGTAAGTTATCTATAAATCTATAAAACTACTAATTAATATGCGAGTTTGTGTTCATGTATGTGTGTAGGTACTGTTCCACGCAAAACTACATAATATATTGGTCGGATTTCGCTGAAGTTTGGCACACAGTTTATGAGCTAGATTGACACCTAGAGTACTCCTTACAGTAATTATAACAGAAACAGTCGAAGACGCGCGAAAAAACGAGCATATTCTTGATAAGAACAAAGAAAAAACTAAGCCAATGAAGCAAAATTTCTTTAATGTGTTTTTTAGAGCGGATACCATATCGATCCGGTTTTTAAGTGACAGTGTAGAGGGAAGAGCTCCATTCATCCAGTGCTAGTGTCCCACATCAGGAAGTGGTAACTCCACTGTGTACTTACATAACAAGTACGTTAAGGTTGACGTTATACGATATCTCTATTAATACATAAGCAAATATTTTCTCGATTATCACGTCTTCTTTATAATTTAATTTTTGAAACATTTTTTGTACACCTAATGCATTGTATTAGGTTTACAAAAAATGTTTCAAAAGCCAATAATACCCACTTCCTTATTTTTGTTCATAGTATAATAGCTTAATGACGATTAAAGTGAATAATTGAAAAAGGAATTATATAAAACGGACGTATGTAGGTATGACACAAAAAACGAACAATTAAAAAAACCTTGTAAAATGTTACGAAATTTTTTTTATGCGTTTTATCAACTTTTTCTACCATAGGACCGAATATTTTGACATATAATGGTAAATTTTTAATAGATGTAAAACTATCTGTCACATGAAAGAAGTATTCAATTTTTTAGAGGCATTATGAATATATGGTGATATAATGTAAGAACACACGTGCACAATAATTCCTATGAAGTACATATTATGACACGGGTTTTGACGTCGCGTCCGATATACCGCTGACGATAATTTATTACTGTAAACAACAACTGAGTCACTTTGACCCGGTAGGTACTAGAGTTGTCACAAATTTTCGCATTTGCATTCGCGAATATTCGCGTATTTTTAGACAATCGCATTCGCAAGAATTGTGCGAATTTTTTGCGAATATTGAACGGCTTGAACTACAGTGCTTTGCAAAAAAAAGTCGCCAAATCTACCCGAATTGAAATTTAACTGCAATTTGTCAACCAAAAAAAGGGCGCCAAATCTAGATCCTTGGGCCGCTTACACAAAAAAGTGCAAAAATAAATCACTCGCATTCGTATTCGCGAATGTTCAAATAACAACATCCGTTACATCATTAGTAGGTACGAGGGAGTTCCTGCGACTGGACCTATTCATTGTATTTTGTTAATTGTTACAATATGATAATGCCATGTCAATGCACCGTTGTTCAATACGTTATGTATCATTTTATGCGTCATTTACTCGTGCCAATTTGTGGGACTCAAAAAGTGGTTGAGAACTCCCCGCGGCCTAATTTTGGGGTATAATTGGTAGTGTGTATTAGTAATGTGTAGAATACCATGTAAATGTTCGTGACAGTTACAAATATGAATGCAATGTAGCTTTATATTTGCCTATTTAATGACACAATGGAATTTCCTTTTTTTACGAGTGTATAATGATACAACAAAAGTTAGATTGGAGGAATGGGTGTTTTTATCTTGCACTAGTAGAGTCGACGCGACTTCGTTCGCGCAGACTATAATGAAATCTATCCAAACATTATATAATTGAGCACCACTTCTGGTCATGTCCTTCCCCCAACCGTAATGGGGACTTGGTCAATAGTCATAGCAGTGAGTATTGATGCTATTCCGATAGTAGTCCCATGGGATAATGTAGCATTCTAATGGTGAAGGAATTTTTAAAATCGATTCAGTAGTTTTTAAGTTAATTCATGACAAACATACAAAAATGCAAAATTTTCCTCTTTATAATATTAGTATAGATATAGACTACGTAATGACAAGAATTTGCTATGCTATATTGGGGACGACTATTTTATCTCTTTTTGATCTACTGCCCTTTTAAGTAACCACCGAACTTTCTAGAATAATATTTCAGTTGCAGACTTGAAGCTGTATATTTATTTCGAGCTGCTATTAATCGTTATCCAAGTCTAAAGATTTATATGTACGTCTCGACATAAAATCTATTATTAGTGCACGTTGTTGAAATGTTCGAATTAGTTGTTTTAGTCAGTGGCGGTAATTAGGCCACAGATACAGTTTGTACGTTTTTATATTTAACTGTGATGTAAAACAACTAGGATTTTAATGCAGTATATCAGATATTGGAAAAATATACTTATAATAGCAGAACCCGCGACTTCGTTCGCGCGAATCATAATCCATTCATTAGACTTTTAATATTCACTGATGGACATCCCCCCTCCCCGTTTGTCAACAGACAGACAAAGAAAAAGTTTTTTTTATTGTATTAAACCCGAGAGACAAATACTAAGTTTCATTAAATTAGCATCAAAATTAGCGGTCTTTCATACATACATGCTACCCGATTTTTTCATAGTAGTTTGGCTGTGCGTTGATATGTCAATAATTAAAACAGTTTTCCCTGTAATATAGGTAAATATATAGGAAAAAACAACAAACAATTAAACTTTACTTGTGGTATCTATGGTTTTGCAACAAACACATATTATCTATATATTAATACGTGAAGCGAAAACTTGGGTTCCGTTTTTAAGAAACTTTCCGCGGAGGAGGCGAGGAGTAGGAAATTTTGCACGATTATAGTTTATGAAGAGAGGGACCACGCAATGCTAATATTTTTTTCAGATTACGCATATAGCATACATAAAATCAACTAAAAATGCATGATACACACTAGCGTACATTTGACACAAACACTGACTTAATAAACGAAAGAAACGTTAATGTCTTCTATGAAAACATGTAACGTCAAAAATGTCAGACGTCTTTGTCAATATACCTACCCGTTATTGCTTTTAAATGCAGCGTAGTCAATTAAACCTCTTTTTAACTTTTGGGTGTATTTAAAATAACTTGGAAATTAATACAATTTAATATTGAATTTGAGAAATATTCGTGATACTTTGGACAACGTGAAGTTTAATTTTTGAGATGAATTATGGTCGAAATGCGACCGTTGCAACGGGTGACTAATAAGATATAAACTATCAAGACTGTTAATGGGAGCTTAAGGCAAAAGATAGTATATATTTTTAATTTGGAATTAAGATATTTTTTCAGGAACAAACTTATTAAGTACGGACAAAATTAATTCATTATGCAAATGCAGCTTTCACGGCCGTAAAATTCAGGACAATAAGTTAATTATAGATAAAAATGTTTGTAACATGATTTCAGATATCTTTTGGAAAACGGCGCAGATGTAGCGGCCGTAAACTATGATGGAGAACTACCAGTCGACATTGCAGAAAGCTATGATATGGAAGAGTTGTTGCAGAAGGCCATTGATGAGAAAGGTTAGCGAAATCGATTTTAATAAAATATTGAAGACCCTGACATTGAATTTAACTATTTAAAGACTCAACAGTAATGACTACGGATAGAAGTCAAAATTTATAACATTATTTCCATTTTTTTAAACTGTCAAGTCACGGATAGATATCGCATAGGTACTTATGACTACGTCACAGCATGTCGGTGACGACAACCCGTAAGTTTCCCGGTACCAGAAATTGTTTAACGCGCCTAAGAAGTTTTCACTTCAAACATATTTATTAAATGCTATTCGGCTAATGTACAAAAACGTATACGACATACGATGTGGGCATCATGTTTAGTTCGTTACAAGGGCCAAAAACGTTTATGGACCCAGATCAAGTTAACCTAACCCAAATTTACGTAGTAATATACATGTATCTGAAGTCATTTTTTTCATTTACTGTCTTGCGTAAATTTAAGTTTAATCAGTCATGTGTTCCGCATGACTGATTGAACTCGAGAGAACTTGAGAATTGAGTTTAAAAATCGTTGCAACATTTGACCAATTCCAAGACCCTAATTTTCGTTTTCTCGTGGAGTTTTTGTTTGCGATTTGCATTATAAATCACATTAGGAAGGACCATTTTATTAAAGATTTGAAGCTTTGTTTATTTTCCCGACACTGACTATATTGAACGTGCACGTCTTGCAATACGTTCAACTTAGATTGTGAATCTCATTATTGTCGATGAAACGAAATGATTATTATATACGCGACTGCTGCGTTGAGTTTAACTGATTGAATTGTCTCTGGAGTTGTAAGAAAGATGTAAGAAAGATGGAAGGTCCGCGTGTTTGTAAATTGTATGTATTATTATTTTTTTTATTTTTTTTTATTAGCAAGTGGTCAATGCCGCCCATGGACATCTGTTATCAACTTCATACAGAACATGGGTTCCAACTGAAGTCAATCACAGATGCGTCGCTACTCCCGAGGACTATGATGGTCGCCTCATGTGAAAGTGTGCCGGCAACCACACCCTTCTATCGAAACGCAAGAACTGCTTCACGCTAGAAATAGGTGTGGCGGTGGTACTTCCCCGGTCGAACTACACTGGTTCTACCACCTTTAATTAGCAAATAAAATAGTTTGGGGGACTCTGTGATAAGTAATATAGACTGTTCTATACTTATTATGTAGAATTTTGGTCTGTTTCAAATCATATATATTCATCTTAAAGAAACATTTAGTATTTTTTTTATTAAATACTATAGCAAAAGCTAATACAATTAAAAGTTGTTCCATTTTTTAAACGCGGGTAAAACTGGGGCACAAAAATATACAAATATAACGCTAGGATGCAATCATCGAAAGTTTTGTTTTCGGCTTTCATTAAGCTATTGTTTTACGTCCCTGTAGCCTCGGGGTCAGAATAGGGCTACGGTATCCCCTGCCTGTCGTAAGAGGCGACTAAAAGGGGCTTCCGGGGTTGCAGACGGCTAGAGTGGGAGTTCGAACCGTTCGGTCAGGCAATCCCGGGAAGGACGGCGGTATGTGTGGTCGCATACCGTTGTAAAGATTAGACGGAGCGGTGGGCCCAGCCGCCCATCTGGGAGGAGCCCGATGGGGCAGCGCGCTCGAGGATTCCGGTTGAAGTCGTTTTGAGATCCCGGAGTCCTCCTTTTCAGCGCCGAGGACGGCCACCGGGGGGGTTTTAGTGCGGTAAAAATCCCACATAACCCTGCGTCGCTCCCACGGCGTCGGGTACCTTTGGAAGGTTTCCCCCTCGAAAACAAAAAAAAAAGCTATTGTTTTAATTACGTATTACTTGGATTATAAACCTAAATAGCTTATTTCGTCCAATTCTGAATTTTGGCATTTGTTCGGGAATAAAAGCTTTCCGAATCTATTTCGAATTTAATTTACCTGTCCACACTGACATTTTTATTAAGTTGTTCTAAATATCATTTATCAAACTCAAAAATATACGCTTTTTATGAAGTAGTTAAAAAATAACTCCGCTAGTATTTTCTTACGTCGTCCTTTTTTAAGACGGTTTAAGAAAGTATGGCCTTTTCTAATTATTGGGTTAGCACTATAATTGTTCCCTATGTAAAGTATGATAATTGTAAGAGCTCCATACGAAATAGATTAATTGGACGCTATTACTATTAATTAACTGTCAATCGCAAATATTTTGAGTAGTGTGACCTCGGCTTTATATGATTTAGATCGAAACGAATACACAAACAAAGTGGACTTAGAACTGATATATTGACAACTGGCTCTAGAATAATATTAATGTATCGATGGTTTCACGTGGAATGTTACGAAAGTACGAAATATTTATATATGACGACCCGCGTGGCGGAGCGGTTACCACAGCAGTCTGACGCGCAATGGGTCCCGGGCTTGATTCCCGGCCAGACATGTATCTGATTGATGAGTTTATTCATGTTCTGGGTCTGGGTGTTTGTGTATTCGTCTTGTGTGTGTGCATGCTACCTACGACAGGAGAAAATCCTAGTGTGGAGCTATGAGTGTAGAATGTGATAGTGTTATATAATATTTTTAAAAGTGGTAAAATCTCTTTAGGTCCAGTTCCGTGGAACCTCCGTTACGCTTATTTCTGTCTTATAACGTCTTAGTAATGCGCTGCTATGTTAAGGAGTAAAGACTAATACGGGAAAAACGGTTATACGAGACGTTCTAACTTAGTCTGTAGAGGTAGCAATGAATATGTGGCTAATCGCAGACGGGGCTCCCTGGGGTTATAATCGGTTGTTTGTATATGTCCATTGACTGTACTTGTCACTTTTCATCGTGAGAATTGAACTGTTACTTATATATTAAGAAAATCTATGTTTATGACACAGATTTTAATTTATTTCAAGTATATTCATTGAATTTCTTTTAATTTTACAGGCATTGATTGCGAAAAGTCTCGTAACGCGGAAGTGGACACTTTGATGAGTGACGCCAGAGCTTGGGCCGCTAACGGTTACGTCGAGGTTCGGGATCCGAAGACTGGTGGCACTCCCTTGCACGTGGCCGCGGCGAAAGGCTACATAGACGTAAGATATGCGATTTCCATTTTATAAACCTGATAAATTGAACTCGTAGGATTTGAATAACAAGTAGGTGAGGTTAGTTAGCTGCGGGTGGCAGCGCTTAATCAAAGGAAATTGCAAGACGGTGTCGTAGTAAATCGGATTATCTTATGACCCGGTAGCAAGCTCAAGGTAAGGAATGTAGATTTTCTAATAGTCCTAATAAGATATTAATGGTTCTCTTGTTTTCTTTTCTTTTCTTGCCTATGTAAAGAAGGAGGGGCTGGCTAAGTCGTCGTCAACCCATTATTGTCCCACTGCTGGACACGAGTCTTCTCTCGGAATGAGAGAGTTATAGGCCATAGTCCACCGCGCTGGCCAAGTGCGAATTAGTGGACTTCAAAGACCTCCGAGATCTCTTTTTCTTCTCGGGTGTGTGGGTTTACTCACGATGTTTTCTTCATAGAAAAGCAGTGATAATTATTTTTTAATATGCACATAATTTAGAAAAATCAGTAGTGCGTGCCTGGGTTTGAACCTCGGATCTCCTGATCGAGAAGGCAAGTATCAACCATTAGGCTATCACTGCAGACTCCTAAGACGATGAGTTAAATCTGTGCATACACTTTACTTTCGGGTATGAAATACCTATTCTACAAGTACGTATATATTCAATGAAAATGCTTGAACTTGCTACGATTGGGTGGATCAAGATTTCCGTTTTTAAAACGGGATATTTAAGTCCTTAAGACTATTTAACCCTTACGGGATTTCTTATTACTTAAGCAAGAATTATGGGTAAAGGAACTAACTGTAAATTTGCTTTAAAATTAATCATCTAGTACTAGTCTTTAACCGATTTGCACTTGAATAGTGTGATGTATTATATTCAAGGACCCCTGTTGCTTGTAGAAGCTCATTCCACCGGACGTGCAATAAATATGTAATAAACCTCGACATTGATTAAGGGCGTCATTCTTCACACTTACAAAGTAATTTAATTCAGGTGGCTCATATTGTGCAATATTCTACCGAGAAAATTATTAGCAGTGATGCATTTTTATTATTAGATGTTTGTATTTTTTTATTCATGTCACCGATAATAAGGGCAAAAGTCAAATAACTTGAGACACGATACAATTTTCCTTATCATGTTTAAGATCTTTAACACTGTTACACGACGCTTGATGAGGTATTGTGTTACATTATGACTCAAGCCTCTTCAGGAGGTAATACTAAGATCCACGGATTCCTTGTAATATTATATTTCATACAAGACGCTAAGTTTTCCTTTAGCGCAATCTGTAGTATGAATAAGAGCTATAATGATTTATGTGTCATTAACGTACCTGTTATTTGGGGATAAAATCGTTAATCGCTTTGAAAATTAGTGTAAAATTATGTATCTCATTTAAGCACGCACAGTATATATGCGTATATAATTGATTTTGTAATTAGCCGTTATTAAACTTTCCATGTCATAAAACGAGGTAGTTCTCATTCTAGATGAAGGCGGCAAAAGGGACGTACGCAATGGACATTTATATATAGTTTCCACTATTTGAATGGTAAACCAGGAAGGTTATTTTTATGCCTGAACTGAATCGATAATAGATTGTTACATGCATTTAGGTTCCAAGTACCTGAGTCATGTTAAGCTTGCTCGCTAGAGTGTGCGTCAATTATTCTTACCCATATTTTCGCTAATATTGTCAATTTTTTTTGTTATCGAGGGGGAAACCTTCAAAAGGTACCCGACGCCGTGGGAGCGACGCAGGGTTTATGTGGGATTTTTATCGCACTAAAAACTCCCAGGTGGCCGTCCTCGGCCCTACAAAGACTCCGGGATCTCCAAAGGATAGCAACCGGAATCCTCTGAGCGCTTTGCCAAATCGGGCTCCTCCCATCTGGGCGGCTGAGCGTACTGCTTCGTCTAGTCTTTACGACTTTATGCGACCACACATATCGCCATCCTTCCCGGGATCGCCTGGTTATCGGTTTAAGCTCCCACTCTAGCCGTCCGCAACCCTGGAAACCCATTTTAGTCGCCTCTTATGTCCGGCAGAGGATACCGTAGCCCTGTCGGCATTTGTTTTATTTGACATCAATATCTTTAGAGATGATGTGGGCGCCTATGGGTCTCGTGCAGATTAACAAATCTTGGGGTTAATTTGCTTGATATAATTATCACAAACTCTTGTAATACAAATACAGCCACTAATACATTCAAATGGCATTTAATTTTATAAAGAAAGAAACTGAGGGATAGTTCCGTGTTCCCGCCATTAACCCGAGTGACGTAAACTATGATTGTTTATGCCACCCTCGGCTGACTACACGACTCTGTCAAGACGCAACGAAAAGAAGTTAGCACATATCAACGCGCCTACCGCTCGTATTCCAAATAACCGGATCCGACAAATATATATAACTAAATTATTCCCCGGGCTTCGCCCGGATTGATCGCCGGCGCCCGCGGTAGATTTACCACGGTAATGAGTATTTTATGTGTTAATTGTTGTCCAGGTGATAAACCATCTTTGCCTATTTAAAAAGACAAATAGCTACTTCGCTATCATATTATATTGATATTTCAGCCAATAATTTGGCAAATTATTGGCTGAATTCATGTTTAAAATTGAACACTATGACATTAGAGACAACCTCTTGCAGTAATGTTGCAGTCGGTTACCCTGGTTCATCAGAATACTCAAGGAATGATGGACAAAGACTTAGAGGTAGAACTTTTTCTAGAAAATAGTAACATAGATATTCTATGTATAACAGAACATTGGCTGAAAGCCGATCAAATCCTTTATAACTTCTGTAAGCATCAGGTTGCCAGCTCGTTCAGCAGAATAAACATGATACACGGTGGTTCACTTATAATTTTAAACAACGCCATAAAAATGTGTATCGTATTTCAGCGAAATCCGACCGGTAGTTTTTGGGTAAAAGAGTCACAAACACACGTAAATATTTATAAACTTGCGTATATGTAATAGTAGCTGAATTACTCGTGCTTCACTACGGGACATAAATGTCACAAAAATAGTCGCCATCTTTAAATAATAAAAATTATTGAAATCAAAAGTAGCCTATAGACTGACGAGTTAAACAAGCATAATTCAAGCAAAATTTCATGTTAATCTCACAAACACATACAATCACACTATCTCATTTTTATATATTGGTATGTTTTATTAAGTCAAAATGTTCTATTTATGCAGGTGGCGAAAATGCTCCTAGAGGATTGCAACGCGGAGCCAGACAGCGTGGACTATGAGGGTTGGACTCCGCTGCACGCCGCCGCCCTCTGGGGGCAGAAGGAGGCGGCCGCGTTGCTGTTGAAGTACGGCGCTGATCCCAATCTGAAGAATTACTCAGTGAGTGTTCTGGCATTCTCCAATGGCCTGAGATTCTTCCAATCTGAAGAATTACTCGGTGAGTGTGGTGGTAGAACCGGTGTAGTTCGACCGGGGAAGTTCCACCGCCACACCTATTTCTAGCGTGAAGCAGTTCTTGGGTTTCGATGGAAGGGTGTGGTTGGCGGCACTCTTTCCCACGAGGCGACCATCATACGCCTCGGGAGTAGCAACACATCTGTGATTGACTTCAGATGGAACCCATGTTCTATATGAAAGTTGATTACAAACGTCCATCGGCGACAGTGACTGCATCCTCGTTTGCTACATCAGACAGATAAAAAGAAAACTTAGGGGACTCTGTAGACTGGGACTCTCCTGTGATTAGAGTGAGTTCTTTTATGGTCCGTCCTTCGATTTAGTTCATATATTTCTTAAAGATAATTGTGTATGTATTTGAAATAAGTTTATTTAGTTTTTGACAAAGGAAAACTTCGCTAAGAAAATTACATGATTGAGTGTTTTGTAAACCATAAAGATCTGAGAGACGGACGCTCTATCAAGGTGCATTCAGTGATTCAGCTCTATGCTGGGCATAATGGCCTACAGCCTAGACCCTTCTCAATTTGAGAGAAGATTCGTGTGCAACATTAGGTCGGTAGTCATTTTAGGTTGATGATGCCATTATTGTGTGATGAGTAATTATGTTACGATAAATGTATGACAAATATTTTGAGGTACTTGCCTTAGTTTGCTCCTTTTTTTGGCTAATATCGTTTAATCAAATGGTGGCTTTAGTGAATGAGACGGAGTTAACGCAGGTGATATAACTGTCAAACTGTTTAGCACCTGTTTAGTGTGTCTTTATAGATGCAGAAACAATTGACTGTAAATACAGTTCACACGTGTACTATTTGCGAGTAGCTCAAGCAACCTCCGGACCGCCCGAGCTGGCAAGGGGTTAAACATTTAGCATATTCGATAAGGTAATAGCTTTAAGAACTATCGTTCAAGCGATATCCGCTAATAGGGTGAAAGGCTTAATCGTAGTCTTAAAAAACTATGGAATGAGACAAATCGCCCATAGGAAACTGTATCAGATGTTTGGTTGTAGAGTCTTTAGTCTTATTGGTTATTTTTATGTATGTCAACTGATATTGATGTGTTAACATAGCACTTGTGATTTACAATGACAGCCATTGCATGCATATCCTGCAGGGTCGTTGTAAACTAATTTCATTTTATTGAACAATTAGATGGCCATGTTCGCCTGTAGACATTTTGGTTGATTTCAGATGCAACCAAAGTTGCTACTTTTAGAAATTGACATGAAAACCATAAAAGTTGTGCTCTCACCAAAATCTTAAACCAGAATATAACAACTATATATCATATAAAACAACGATAATACAATGCCACTAATATTTCAGGGCCAGACATGCATGGACTTGGTGGACCCCACCATATCGAGCTGGCTGGCCGAGGCGTCGCTGAAGGCCCCGCGTCGCGTGAACAACAACAACAATAACAACAACAAGGCCAAGCGAAGCCCGCCGCGTCACGACGTCAAGCGCATTGAACTACAGATCACCGGACAAACAGATAACGTCGTCAACGGTGAGTGTAACACACGTGTGGCGATGATGAGTGTGGCTGTGTCGTACATACTTGTCTATAACAATGCCTATGCTCACGTCTCGATTACCATTGTAACCACGCGCAGACGCGCAGATACGCTAGTAACGACACAAATATCCCTAAAAGTATTTTAAGCAGTAAGTGAATGTTTGTATTCAAATTGTATTGTATTTATTTTTGTATTTATTGTATTTATTTATTTTGTATAATTGTATTTCTTTTTTTTACTTAAATTATGAAATCGTAAAAGAAATTTGTTATTTACAAATATAGTTTAGTTATTCTCGCGATAAAATTCTTAATTACTACTTACAAATCCTTAGAACATGATTGATTCCGACCTATGCCATAAAATGTGAGTTACGAACGTCGTCAACCCATTATTGTCTCACTACTGGGCACGGGTCTTCTCTCAGTATGAGAGAGTTTAGGCCATAGTCCACCGCGCTGGCCAAGTGCGAATTGTTGAGTTACGAACAGATAGACATAATAAATTGAATACTATCTGCGAAGAGTTACTGCTTTAGCGTATCTGAGCGAATGTGGTGCACGTCTCGCCGACCATTGTTTGACACGATCACAATCACACAGACAAGCCGCCGCCGGCGACTGAGTTCATAACGGAGGGCAAACCGCCCAAGGGCAGAGCGCCGTCGCCGGAGAACACCGAGCCTACGGAGAATGTCGCCAATGATGAAGCACCGTCGTGGCGTAGATCCGCCTCGTTCAGAAATAGGCAACCGGAACCACCTCGTGAGTTAACAACCCTCTATTGTCCACGCTGGCTACGAATATAGGCTAAAATCCAACACGCTGACAAGGGTAGACCTGTTATAGATACCTCGGCATGCAGGCTTTCCCGCGACTATATCTTCACCGTGAAACGTGTGAAATAATTAGTCTAAACGCACTTTGAAAAAGATTGTTGTGTGTACGTGGGGCTTATATCAGAAATTCTTTCTAGAGGTACGGATTTTAATCCTACATAATAAATTCATTCACCTCGTGAACATAAAGTTATATATAGTGCAGCATTGCATGCATTTTATTCATTTATTCCCTATTACCTTACTAAACGCGGCTTGTACCTCTCAGTAGCTCCTAAGACATCCAAGCCTGTGTAGCTCTGAGTCATTTGGACTATAAGTTGGGAGATTTCTTGTTACTTCATAAATTATAAATACACAATTTTTAAAAGAAGACCGTTAACAACAAAGTTTTGTAAAGCCCATATATATTTATTTGTATATTTTTCGTTTTACAGGTGAAAACAAACCGGCTAACAATAATGTTGATAACGACACAATACTCAGAAGGACCCACAGCTTCGAGAACGACAAGACGTGAGTTTTAACTGCACGAAAATATCGTCTATCTTCCTTTTTACATTTCCTATGAAAGTTGTAAAAATTCAGTGAATTTATGGGCATGTGACTTCTACGAAATTTACTAAAACATCAACTTCGTAAAATCATTGAATGCTATTTATTGTGTTTAGTGCTGGCATAATAATAACATATTGGGATATAAAGTTAAGAACAGTATTTGTTATGCAATGTTATTTAGCGACTCCACTATGAAGCTTCTCTGTTAAGGCTTTCTTAAAAATGTGTATCTCGCTTTTGTGAAATTGACAATAATATTATGCTAGCATTATTCAGATTTAAATGCAGTAAAATTAATATCTTATAATTAATGCTACATTCTCAAAATATGCCATTGAAGCCGAACAAGACTTCTTAACGAGTAACAATGTGCTAACTTGGAACATATTTTAAACCATTTCGAATTATAAACAGATGACATGTTGATTTCAGAAATAGGAAGCAAGGCAACCTTGTGAGCTTTTTAATTAACCGATTCGATAAATTTCGAAGGGCTCCAAACGAGATGAGTGTCCATGAGTTAGTTAATAATTAATAATTTTTAATATATGTGATACGTCGTAGTAATTATAGAAATAACCACAAAAGGTTGTACTGTCAATTTTATGGTGCAGGGTGTTGTCTGACGACTGTATAATGGGATGAGATGATGAATGAAGATGTTATAAAATTAATGAAAAAGACGATTTAGACAGTCTCGGTAGTTAGCAGTATAGTATTATGTTCACTGCACGCACACAATTGATTTGCCGCTTTGCTGTAATTTTCTTAGTTGGTGTTTTTGGTTTTTATTCACTGTGCCTCCCAACGAGGTGCAAAACTGATACACCATACACATCAAAAGATCATTGTCTCATCACAGCCCGGAATCGTGTCATCTGTACGTTGCCTGTATTTATTTGGCGAGGTCACATCGTTCCGTTAAACCGTCTTCGGTATATGTCACTGTGTACATAAGTTCTGTAGCATGCTTGTGTGTCTGTGTGAACAGTTTCTATCAGCGATACCGTGACGTGACGGCGCGTATAAAGGCCTCGTCGTGTCCCTCTATACCGCCACTCCCGCAGACGACATTGGCCGCGATCGAGAACAGGAAAAAGAATCAGGAGGCTACTAACAATTCAACAGAGAGTACTAATGAGGATGTTCAGACCAGGTGCTGCGCTGGATCAAACTCGTGCGACATTCGGTTTCGGCCTGCGTATCGCATTCATAGCACGCTTAGCTTTGCCTTTGGTGCTGGCCCGTCTGTCTTATATATAATACAGAGTTATCACAAGTATAGTCCAGGATATAGTTGCCAATATGAGATTACTGCCATATCCTATATATAAATTCTGATACTCTATCCATAATCTCATTATTAAACAATAATAACTGGAAATGTCTATGGTATAATTATACGGATAATTCAAAATGAAACTTTAAGGATTGTACTGGTTTGTGCGTGAATTATTAATTGTAAAAATTACAATATTTTCAGTCAGCATACTATTTTATAAAAATATCATAATTTATGTCGTGAATTATGTACAGACAGGTCAGTATTATATTTTCTGTAGTAAGTGTAGTAAATGTTCAATGTTTCATACTCATCATGGCTGGCCGAAGCCGAAAGTCGCATATACAAATTTAATGTTCACTATATATAACACAAACATATCTAATGTTCGTCTAATTCGTCTGCTACGTATGCTTATACATGGGCAAAGTAACAAAATAGACTTTTATTGGACAATTTATACTACATGTGGAAGAAACGTATAAAACTAAATTGTATTTGTACTCCATTAGCCGTAATGAGGTTGAAATGGAAATGTAAAATTATAGGTCACATTTATTTAATTTACTTAAAATATTTTTCATGTGAACTATGTCTTACATTATGAGTCTATTTTGATACCTTGCCTATGGTTATACATGTACAGGTGTGTGTTTATATTATTTTAATTTTTGTGAGCTGCTCTTTGTTATTTAAATAGTGCTATAAAAATGTATGTCTTTATAGTTTAAAAGAAATATCTTACATTTCTTAAAATGTGCAACAATTAGTTACTTATTTTTAATGAAATTTTTTATATGCATGGAGGTAGATAAAGTTGAAGGTATTTAAAAAGACGGTAATAAATTTTACCAAAAGCAAAATATGTATTAACTATTCATTATGCAGCTTCCTTCAGGATAACTAAGGACATTTAAATTATTGCTCAGATATCCTGAATGTTATCGGATGTACTGCTGTTCTTACTGTGTAGTGTCCTATATTTTCGTGAGAAATTTCTTATAAATTTATTTGGTCATGTAACAGTTTCGTTCATAAAATAATTCTACCACTGATATGGTTATTTTCAAGTAAAAGATAAGAATATAACGCATATAAAAATTTCACTTAACTCATATGTTATTATATATATTTCTGCGTAACACTCCCTATAAATACGTGTCTAAACTGTTGTTTGTGTGTAGAATAAACCCAACGGAGAGACGGGAGAGGGATGCGAACACGTGGACAGCGCCGACCACGACCAGCTCCGCCGCCTCCCCCACCAACACTACCACACAGACCACCGTCAGGAGGTATATACGATTTTACATACTACTTTACTAATATAAAATTTATTTTGTAGGATGTTTCATTGGTAAACGGCATTGGAATCAGGGCTAACCGGAAAGTAAACGCATGCTTGCCACTAGACTACTGAATTTGTTTCTTAAGACCTGTACTTTAAGGCACACAATGCTCCAAACTCTTATAAGATAATAATTATCTCTGAAACGAAGCCGTCTTGGTACCTAAAGGTTTCGGGGTTAGTTAATTACACACGCAAGCACACTTCAGATCGTCCTCTCGATTCCCCAAAGGAGGAAACGCATCTGTAACCTGTGATCGGAATCAAATAGAAGTCCAGCTCTATTTGGAATTGATTACGGATGTTCAGGGGCGGTATTGAGAAACCAACTTCGTCGACATTAAATGCTATTCCAGTATTTTTTTATCATTTTGTTAAACATAGTCTACTTCCGTACAAGTCGAAGGCTTTCAGCGTGCTCCACTACGTTAGTAACTTAAACATTAATATATATTGTACCCTGGAATATCAAAAATCTGTTTCTTATATTAAAAATGATGAGTTATAATACTGTGATAGTCAAGTATGGTAGTTATTGAGAATTATTACGTAGTTATTAGGAGTGATGGTGTTGTAAGATCAGCTCCAGTATAAAGTTATAACGAACTAAAAATATTATTGCATAAGGATCTAGTTAATGAATGACAAGTTTTCAATAGTAATAACTTTATTCTGTGGGTTTCGTAAAGTGTGATAATTGGTTTTTAGTGTTGATGTGTTGAATATTATAATTATAAAGGAATATCAATGATTATAAAATGTATTAGTAAAATTTAGATTCTAAATTACTTATTGTACTTTTATGTAATATAAAAAAGTGTATTGCTCAACGACATGAACGTAAAATCTACAATATTTTTTATTGTATTTATGTCCTCTATATAATATATTTGTTAGTATAAGTATCTAAACTAGTTGTGTGTGTGCTGTAGCTCTGCGGAGAGCGTAGAGTCGAACAGTAGCAATTCAACTTCGAGCGCGGCCACGCCTACAAAACTGTCGCCTGGGAACATATTCAAGAATTTCTTCAAGTACTAAGGCTATTGTAGCTTGATTAGACAATTACTTGAACATGGGGAATGCGAATCACAGAGGTATTATAGAAAGAGCAGGGAAGACAGGCTTCCAGAAGTCCTTCGCTTACAAAGAGCGAGGAGCACAAAATTGTGAGGGAGATAGATAGGATACCGCAATTCGTATTTCTCTTTCTAGTCATTGGACATTTTAGCTTACTGGCAGCCATATGTCTCCTCTATTCTATGTATAATATCTCTATGACGCTAAAACTACCAGTAATTTTTTTAATAAAAAATCAAAATACATCTACTAAAGTAAATCATAAATCTTATCCTCCTGATCAAGTAGAAGAATTTGTTATTGTGTGGATTTTCCGTAGAGCTTCGTATGTTGTTTTGCTCGGACATTTTATTTGCAGATTGTACATTTTGCTAATTACATTATAACTTTATTTTTGCGCATGGTGAGTTCGATGTGAAACGTTATTTGGTTGAATTTAACGCCTCTACTATGTTATAATTATGAGCATGAATTTTACTTTCACCTCATGTCAATGTTTAATATTTACAGCATATAATTTTTGTTTTTAAATTATTCGAGCTTATTTATCGATGTTGGACATAATTATCGTCAAACTTTATGACTCCTCTGAACAATCAATAAACTTTAATCTATTTATTACTTACTTATCGTTACGCGTTAAAATGGATCATGCTACCTGTTAGGACCCTCATATGTAACGACTTTCTTTGCTATATGAGGGTGTATCTTATTTGCCCGGCTGGAATATTTTTATTACAAAATAAATGTTGTACAAAATTAATTTACATGATTTTTTCGTTTTCTGATTGTGTCTTTTTGTGAGTGGTCATGAAGTTAGACGTCACGTATCACTTGTGGTCTTAATGCTAATACGTACACAGGTCGTTCGTGCCGCCCGTTCGCGACGAGGAGAGCGAAACGCAGCGTAAGGCGCACGCGAAACGTGTACGCGAAACGCGGCGGTCCACTCAAGGTGTCACGTTGGACGAGATCAAGTCTGCCGAACAGCTGGTGAAGAAGAAGGCGGGCAATGGTACCACCGAGACCACGCCCGTCAGTCCCAAGAAGGCTGAGGAGACTCCGGGACACACTGCCATAGACAATAACTCGGTATGTATAATGGTACTTTGAAAATTTCCAAAACACTAATAGTATTGGTTAGGTTAGGTTGAATACAAATAATGAAATACATGTTAAAATTTACAACCTGATTTGTATAAAATTAAAGTGACGCAGCGTTTTTACGTTTAATTTTAGATGTAAACATAGTATAGTAGTTTCAAGCTCTAAAATGATCCTTTCATAGTAATTTTTGAGAGTTGTAAATTAAATGCTGTTCTTAATATTTAATTTTTGATATTTACTTTAAATTGGGCAAACGAGGATTTAAAATAGTATTTTTATTTTGTAGGTTTTTTTAATGTGGGAAATACATCTGTATATACCTACATCAACATAACAAAGGGTCGCAGTCGCGATTTGTATATGTATAAAATTTAAGAAACGCATCGGCAATGCCGCGGTAAACAAATCGCGACTGATAAAGCCCTTAATCATTGGTTATTATAAATTATTCTCTTCATTAGAGAGCTGTTCCGTAACGTCGTCAATGCATATTTAGTCAAATTACTCCAACTCAAAGTCTCCAAAGACTTCAAGACTTGAATTTAATTTTTGTCGCTGAAATATGATTAACGCATTTTTACCAATGACGTTCTGGAACGTGCTAGAATAGTTAGGTTGTACATGATGTATCCAGTCAGTATGCATGTGTCAATAACTTCATTTGTATTATTTCGCGCATAGTCATTTGTAGAATTCAGTTCGAGTAGTAAATCGTGTATAAAATGTTTTCATTTTAATTTAAATGTTGATCATTATTAAAATTGGCAGTTAGAAATACATAAATATACATATGAAGGCGAAGAAGACGCGACAAAAATAAGTAAGTTCCTTACGCCAATAAATCTACATTACTTGAGGTCTATTTCCGTGTGAATCAATGAATACTTATCTTCGTACACGACGGTTAATAGAACAGTAATTGTCTAGATGTTCGATAAAGTGTGTTGTAAAATTAGCTTTATTTTAATGTGAATCGCTGCGTTTTATCTAAACGATGCCAGTGCCTAACATCGGAGTGGGAGCTAATCTGTGACTACTTTTATAAAGCTTGCAAAACAATGTGACTACTTTTAATTTATATACACGAAGGGCTGAATTTTATCAAAAATAAATCATTGTCTAGTATTAAGATTAGATGGTTTAAAAATTACACAGTTTATTCTTATATTATGGAAATAAAATAAGTTATGAGCCAGATATTTTTTTATATATCACTTATATTGTCTTAAAATCTAGAAATATTTGGAATAAAACATTTATATGTAAAGTACTCGTAAATAAGATTACGATACTCTACGATCTACGTATAAATGTTTGGTTCTGGATTTTAATATGGATCTGTTTTATAATGACTGAGTAAAGTTAGTGGATAGATTAATTTATGCGAAGAATTGTTTGACCGTTCTAATTATAAAATACAATAAAATATTTGGTAGTCAAATAATTTCTCAATCAATAAATCCACAAGTAACTTATTGTTCTTTACTCAGACATTGAAATAGGCCCTAAGTGTGAAAAGGTCTTTGAAGCTGTACATTGACAGATCCAGGGGTTGTACGCGATTGAGGCAAAGTGCTCAAGATGTTTGCCAGGCGCTAGAACCAGTGTAGTTGGTGTACCGGGAAAGTACAACCTTGACCGGGAAAGTACCACCTTCAAACTTATTTCTGGCGTTAAGCAGCTCTTGTGTTTCGATTACCGGCTCGCTTTTATATGAGGCGACCAGTTTATTTTTCGAGAGGAGCAACGCATTTGTAATTTACTTCAGACAGAACCCCTGTTCTATATGAAATAATTTACATATGTCCATGGGTGGCAGTGACCACTTATTTTGATTTTGTTTCTTATAAAGGGCTATAAATTCTTTAATAAAAGCTATCCTTAATCAAGTCCCATAACGATAACCCTGGATCCGCCACTGTTGCATCAAGCGGTACGTAGTTAACGTAACGTACGTATATCACGTAACGTGTAACGGTAACGTTCAGGCTCGCGGTACGTACGGGGACGTGGCGGTCACGCTCGCGTTGGCGTGCGCGACCGCCACCGCCACCGCGACCATCGCCGCCAACAGCGAGCGACGCCCCTCGTGGCGGCTGCGGCTCGACCCCACCAACAAGGTCTATAACCGCGGATCGATTGATGGCTATCGGTGGTTTTACGAACACGTATTCAAATTGGATTTTACAACTTGATCATGTTTACCGTAGTAATGGGTGTCCTGTTTAAATCGTGTCATAAACTATGTGCAAAATTTAAGCGAAATGCGATGAATAGTGTTTGCGTGAAAGAGAAACAAATATATACATCCCGCAAACTTTCCCATTTATAATATTAATAGAAAATAGAGGAATACAAAATAAGATATTTGTCGATACTTAATGAATTTAATGTGAGCGATAGGACGGCACCTTTTGCAATGCGCAAGGCATAATAATATTTTTGTTACTTTTATACTTGGGGTACTTTTTATGTCAATATATTCTAACTTTCAGCTTAACTTTTCTTATAGATAATGGTAAATTGTTTAGTATTGATAACTTATTTAACTGACTTCATTCAAGCATTTTGAAAATTTATCTTGAATATTCAATGAGGAGAGGTCATGACAGATTCTGTCAACCCTCATGTCACCTCAATTGTTTTAATTTTATTAATAACAATCGTATGACTCATTAAAAGAAAATTAACTTTTCGCACCAGAAACCATCTGTAATTAATGAATAAAAAAAAATGCGATGAACTTTTATGAAAGATTGTTGCGTGTATGATTTCTATATATCAATTGGCTGTAACAATGTAGGGATATGTTGGTCATGATCGTTATTTCCTTTTAAAATCACACGATAGCCATTAGCAATCTTTCCACGGAACATTTAAATATTCGGCAACTCGGCATGGTGTGATGTCTTTCAAAATTTATGTTTTACGTGCGGGTATTCGGTGTTCTTGTTCGTTCTCGTTCTGATGTTGTTATGTTTCGACTTTAACAGTAAATTTCTTGTAGATTTTTATTCAATTACAGAAAACCTACATTTAAAAAGGTTACTTGGTAATTTGGTAGTAAATTTAATTTAAAACATTTTTAACGTTTTTAGTTAAGTTTAAATTATGAAATTTACGTTGATACGTAACAATAATTAGAACATAATGCATAATGCACAATAATATGTTATATATATTTATGGACGATGATATTTATTATAATGTTAAATATAGCATTCGGCATGTCAAGTTCAATGTCTTGTTTAGAAATTCAGTCAATTTTCGTCACGTGACGGGTAGGTTAATTAATATTAACACCACAAAAAATACGATTGTACAGCATTTTGTTTATGACAACGATGTTATTTATTTAATGAATCTTAGGCATATTTATTCCTTTTAAAATATGTCGTGATATTTTCCTTTTTTATCACAAATAAAATGCTGTAATGTGGTAAACTAACGATTAAAATGTTTAACAACTGATACTTACAACACTTATTATACGTTTGTATTACAGACAAAGATTAAATACAAATACATATAAAGTAACTACGCACTAAGAAAAATGTGATTCAAATTTGCTTTACTAAGAAGAGCTCTCGATACTTCAAAATATTGTTAATTAAAGCAAATACTAGCAACCTTTCCCCACACGATATTGATTTCTATAATAGTTTTTGCACCTACTTGAATATTGCAAAACTTAATAATATTAATTATTATAGTAGATTATTTTTAATATGAATTATTATTAACCGCATATCATGAGAACCCGTTACATATAAATATGTATAACTTCCGCGACAATATTAGTCTAGAATCATATAATAGTACAAACGAAATTTGCGAAACTTTGCTAATGTAATGTCTTTTCTCTTATATAGACAGGGGTTATGCGCGTCACGGCATACAGTGACAAATAATTCACATCGGGAAATTTCTTTGCAAGGCGTGCTTTGCGTCGCCGAACTACGTCAGACAAGAAGCTTACGTCCGACGTGGTTGTAAATGTATTCAGCAAAGTTGTAAAAATACGTATTTTTTTCGAAATAGACATCTAGACGGAAGTAATAATTCCTCTGTGAATAAAAATGCTAACTCGTCGTCTGCCAACGTTCAGTGTTCTAATGTTCTCACGATGTTCATGATTAGATATATCTAAGACTGTGGTTGCGTTTCAGTTTACATTTAAATAGCAATATTTGGTCAGTTATTAATAATAGAATGACCTTACATATGAAATTTATAAAATAAGTAATTCGTTCGTTATAAAACCATAAAAGAGTTTCATATATATATATATATATATCGTTCGGAATACATATGTTCAAGAGCTTAAAGTTATCACAGGAATTTTACTGCAGTAGTGTTCCCACATAAAAGTAACGCGATGGCGATGTCAAACTGCATATAGTATATCTTATATTGTCATGTCTTACGTATTGGAATCAAGTTATGACATAAGTTAATGTGAATTTTATGGGATATATTAAATAAAATAAATGGTTATATTATGAAAAAGAAGTTGAAATCTAAATAAAAAAAATCCTTCTAAATATTTCTACGTAGCGTGCCGCCCTGGATCGTCTGAGGTCTAAAAATACACGTATAATTGATATCCACTGTTATACCACAATAAAATTACAGCCAACAAATTAAATGTTATACTAATTGCATGTATGTGTTGATTCACGTTAGCAATACATTATGTGTTCATTTTTGTTTTCATGTTTTTGAGCATGATTGTTTGCTTTACATGTTGTGCCCTGTTCATGTTGTGTCCTTCATTGTTGTCATGACACGCATCTTGATTTACTTACATTTGTTTAATCTTGCAACACAATAATCAATCAGTTACATAGTTCCGCAAAGAACGTCTCATGATATTTCAGATAAAAAATTTAAGAAGCTAATATTTACATTCATATTCAGTAAATCTATTTGTGTATACGTTATCAGTGATTAAATAGCAAAAAGGCTTGATTTTAAAACATACATTTATCGCGTATGTTTGTTTGTAATTTACCCAAAGCATATTTTCACTCAAATTTATCATTGCCGCAATATAAATTCTAATGGCGAGTAGTAGCAAATTGGAGAAAATGGTCGTAACTGTTGTTCTAAATACCCAGATAGACGCAAAGCAGTCATGACCCATATTCAAAATAAATATTTCTTTGGGTCACTGCTAGGATGTTATAGCATCGCCGAAACAGAAATTCATTCACAAATTATGTGTTGTTCCGTATAATTGTACAATATCACTGTGAAATATCTCTATGTATAAGATTTTACATTTTACTAAAACGATTTTGCCATGTCTCCTATAATAATGTATCTTAATTATACATATATTAAGCTTTTATTTCACTTGCACAATTTAGATTAGCCTTATAATTAGGTCAAGATCTACAAAGCATTTCATTCCACAATTGATTTAAGAGTTACATTCTCAGTCGACTTTGTTTTCGATTATTTTTACGATGTGCTATATACCTGAAATAAAAAAGATCTAGGTTTATATCGCACTTTAAGATTTAACAACGTTTTTATTGTTATTAAAATTCTATTTAATTTCTTTTAGCTTACTTCAAATAGGATACATCAATATTTTATGGTAAATAATTTATAATTATTAAGTAGTGCATCAAAAAAGTTAAAATCGTTATAGGTCGTGCACAGGAATGATAAATGTAATGGATTAATAAAATGTGCGATTAACAATTAAATGCACACTTTCCTTTACTTGCACTGAAAGTCAGTCGAGAAGTGTTAGGATGTTCACATACCAATCGATCGATAAGTCGATGTTGGACGATGACCTCGATCGGCGTCGATTGATCGGTGAAGTAGTTTCGGCTGTTTGACGGATACAATTCGTCGAAACGACGATTAACGATCGACCGATTATTTATTATACCATGGTCGATCGATGATTGAGCTTACCACAGCCTAGAGTTACATTGTCAATAAATATCACGAATACGATACGAAAGTAGCTCGATACAGGCCCCGATGTTCATGAACTTTTGCCTGAGATTATGTTATGTTTAGTATAAAAAAACAATTTATTCACTATTTCATTTGAGATGGATAGCAAGCGAGAGCTGTATTTATTTTATTTTTACGTTAACGGCTACGTCGACGGATAAGGTCGATTAGTATTGTAAATAACGACCGATGCTGTATGATCGATTGGGCAATCGGTCAACTAGCGATCGATTGGCATGTATGCACTTTTTGAGTCAATGGCTTCGATAAGATCGATCGATTGGTATCGTAATGATGATCGACGCTCTACAATCGCTTTTGCAAGCAGTCGACTACCGATCTATGAGCATGGCACGAGGTCTGGAGTTAATCGTCGATTTGTATGATATAGTTTGAATTGGAGGACGCGGGGCGATCGTCGCCGCGCGCGGCCGCCGAGACGACGGTTACGTTGCCGTTGCGTCGCGCGCCGACCGCTTCCACCGCCAACACCAACACAAACACCAACACCACGACCAACACCACCGCCAATAGCGCCAACAACATTGCCTCCACTCCCACCAAGGAAGAATTGCGCTCTGGTATGTATTGACAATTGCCTTTGGGCGTTACGTATCATATCGTCAACACATTACTGTCCCACTGCTGGGCACGGGACTTCTCTAATGAGAGAGTCTTTTAGGTCATAGTCCACCGCGCTGGCCAAGTGCGAATTGGTGGACATTGGCAATATAATGAAAACCTATGCGGTTTATGGTTGTGTGTGGCTGCTTTGGTTTTCAACGCCCGTGTTATAGATTGATGTAGATAAATTCTCTGAAGTAAATATAAATGATAAATTACTATATTTTCCATACATTTTCATCTTAAGCATTAATGAACCAATCATTTGATTAAGAAAAAAACAATTGTTTCAAACTCACTCATTTTTTAAATCTTAATAATTAATAATTCAATCACATTAAAATAAGCGTTATTTAAACTCTTCTCTAATCATGTAAGATTTTTTTGTTAATTTGATTACATTTTCGCTAGACTTAGTGAAAGAAGGTCTAGTAGTATTACTACAGTAGTAGTAGACTAGATTATAATCTAAACGCTGTTAATAATGAGTTGTAACGCAGGTGAGGAGGAGAAAGAAAGAGAGAGTAGTTCAGAGAGTAAGTCGTCGAGTGCGTCGCCGGCGAGCACGCAGGCAGCTCTCAACGTGATCCAGCGTCGGCGTCGGCCCAAGCGTCGCTCCACCGGCGTCGGACAGGTCGACATGGATGTAAGTTAAATACTACTCGACTAAAACAATTAGGCGCAAGACAGTTGAAACGTCATTAGAACTAGGGACTTCTCATCCCGATACGAAGTATATTCTATTACCAAATATCAAGAGCATATAGGTGTACCATTATTAAAACATACGCCACAATGGTGTATGTTCTATAGTATTTATTAAAGCACTTTCATGTGTTTAATATATTCGAAGACGTGGAATATTTTCTTTCTTTTTTTATTAAGAGTTCTTTCTCATCCACGAATAGTAATTTCCTATCCATTTTGAGGTTTATTGATGAACATGCTAGCTAACGTAAACACCTAGACGATATTCAACTGCACGTCACTAGGGGATGCGCGGGGACAGAAGCGAGGTGCGGGGTACGGAGCCGTTTTTGTTTCATGCGCCTAATTGTTGTGGTCACGTAATACAATTATTATCGCAATCACAATCACTATCACTGCTACTGTCACTGTAACTGTCACTGTCACTATCACTGCCACTATCACTGCCACTAACTGTCACCTATGTATGATGATATGAGTACCTCTATGAAATTTATTATTGTTTTTACCCTACGTATACATTACGTAAGGTTTATTACATGATATGAAGAGTAATAAATGGTTATGAATACAATTGATTAGTATGTTCAGTGGATATGCGACTTACATAGGTTGAAACATTTTATATTCTAACCGTACTTATTATAAACAGAATGGTTACATGAAATGCGGGAAATGAAAATAGGTCTATTGTACGAGGCAGTTGTGTGAATAGAAACTGTGAATCAATAATTTGATTCGCAGTTGGCCGAAATGTGGAATTCGGTCATATTGACTGAATGTTTTCCTGGTGCGAACACCGACATTACTGAAAGTAGACTCGTCGATATTTCACTACATTTTCTAAGACAGCAAATAACATATTTATGTGTATTATCGTTCCCACTAGTGTGTTTATTGACGTTGACGACCCGCGTGGCGCAGCGGTTAGCGTACCGGTCTGACATGCAGTGGGTCCCGGGTTCGATTCCCGGCCAGACAGGTAACTGAATGATGAGTTTAGATTCTTGTTCTGGGTCTGGGTGTTTGTGTATTCGTCTTTGTGTGTGTCCATGGCACCCACGACACAGGAGAAAATCCTACTGTGGGGCTATGAGTGTAGAAAGCGTTTCAAGTTTCAAGTTTATTGTTTCCTGAATCGCTCGTATTGAATCATGCATGAAGTAAATTTATTTCAGCGTTATTGTGTTAGATTTATTACTGATTTGTCGATTTTTTACCGTGTATATGCTGTATTATCAAAGTAGAGTAATAATCACAAACTCAAAAGGACGTTACTCAAAAATATTAAACCAAGCTGAATAATACTAACTCACGAACTCGGAAAAGTACGTTTTTCAAAATATGCTGTTTTGTATTTAAGATATTAAAGCAAGCAGAATATTACTTACGAACTCAAAAAGACGTAATTGAAAAATGTGCTGATTTGTAGTACAAATACTAAAACGTGCAAAATATAATTTACTCTCGAACCCATAAATACGTAATTCAAAATTATGTCGTTTTGTATTTCGAATAAATGTCAGAGAGTGGGACGCTGACTTGTTTAGACATACACACATCTATGTCCGATTTTTCGTTATAAATATAATTAAAACACGTCGTTTTGCTTTTAGGACATCGTTAACGACCGTGGAGGAGGCGGCGAGGGCGACGCTGACACAGAAACTGTTCAGGTAGGTCACCGACATTAGATAACTTACTAAAAATACTAACATTCTTTTGAACAATTCAAAAATAAACGTAACTCATGTGTTTCATATTCGAGACGTCCGTAACGATTCTATTTGTTAAAACTTCATTGATGACAAAGTGTTATTTGTTGTCTCTGTTACAAGGTCTCATAGCTTTTGTTTTAATATTTCTTTTCGTTTATATTTAAATTGTGGTAATGTTAAGTACAAAGTATATTTTTATATTATAATATAGGTATATAAGGTTTTTTTAGGTTAATTTTATTTTATTGGTTACCCTTCCAGCACAAATTGTGCAATAGGTTAATCGCCTCATGTGAAAGTGTGCCGGCAACCACACCCTTCTATCGAAACGCAAGAAATGCTTCACGCTAGAAATAGGTGTGGCGGTGGTACTTTTCCGGACGAACTACACTGGTTCTACCACCTCGTAAATTAAGAATCGTCGTAAATTAATAAGATCGTCATTATTAAGAACGCAGCAACATTTTTGTCAAATTGAGCCTTTTGCATTAAATGCCTCAGAAAAATTTAAAGTTTTGTTTAATTCGATCAAAACTTGAAGAAAGTGCAGTCAATACGCTTAATTAATCATTGTTAAGTTAAATGTCAGTCAATCATATTTAAAAGAATAAAAGGCGACATTAACGTGTTTTTCACAAAAATAGATCAGGTTATAACTCCATAAATTTTTATTGCAATGTCAGTGATTTGAAGTAGTTTTGGAAAATACATTTAAACGCTTCTATCCCAAAATTATCATTGCGCAATTACTGCATACGCTTATTACACAATTGAAGCGTTGTATTTATATTGTTTTCGAAATTATTTTGGTCCTACACGTGTAATGAAGTAGGAGTGATGAGTAAAACGTACACCACGGTAATTGCACGATACCGCCTACTCCATCCATCCATCCATCAGCCTTTTGATGTCCACTGCTGAACATAGGCCTCCCCTAAATGGCGCCACTCCAACCGGTCCTGTGCCCTCTGAATCCAACGGTTTCCCGCTGTCTTCTTCAGGTCATCGGTCCACCTGGTAGGGGGGCGACCTGTACTCCTTTTGCCTAAACGTGGTCGCCACTCGAGGACCTTCCTTCCCCATCGGTTATCGGTCCTGCGAGCGATGTGGCCGGCCCATTGCCACTTCAGCCTACTAATTTTGAGAGCTATGTCGGTAAGCTTCGTTCGTCTACGGATTTCATCGTTGCGAATCATGTCTCGTAGCGAAATTCCGAGCATAACCCTCTCCATAGCACGCTGAGCGACCCTGAGTCTCCGAATGAGGCCTACAGTGAAGGACCACGTTTCGGCGCCGTAGGTCATCACTGGCAACACACATTGCTCGAATAGTTTCGACTTCAGGCACTGAGGAATTGTGGACGAGAAGATACTACGAAATTTCCCGAACGCAGCCCAGCCGAGTTGGATTCTTCGAGTGACCTCCCTCTCAAAGTTGGACTTACCCATCCGGATCGTTTGTCCCAGGTAAATGTACTCGTCGACAACTTCGAGAGGAGTGCCGTCAACAACTACCGGTACGGGTGTGACATGGACGTTAGACATGATTTTCGTCTTCTCCATGTTCATCTTAAGACCCACCCGTTGTGAGGCACTGTTGAGGTCGCCTAGCATTGTGTTGAGGTCCGTCAGCGAATCTGCCAAGATGACTATATCATCGGCAAATCGAAGGTGCGTGATGTGTTCGCCATTGATGTTAATGCCAAGACCTTTCCACTCCATCAGCTTGAACAAATCTTCCAACGCAGCGGTGAACAGTTTCGGCGATATAACATCACCTTGTCTGACTCCCCGCTGCAGTTGGATTGGATTTGTGCTTCTGTCGTGTACTCGGACTGACATGGTGGCGGCAGTGTATACACACTTCAGCACCTCGATGTACCTATAGTCGATCTGGCATCGCTGAAGGGACTCCAGCACCGCCCAGGTCTCGATAGAATCGAAGGCTTTCTCATAGTCCACATAAGCAACACATAACGGCAGATTATACTCCTCGGTCTTCTGTATAATCTGCCGCAGCGTGTGAATGTGGTCTATGGTGCTGTAGCCTTTTCGGAAACCGGCTTGTTCGGGAGGCTGGAAGTCGTCTAGCCTGCGTGCAATGCGGTTAGAGAGGACTCTCGAAAACAGCTTATACACGTGGCTCAGAAGCGCAATGGGCCTGTAGTTCTTCAAAAGAGTTTTGTCGCCCTTTTTGAAGAACAGCACCACTACGCTTCTGCTCCACGCTTCCGGGGTTGTCCCGCTAGTAATGACGGAATCGAACAACTTTTGGAGCGCCACTAGTACGGGTTTACCGCCAGCTTTTAGCAGCTCTGTTGTGATTCCGTCATCGCCCGGTGCCTTGTTGTTTTTCAGCTGTTTGAGAGCCTCTCTAATCTACAATCTCTAATGTACAGGCTGACGTCCGGGAGGTCCTCAGTATAGTGTCGGGTCAGTTTGGCACGTTTGTCGCCCGCCTTGTTACGGGCGGGAGCTCGTGCGGAAGCATACAACCGCCTACTATAAACAAGATTATCTATGTACTAGTGATGCACCTCGAACACTGTATTTACTCGAGTCACTCGAGTGAATTTGTCAAACTCGTAATCGATTGAAAAAATGTATACCGTAAGTGTTACGTCGTTAAGTCCTCTTTATAGCGTCGAGGACGGCCACCGGGGGGTTTTAGTGCGGTAAAAATCCCACATGACCCTGCGTCGCTCCCACGGCGTACCTTTTGTGTAGGTTCCCCCTCGAGAACAAACAAAAAGTGTTACCCAGTCAATTCAGCGCACCGAGTTGATTTCGTTTGTTATCACTAGATGTCCCTTGACTACTCTATTATTTTATCTATACTGTGCCGACTGACAAACGGCGACCGGCAGATTTAAACTTGCATGTCATAGTTGTCATAAGAAGACAGATTGGTTCAACATTAGTCTATACAAATTGAGAAATACGGTTAATTTAGTTTGTCGTTTCTTAGTATTTCAAGTATTGGCGTACTTTGCTTTACTCGCTTTGCAAACTAGTAACTAGAGTGGGTTTCAATTAAGTGACTCGAAAGCTCAAGTATAAATCTAGGGATGTAGTGAAATTGCTCGAGGTACTCGAGTGATAAAATTATATTTAGATCTCATCACTAGTATTCACTAATCCACGAAAATACGATTACGCTTTTTCAAACCAACAACTTCTGTTCATTATACGCCGTGAATCATCATAATTTAACATATGTAACACCCACGATTAGAATTATTTACGTGGTCTAACCATCTTGGAAAAGTCAAGTTTATATTTGGCTTGGGTTTGTTTATGGGAATCTTTGGAAATCTTGTGCAACTTTATATGTCATGTTGCCATTGGGAGCCTCTGATAGTGATTAGTAGGTGATCAGTTACATATTAGTACGATATAGTTATTTGTTATGCCAAAACGATAGTTTTTCGTAGGAAACCGTATGTAGCATTTTGGTCGAATTAGGTAGGTATAACTTCTAACGCGTGTACGAAGTACCTACATGCACACTATTTTAATAATTTAAATTTCAAATTCCCTTAATTCCAACAGGGGCTCTTAACATGAAGTCTTAACTTATAAACCATATTTTGTTGCCATA
This sequence comes from Spicauda simplicius, assembly GCA_949699795.1. NCBI lineage: Eukaryota > Metazoa > Arthropoda > Insecta > Lepidoptera > Hesperiidae > Spicauda > Spicauda simplicius. The sequence goes on from OX453056.1 coordinate 12,882,242, forward strand.
ACATAAACTATGGTTATTTTAGATGGATTAAACATAAAGTTATTATTGCAAGAAAATATTTTATTACAATACATCCTTTTTTGTATGTAAGCAACTGTTTAATATAATTTCTTAACCTTATAACGTATTGCCCAGTGCTCTTCACAGTTCTCTTAATTTCTATATAGACACTCGGATTATACAATTTTATTTTGTATGAAAACCAAAGCATTTTTGTTAAATCCAAATATGTTGCGAAGCTCCTTGAAAAATTGAAGAGAAAAACATTTTATGAATACTTAAATAATATAAATTTAAATAATATTAACATTGTATTGTAACAAACTGTAAATAGTATTATTTCATTCGATGCAGTCACGTACGTACACGAGTGCGCCGAAGAAAAAGTGCAATGCTACACCCACTGAGTATGCTACAAATAAATATTTGTATGGTTCATAATATTCTGTTTCAAATCGTCCATAACACATCATAACATATCCACAAAGTCTAGATTTAGCTTTTTTATATTTGTTGTCAGAAAACCCGTTTTTGTCCCATTGCTAGGTAAATACGAGTTGCGTTTTTCTCAAAATGAGAGGACTTTAGACCATAGTCCATGATGGTGGCGCTTGCAGTATTTTACATCACCTGTGAATTTGTTTAATACGCATTTATTTTAGAAAATTTAATGAGAATTGTTGGAATTCGAAACTCCGGCCCTGCGATTGCGCCGTCCCTATGTACGCTTGAATCTTTAAAACTACCCTACTGATTTTAATGCAGTATTTTAATAGATAAAGTAATTAAAGAGGAAGATTTTTATGTATAATAAAAGCATAATATAGTGGAGGAACACTCATAATTTTGGCATTTAGACTTTTAGGCGGAATGAAGTTCGCTGGTTCAACCAGTTGTTCTATATAGAGAGTTTCATCGACAGATAATATGAAAATGAAAAACACAGTCTAATTGTTGCTCGTGCGTTCTACATATTAAAAAAGTTACTCAACAGATGCATGGGCGTATCGATGGGTTCAACCCAGATAACAACCCCTCCCGAGATAACATACATACAGTAAAAATATTAATATTCGTAGTAGAACGTGAAAAGCCCGTGAAAAAAATAAATAAAAACACGCTTCTTACACTCATATTTCCACATTAGGATTTTCTCCTGTGTCGTGGGTGCCATGGACACACACAAGACGAATACACAAACACTCAGACCCAGAAAAGATATCTAAACTCATCATTCAGTTACCAGTCTGGCCGGGAATCAAACCCTGGACACATTGCGCGTCAGACCGGTATGGTAACCGCTCCACCACGCGGGACGTCTGAAAGGAAGGTTATTTTTAGGTCTTCCGTTATAAAATATTTTTGATTTTTATTATTACCAACATGGCTGAGACGAGAGCTAAACGGGCGCGTGTCTCTCTGTTTTGATCTTGCCACTTGAGATGAGTAATTGATTCGAGTCTTGTTCCATCGCCAAGTGTTGTGTGTGTTGTGTTTTGTACGGAATCTAAATGAAAAAAGTATTATTAAAATAAACCTTGCTCAAATTCAACTTCATTTATCCATCATTTCGGAAGTGTTACACGTTCACATATAAATAGATATTATTGTTCTGAGAAAGTGAGAATGGAGATCAACAGGTCAAACACCTTGCTGTTAAGACAGACAAGAGACAGATATTAATGACACCCACTTGGCTCATTCGGATTTATTTAGCTATTCTTACACAATGGAAATCGCAATTTTATATACAGGCCTTTCATCACATTGTCCGGGTGTAGGTCTCGTGTGTGAGGTTTTCACAGTTTTCCTTATTTGGTTAGACAATAGTGTGGCACGATCCACATTTTATTATATTGAGTTGTTGCAAAAGCAATATGCAATATGACTTTACACATCACTCCTTACTGATTTTGAATTAGAGTTCGTTTGATTCATTTTTGTTTTATCTTTTTTGCTTCGGGAATGTCTAAGAATACTCACTAACATTTTGCACATACATGATGATAACTTATCCACTTTCAATCCTTAAGTCTTTGACAGGGTATCAATTTTGTAAATGCACATAATCTGCAACTTATATAAAAGTTTTAAGGCGGTTTGAGAATAACAAAAAAAAACGCGCGCCACTCGAGGACTGCCGCGGTAAAGCTATTGCATATCATTCTTTATCAATTTATGCAATTATATTTATTTATTTATGTAGTATTTTTTTATTTGATATAAATTGACGTTTTTTTCTTTGATACTATACTTACTCTTTCACAAACAGCTGCTACAGTATTCGTCCGATTTCCGAGCAGCTCGTCTTGATCAGTGCGATCTTCGTACTGTCGTACCATATACATACACGTTAAGCGAATGCCCGTCCGCGCTACATGTTAGGCGAAGTGGGGGTGTTAGGTTTATTCGTTACGGAATTTCTTGATTCTGTCGCCGCGCTCAAAGCCCGCGATAAAAGCAATGCAATAGCTTAAAAGATATAAAGTCCTATATGCATTGACTTCGATTGACTCTATCCAGACGCTGGTTATGTTTCTAAGCGCCATTTGAAGCTCGCGTATTGACGTAAGCAAACAATGAGCAATGTACGAGTATTTTCGGCTACTCACCGCCGCCGCCGCAGGAGGCACATTATGACAAATTGACAGTAGGGAGTGAAATTCGACTACAATTCTACACATAAACTAAACAAAAATTTGACGAATGAAGACATGAAAAAGTAATTTTCATGTACTTCCGTATACACGCGTAATGCGTACAAAATATACGGTAGCTACGTCACTCGTCGTAAATTGTATTTTTGCATCAGACTGTGTTAAGGCCGCGGTTACAGAAATCTATTAGTGGAGATTGGAACGGGCGACGTTTGTAGACGGTTTGTACTACGAATGCTATGCTTTTGACTCGTAGTTGAATGTTGTTGCGTTATAATTATCTTGTCTAATTAATTAATGGACGACATGATTAATTGTAATAAATTTATATTCACGGTTAATGCGGATTTTTACTCGCTTAAAGCGTACATTTATGCCGTGTCCAGTGTGAAGCGTGACAAATTGGCTTCAATCCAGATGTTACACAGCATTATAAACGACTCATAAATTAGGGCGAGCAGTACAATGATCCACAAGTCTGTCAGCGTGTGCTGTATTGTATTTTTATGTGCGCATACTGTTTTGCCTTAATGCAGCTTGGTTTTAGTCCAATGTCCCCTTAGTTGCATATGAGGTGATCATCTTAGTTCTCGGGAACTGGGATTGACTGCGGATCAAACCCCTTTGCTCTAAGGAGTTGTATACGTGTCCCAATGGACACATAATATCATTTATCATCAGGTGGAGCGAATGCTCGTTGCTATGTCAACATTATAAAAAAGTAAACCCTATCTGTGTGTATTATGCCTTTTGTTGTTGTATAATTTGGTCCGAATAATATTACTTACACCAGTGTTTATTAATAAGAAAACGAAAATATGTTTGTGTATAATTTGTACATTGTACATTCATTGTGAAAACAAAGAATTGATGGAAAATTACAAAAAATGCGTTGGCTAACTATAAACAATGATAGTAAATGAAATATTAAATAATACTTTCATTGTCTTACTATGGAAGCATATAATGTCGAAAATGACAGATATCATTGTCAAAATACCGTCATTGCCTTTAAATGCAGCTCAGTCCATTAAACCTCTTTTTCTGTTTAACGGGTGTTATTAAAATAACTCGAAGACAATTTAATTAAATTTGAGGAGTATTCGTGCTACTTTGGACAGCATCAAGTTTAGTTTTTGAGTGAAATGACAACCAAATTTCAATGGTTATAGCTTGCAACCACCAAATTAGGCTGGATTTTTTTGTATATTTAAACATATGTATGTAAATGTAAATATATTCGTCAACAACTTTGAGGGTGGTGCCGTCAACAACGACCGGTACGGGTGTGACATGGACGTTAGACATGATCTTTGTCTTGTCCATGTTCATCTTAAGACCCACCCGTTGAGAGGCACCAGAGAGGTCAGAGCCTGAAGTCGAAGATATTCGAGCAGTGTGTGTTGCTAGTGATGACATACGGCGCCGAGATGTGGTCCTTTACTGTGAGCCTCGTGCGTAAGCTCAAAGTCGCTCAGCGAGCTATGGAGAAAGCTATGCTTGGTTTTTCCCTGCGCGACAGAATGAAATCCGTAGGAGAACGAAAGTTACCGACATAGCTCTCAGAATTAGTAGGCTGAAGTGGCAATGGGCAGGCCACTTCGTTCGTAGGACAGATAACCGATGGGGTAGAAGAGTCCTCGAATGGAGACCACGCCTCGGCAAAAGGAGTGCAGGCCGCCCCCCGACCCGGTGGACTGATGACCTGAAGAAGACGGCGGGTAACCGCTGGATTCAGATGGCTCAGGACCGGTCGAAGTGGCGCAGATTAGGGGAGGCCTATGTCCAGCAGTGGACTTTCAAAGGCTGATGGATGGATGGATGGATGTAAATATAATATGTATGTAAATTACAACATATTAAAATTGTAGCCTTGTGGTAGAAAATTCTAGATTTTTCTTTTTATATTAAAAAAAAAAATAAGAGATGATGACGCAACCGGCGGAGACCCGCTAAAATGGTACATTTTCACTTAATAGATAGTAAATCAATTTAAAGAAATCTAGCTTTGTGGGAGGAGGGTCAGTCGGCTGGTTTATTAGCTATTGCGATTTTGTGATTAGTTATATCAAAGTAGCAAACGATCACGCAAAATGTAAGTGGTCGTCTAAAGATATTTGTAACCAAGTCTATATGGTCTACCAGGGCTTTTTAAAGTTATCTGGCATCCGCACCTTTCCATCAAAACGACTAAAATAGGACGTGAAGACAAAAACTAATTGGAAAAAGTTGTGTGGCGAGTGAATTATTACATTATCCTATAATATACGGTACATTGTATATCAATCACTACAGAGTATAAAACAAAGTCGCTTCCCGCTGCCTGTCCGTATGAATGCTTAGATCTTTATAACTACGCAATTTTAATGCATTTTTAACAGATAGAGTGATTCAAAAGGAAGGTTTGTATAATACATGTATAATATAGTAGAGAAAAACAAGATAATTGTAGATTTTTGACTTTTAAGCGAATCGAAGTTCGCCGGGTCAACTAGTATCCTATATAGACGGTACTTTGTACCGTACATTATAAGTAATAAGTACCTACTTTTATTTCATACTATATTTTATTCCTACTATATTTCATTTATATTTTTAGTGTTTCTGTGACATGATAACGGAGCATGTAAAAAAATATACATTATATCAATTAAAGTTCCGTACATTCTTTTGTGACTAAGATTTTGGTTTGTAAGATTTAGGAAGCGATTTTGTTTAAACAAATCCTTAGCAGTGACATGAGAACTTACTCATACGTGACTCATGATTCCGTTTTGCATTCTGTTGGAAACGATTCATATGGAAATATGTACAGTGATTCATACTTCAAAAGTTTTAAAATTTTGTTAGTCCTTTATTGTCGCTTTCAACTTACAGAACTATCTTTTGCTGACCATGCATATTAATATTTACACATATTCTTTATTTGATTTTTTTATAAGATTGACGCAGGAACCGAGCATGCAGTACACTTGATGGTAAGTGGTCTATGCCGCCCATGGACATCGACATAGAATATGAATTCTGCCTGAAGTCATGCACAGACGCGTTACTACTTCCTAGGACTAAGATGGTCGTCTCATATAAAAGTTTGCCGGCAACCACAACCTTCCATCGAAACGCATAAACTGCTACACACTAGAAATAAGTGTAAATGAAATGCTTTTTAAAGAAAAGGAGGTATCATCGAGAACTTGTATTTTGCAATTTAGATACAGTATTTTACTAAATTACATGACTGGTGATAAGAAGGATACAATACAATATTTTCGTAATAATATCAGTCAAAGAGCCATGTCATCATGTTCTTGCTTGCAAAACGTACATATTTAATCATTTATATAGTACAAGACGAACAACTGACTCAAAAATAGTGAAATAGGTAAATATTTTAAACACACTATGCCCCGACAATTCAAACAATTTTTAAGTATTATTTGTTCTGGTTCATGAGGTCTAAGTATCATAAGGTTCTCTTAAATTAAGAATCGTGGCTAATTTTACAAACCAAACAATGATAACTTTATCAGTTCATTTAAATTTAAGTATATCCAGTAATATATTTATGAACAAGCCCGATCAGTGCGACCTTCCGTGCTATGGTAAAATTATAAATAAATTAGATGGTCCTGTTTATAACATCACTAGATTCGCGAATACTAGAATAGAACTTTGGCGATTCCGAAAATATATAACATAAAGTATAATCCCACTGGTTATTTCCATTTCATCCTGTTGGATACAATACTTTATTACGTTTATAACTTCGCAACAGTGTATGAACTAAATAAACAATTGTCAAAGCGCTGGTTGAAATGTATATAGGTGTATTACGCTGTTAGACCGACACTAATGTACCGCTAGTGAAATTTGATGTGCCTTTGGACACTTTATTATTTTTAGCGTATCCGCCGATGACGGGTGTAATATTACTGTTAATGCAAATGGTTATGACATTACCGAATAGCAATATCATATTAGTTACTACCAAGTGAACCTAACACATTAAACAATCACTACATAGTATAAAACAATGTCCCTTCTCGCTGTCTGTCCCTATGTATGATTAGATCTTTAAAACTACGCTACGGATTTTAAAGCATTTTTTTTAATAGATAAGAGCGATTCATGAGGAAGGTTTTTATGTAAAATACATGCATATTATAGTAGAGAAACACAGATAATTTTAGATTTTTGAATTTAAGGCAGAACGAAGTTCGCCGTGTCAAGTAGTAAAATATAATATGCACATATGCGTCAAGGAGTGATAGCCCAATAGTTTGATCGGGAAGTTTGAAGTTAAATCTTATTTTTCAATGTGTTTTAGAAATCAATTATTTTTATATTTATTGACTTTAACGGTGTATCATGTTGAGGGAGTGACCGGTATAGTAAAATCCTCTCACCAAGAGGAGGACCAAACCCAGCAATGGGTAAATAATGGGTAGACGACGTGATATATGGGAGAAAACGATCATGATCTATGTAGGAACTACTATTATTCGATCGATTATATAGATGCATCTAAAGCTAAAGAAGAGGTGAAATTATTTTTACTGTCTTATAAATGCTCAATGCTCAATTAATGTTCGAATGTTGAAATAGTTGCATAAAAATAGATTCTTTTGTAACAGTTTCGCAACTATTTCTGTGGATTAGAATGCGTCGTTCAAAATTCCAGCCATGTACTTTAGACTGCTCCAAACAAGTCAGAATTTGGGTCAGTAGTCGTCTGAACCAGAACTACGTAAACTTGAAAATAGATTTCACATTAACGCTTCTTTGCAATATTATTTGTATTTGTTTTGAAGAATTGCATACGCAATTTAGTTTCCTAACTGTTGAAAACAGAAATTTGGAACTAAAAATCTTTCGACGATTAACCTATTTTGTGTAGTTTCAGACTTTTCAATTATACTGCTTTAATGTAGACTGTATATTTTAATTTGTTCATTGTAGTTTTATTCATTAGCGGTTTATCTTCCTTTACAAGTCACTGTCTCATTTTATTTACGTTAGGTATATTGTTCGATTTTCATCGGTCAGATGCGCAAACGCTTATTTTTAGCGCATGCGTACCTTAACAAACTAGGCGGGCGTTACGCAGGTCTTTAAACACCATGCCAAAGTTAAACCTTTGCTGATAGACGAGGCGTCGCCGATAATAATAGTGTATCTCTCCACACTCTATTTCCGATGCACCCTTGAAGCTTGCTTTCAGGACTAATGTCTGCGCGGCGTCGTCGATTGTATCGCTTTCGTTATATTTACAGGTGATGATTTCCTCACGTGCTCCTGCGGGTATACCCATCTCAGCGTTGAATGCGTCACGATGTTCTCTCGCTCGCACATTTCTATAGACCAGTGGTTTGTGTGGGAGTCGACAATATTTTCACTCTGTACAGATTTATAAGACTTGGAAAACAGTCAGTGTGTTTTCATACTTCGCTGCGAACGGCCGTCGCTATAGTCGTATTTCGGTTCTCGTCGCGTCGTATTGGGATGTAAGCAGAGATGAGTCGAAAGCAGGATAGGTATTCTTCGCGACCGAGAAGTCTCACTTCGCACTATGGCTCCTCGCCGAGCATGCTAGGTTCAATGTTTAGTGGACAGTACAATCCTTACTCGAATTCATACAGTTCTAATACCTACAGAAACTATAATCCTTACACAGCCGGTCTCGGTCGGCCCTCCTCTAACCTCGGTATATACGGAGGAACCAGTTCCGGATATGGTGGAGTTTATCTCAGTGGAGCCACTTTGGGTTCTTTAAATTTAATGACTCCAGTGTTAAAAAAGTTAGACAAAAAGTTACTAGCCAGCCAAAAGAACTTCAAGCCTAAATTGGTGCCGCCAGTGAAACTTCCAGAGCCTCCGATCGAGGTTCCACCTGAGGGAAACGCAGAGATTCCTCCGGTGCGACCGGAGAGGAAGTCGCGGTCGGCGAATAAAAGCAATGGCCTCGACAAGGAGAGATCACGATCGCTTACATCCCTTGATTCAGTGGCAGCGCTCAATTCACGGTCACTCAGCCTCAACTCGCTCGCGTCCGATGGATACTGCGTATGTTTACTTAATGTCTTTGAAGCTTTATATTTATTATTCACTAAACTGATCCTGGTTTATTTAACTTTTGGTGATGTATGACTACTATATTTCATTTTGGTCAGTAAAAACACCACAATGCTGCAGTGTCGATGTTTAAAGATGTTCTGAAATGGGTTTTCCTAATACATGCAGATATTGTAGTTCATCAACTTTGTAAATATTGACTCATTACATTTTGCTAAATAACATTTTCATTGCGCTAATGTGGTCGTGAACTTAGTCTGAAGAACATTTATTTCAGTAATAAACTTGTCCGGTGTTTAGTTAAATTTAAAAGCACCTGTACCAAATCTGTTAGGTGAAATGGTTTCGGTTTTGTAAATTAATATTAGAAGCTCACGGTTCTATCGATTTATCCTTCAACGATTACCTATAATGCGTTAGGGACTTAATGTTTTTATTTGAATGAATATAGTCGATGCCTTTGTTCATTATTTCATAGCTGGTCAGATAGATGGTTACTATATTGATTTTAAAATTGATTTCGTAGTTTTATTGTTATCGTTAATTTATTTGACTAATAGTATTCTTCATAATATAGAGTATTATTCTTTTCTGTTCTCTTATCTGTATACGAAACTCAAATGAATATTAAAATAGAAATTATGCAATTGAAAACTTTCGTAATACATTTACAATCACTTTCAACAGTATGGGTAGTAATTAATTACTATGAAAAGTGGGGTAAACCCAGATATAAAATTTAACATGTTTTTTTTATGTAAGTAGGTATATTATCTGATTGATTATGTAGAAAGTAGTAGGAAGTAATTGAATTTTAATTCCATGTACCGAAAATTATTTCAAAAGTTGGCTGATGGGATTTCGCATTGTATATATTATCAAGTGTGTAATGTGCAAATTGAGCCTACAAAAAGTATACGATTTCCCAAGCGTTACCACAAAAAGCTTACATTGTTTCTAGTGAAATGGGAAAATAGAATTGTTGTGGGATTGTACTCATTTACTTAAAAGTTGTACCTTTCGATTTATTAGGACGCGGTTTTTAATGGCTTCGAGTAAAAGAACTTGTATGTCACTTTATATTATTAACAAAATAACATTGAAATCAAAACAAATCCATGCCGTCTACTCAACTCGTACACTTGCCAACTTGTTGAAGGATCATTAATTTTATTTCCGGTAGAATAGTCTGGGGCAGAAATCAATGAAGCCAACGTGAACTAAAATAAACTGTGTTTATAAAAATATTGAAAACTTCATTTTACGTTTTCAAAATAGTCTAAATAGTCGAATATACAGCCTTAAGGGCTAGGTTGGGACATACTGTCCCAAGGTGAAGGAATTAATTCAGCGAGGATCGATAGATGTACCGGCGAAAGAGTTTAGTTCGGAATAGAATTAGAAATTTACAGGTTTTGCTGCAACGCGTGGTTTTCGCAAATTATTTTTAAATATGCTTGTCAAGCATGACGCGCACAGAATTTATGACACCCATTCAACTATTATATATTTAATCTATTTGCATACACTTTGATTTTGTTTGTAGAACGTGCGGATTATAAAATAAATAAATTCTATGAACATTTTCTTTGAAAACGATTTTAAGATGTAATACATTTTAAATAATATATTTAACTTTGATGTCTATAGCGATTCTATTACACCGATGATATTATTTTGTACTACTGGTCACAACTAGTTATTTTTGTTTTTATTTTAACTAAACGATAGGAGTCTTCACAATGTTTTACTTCTTTAGACTCAAACAGTTTTAATTACCGGGATTCTATTAAAGAAGTCGATCTCGGGTGACGTAATCAACATATATCTAGAAGAAAAAATTGTATGTTTTTTTTTCGAAAACTAATATCGACTTCGTCTTATTTTAAATATTAAACTGCATGTTTTAATCGAGGTATAAAAGAAGTTACATAATATATATATATGCAAAACAATACAATAGGTATATATATGTACCTATTGTATTGCAGCCAAGTAGTGATTTACCTTAACGACTTAGGGTTCTAATAAAGTATCTGAGTTTTACCAAGTATTCTCCTACGTAGATGACCTTAGCCCTCGTGATTGCGAAAGCATAGAATCAAGACGATATACCCTGTCGTTTAATTTTCCAGTCCGGCAGCGAACGCACCGACGACGGCGAAGAGAAGGACTACAAGGCGCTGTACGAGGCGTCCCAGAGCGAGGTGCGTCGCCTGCGCTCGCTGCTCACCACCTCCGAGCAACAGTTGCGGGACGCGCGCGCCACAATCACCAGGCTCACACAAGTGGTAGGTGCACACTCAACTCACGTCTTCAATAACATTGTATCATTATGTACAAATGTTAAGGATCTCGTATCTCCTTGAGATTTGCCCGGGTAAACAGGGTTCCTCTCGAGGTCCGAAAATCCTTGCGCACCGGCTATTATGATGGCAGCCGTAGCGTTTGACAGAATCCGAAGGGTAAGACATCCCTACAAAGACAACATACGTGCATATAATTTACACGTCTACGCACACTAATATACGAAACCGTAATGCTCACTTGTATACGCATACGTACATGTTGACGTTTCTTACGTCAACATGTTCAACGTACTTTTTTATCTGTTTAATGTCGCAAACGAACATGCAGTCCACCAGATGGTAAGTAGCCACTGCCACCAATGGACGTCTGTAAACAATTTCATATAAAACGGGAATCAAATCTGAAGTCAATTGCAGAAGTGTTGCTACCCCCGAGGACTAAGATGATCGCCTCACATAAAAGTGAGTTGGCAACCACACCATTCCACGGAGACGCAAGAACAGCTTCACGCTAGAAATAATTAAAATAATTATGGCGGTGGTACCTCCCGTTTTAATTACACTGGTTCCACCACCTGGTAATTTACACGTCTACATATACGTACACTAGTGTACGTAACATTATTGTAAACTAAAAAAAATAATGAAAATAAACTTATACTTTCACATTCATTTAGCCATGTATGCATACTAACACTGTACACGCACATGTAAGTGATGCTTGCGTTACATACATTAAATGCAACATTTAGATACTTATCGAGTACAAACGAATAAAGGCGAATTGAAAAATTTATATAATCAATTCTTCCTTGTAGGTTTTACAGCGGGAATTTAATGGTTATGCACCTACTTCTAATTCTTCGGTAAATTAGTCTGTTAACTGCTCGTGGGTATCTTAACGTTGCATTAAATTTTGTAAAACTAGAATAGTACCACCACCTTAACTACAAAAAGCCTAAATGATTTCTTGCGTTTCGGTCAAAAGGTATTTTAAAGGTATATTAGCTGTCTTACATATACCTAATTCGGCCACGACTAAGAAAGACTACGTTCATACGTTCATGCATTCACACACACGCAGACGCGAACGCACACCTCAATTATCATCTATATGTAAATAGCTGTACTCTGCGCGCGTTGCTACGACATCACAAAAAAAAAATACACCAGAAATCTTCGCGAGCTCATGAATAACAACTTTGCTAAAGATCATCATGTTTAAATGATTAGTTTATGATTCTATAGAGGACATACAGACAAACATTCATTTTAATAAAGAAGAAGATGTTACAATCGACTGTGTTAAAGTACCCCTAAATGTGACATGGAAATCTAATGTAATAATAAAAGTAGTAATATATATTAATAAATTCATCATTTGTATGAATTTGTCCTCAACAAATTTGCAGATTGCAAAGAAATATATACGTGATGAATAGATAATTTCTTTCCTCTGGGAAGTCTGGGAAGTCACATCTGTGAATTTTATTAACCGACTTCATGTCACTTGTGACAAATCAAAATGTGACTTAATGCATGCATGTCTCTTTTACTGATGTTAAATGAAATGAAAAGCGGGTTGAGTTGATCCGGTATCCGGTATATATGTTTGGCCAGCGTTCAGACCATATGGCTAAAAATGGACAGTAGCTGAAATATCAGTGCTGTCCTCTATATCTTTAGTCATCACCGGTACAAGTCGTCCACTGACAAACTTTTGCATGATTTTATTACGTTACGCGCTGCAACGGGTCATAAATGCAGTGGCTAATTGCTGACCTAATCGCTTTAGCTACCCTCTCCGTAAAATAAAAGCTTTGAAATAGAATAATAATAATTATACTTATTTTACGGTAAATATACATCTGATTTTCTTTATTTTTTTAATATGGAATTAGACCTAATAGCGCTTTTATGTCTATTATCTGGCCTGACAGTATATATTGCCCAGATAGGGCCAATAGCGGATAGTTACCGGATATCCGTTTCATTTCTAGTAAATAGACTTCATAGATTTAATATGATATCACAAGTAGTACCAATAATTTCTGCTTTGTATTGTCTTGTGGTGGATTTGAATTGTATGATAAGTGATTGTAATTTAGTTCTCAGCGGCATCGCATTTGTGATTAACTATAAGCAGTACACCAATTCTATTATAGGAGCAATTTCTTAGCAGTTGATGATTATTGTTCAGCTGTCTTCGTGAAGTGACATTGCGACTCGATATTCTGCGAAAATTTGCTTCATTAATGCATTGCTTTTGTAGTATTTTTGGGATATAATAATAGTCGTTTATATTAATAGCAACTTTGCACTTTTACAAACAACTTTTTTTTACAAACAGTGTCGTTTTAATATTGAAAAAAAAAAAAACATTATGTTAGAAAATTATGCTTGTCTGGGCGTTTGTAACTATATGTTGCAGTGAAAATATTATTTTATTTTCAAATTTCACAATTAGTGCTCGGCCTTGGCGGAGGATTTTAAGGTTACCATATTAGTTACGCTGATTGCTCACGGATTTAATATACTTCGATTTATTGTATCGAATTGTTTTATATCAAATTATTTAGCCAGTCACTTAGTCGTCCATATTTATTAGAATAATCTTTATTTCCTATTTGATGAAGCTTTTTTGTAAAGACGTCGAAGCGCTTTTATTGTATTTCTCTATCAACTGTGCATATTTCGAAATGTACTTCTATTAATAAAAGCTTTTCAAAATTAATTACATTCTAAAATAGTAGTCGCAAATCTATGCGCAGGAAGTATTTGCAGTTTTACTTAGAGCAAAAAATCGAAGTTCCTTTTGATATACATTCTTTCAAATTTATCCCTTTTTATGCTGTGTGAAATCAAGAAAATTATCAATGAAAAGCATAAGGAATTTTATTTATTTTATGATCGTTTGTGAACGTTATTCTGCATATTTGAAGCTAGTCTGACGAAATACACAATATATGCTTTTGCTGAAAATGCATCGCGAAACCAGCTATAAGATTTTGTGTGTATGTGCCGGTAAATTTAGATGATTTACGTCAAATGCCGAAGTATATATTTGTCGAGCCCTTCACCAGAATTTCGTTCCGAGGATGTATCGCTCCTTTGCCAAATTATATATTAAACGCATTAGATTCTCGTTTTACCCGATAATACCTACGGACCTTAAATATATTGACGGGCAGTTAATTGATATTCATGCTTCTACGGCGAACTCACGCCATATAATTCGTAGATTGAAAGCTTCTATTCGGCTAAGCGTTGGCGCGTAACACGTAAAATGACCGTGACATCCCTAATGTGTTACGCATTATTTTCAAACGTATGTGTCCCTATTTTAAAACATTTGACTAATTCCCACCCACCGCCAAACACTAATTATTTACACAGATGCTAGTTGACAGATTGGCTCGAGTTGTAACCATCTACAACTGTTTATCTACTCATCATATTTGTTGTGATGCGAATGTAATCAATCCCAAAATTTGCATTTTGTGTTTATGTTGCTAGCGTTGAAATATTGAGACATGGAAAAATGCAAATTGCTTATCTTAAATTAAAATATTTTCATATTATTTTCAGAATCAGAATTCACTATCTGAAATCGAGAAGAGAGAGAAGAGAGCCATGGAAAGAAAACTGTCGGAGATGGAGGAAGAGCTTAAGGTATTGATTATTTCACTAACGTATCAATTCAACACACGATACAACACGACACACGAATGTATCAAACGAAATCGTCTTTACAATTTTCAATTAACACAACGTTTATCGATTTGAATAGTTTATTACGCTAAAGTCGGTCTAGATGGCGCCATGGTTGCCGCGTCTATGAGATAAAGAGTTGTAATGTTGGTGTTCGTTTTGTAGCAATTGCAAAAGCTAAAAGCCGAGAACGAAAGGCTGAAAGCTGAGAACCGTGCCCTAACGCGGGTCGTGAGCAAATTGACCAACTCTGCCGCCAAATAGGTAATTGTGTTGGAATGAGCGTTCGCTCAGTGGCGACATCCTGCGTCGTGGTCGGCACTTTGCTGTCATATATATCGTATTGAAACGAAACAATATCAGTTATGTATGGAATCATTTTCTGTTATGAATTTTCAGAATACTTATTCTATGTAATGTATACATATATGGCAAACGACAGCAAAGTCTCGGACCGCGTCATGCTCCTGCCGTACAATGTGTCGGTCCCCACAACATCATCGTAATATATTAACAGAGTGCTATGGCGAGCATGCTTTGATCGTGTCTAACTCGGAGCGGTATACGCCGCGCCTCGCGGACTTTTGCGTCGTGTGTTCAGATAACATTGTTATGCAATTTATACTATTTCATCAATTTAAATTAAAATAATATCAGAATATGTTAATTAAATAAGTAGATATCGGTATTTAAGATGAAACGGACACACATGATACGCGATTTTTAATTTATTTATTTTGTCTCAGATGCATGGAATATAGTCACGGTGACGCTACGTAAATGTACATTAAAAAAATGCAAAATTTTGTTCGGCAAAGGATACAGACAACGTTGGATATCAGTGTATGTCTGTGTCAGCCTAGACTTAGGGTAGACAGATTGTTGTATTTGTGCCACAAGTGCATATCAACGGTTTAACCCCGCAATAGCAGTTTCACCGTGACCATAATTCATGCAACTAGATATAAATATGGACTATAAATAAATTAAAAAAAAACCACAACTCGTGAGTGCCCGTTACATCTTCGTGATAATACTAGCTTAATCATAAAATATTAGTATTTTTATGATTATTATCCGACTTATTCCAAACAGCAATTTATTTACAATAATATTTATTGTTGTAAAAAACATTTCTGCAATATGACTGTTGACGATATGATACAGTAACGTCTACGTACGCAACAAAAATTCGCATAGCGAGTTATCTGTAAACACAACGTCCGTCTGTCTATTGCGTCCGTAGCGTGTTGCATGACTGTGCCCATTCTATCAATTAACTGGATCTCAATTATTAATGTGAATACATTATAGATAGCGTAGACAGAAGTCACCCGTCAATGAGATTAGAACGCAGGATGGATTTGTGATTTGTAGCTGACAATGATTTGTTGAATTTACTACACATATATATGTAACGCCAATTCATTCATTGTCATTTTTACACACTATAAGTTAAGCGCATACGCACTGGTGGTCAAAGTGAAATGGTTTTCAAGGTGGTAGAACATAATATTTGACTTGACAACTGCCACCGAACTTATTTGTAGCGTGTAGCAGTTCTTGCTTTTTTGTCCTCGGTAGTAGCAATGCATCTGTGATTGACGAAAATCGAACCCTTGTTGTTTGTGAAATTACAGATGTCTATAGCTAGCAGTAACACCACTTACTAGCAATTTCTTTTTCTACTTCAAACTACAAAACATGAGTGGTATGAAACTTTGTTTACATCTATGATTACAATTACAATCTTACGGAAAAGTCCACACTGCCACATGTGGTTATATTGTAAAACGTAAGGTAGTCTGCAGGGGTATTTTCGCATCTGTGGCCCAACTCAGTTAGATCTCCAATCTTACCGAGAGATGACTACAGACGTCCATGGGCTGCAGTGGTATCACTACATAGTATAAAACAAAGTCGCTTCTCGCTGTCTGTCCCTATGTATGCTTAGATCTTTAAAACTACGCTACGGATTTTAATGCAGTTTTGAATAGTTAGATAGATACAAGGGAAAGGTTTTTATGTATAATA
Organism: Spicauda simplicius; assembly: GCA_949699795.1. Lineage (NCBI taxonomy): Eukaryota > Metazoa > Arthropoda > Insecta > Lepidoptera > Hesperiidae > Spicauda > Spicauda simplicius. The sequence continues at coordinate 12,899,025 of OX453056.1, forward strand.
CATGTGCAATATAGTGAAGAAACACTGATATAATATAATAATTTTAGATTTTTGACTTTAGGCAGAAAGAAGTTCGCCGAGGCAACTAGTTATATAATAAAAACAAAATGTGTGCCTTTTTTGCCTTTCTTATAATGCTTCTAAATATGCCATTTAATATTTTGTCTGAAGACTTCTTTAATTGCTAGTGCGTATGCAAACTGAGAGTGTTTTTCTAACTACTCACCATCTACACGAAACACATGGATAGTTGCCGCCAAACACTTTTGAATATACTTACATGTTATGTTATTATGTGCTATATTTTTAAATTTTGGTAGAACTTATACGCAACTCATATATTAGTATTAGAGTTGCAGGTAACATAATTGATTGTTTTGTGCCGTTACAAGTTACTTTAGTAAGGAGTATTACAGTTCTTAATTATTGAACATGAAATTTTATTAAATTTGATTTTTTCATAGACCAAATTGGTGTGAAGATTAAATTCGATTGTTGTGAAGATTAAACTCTCTGTTGTAAATATTATTTATGAATATTTTGTACAAATTAAGTTGTTGATCGATCAAATCAATTTTATTTAAACATGCCATGCTTTCCAATTATCCGTTTCGGAGGAAATTGTTCAACTGTTCATTTCTTTTTACTAAAGGTAAAAGACGCTATGAAAATTCTTATATATTTTTTCAAATGACAGTAAATTATAGTAATCATTTGTGATTAAAGAAACACTTATGCATGTGTCTGTATTCTGATATTTTTGATACAACTAGATAATGGATGCGAGATGTTTTTTAGTTCATTGTTTGATGTTGAAAGTGATTTGATCGAATAACAACGTTTGCTGTCGAAGATTCGGAACCGATGTTTGCCATGTGTTTGTGTTTTACGATAACTTTATATTTCCCATCTCAATTAGTTATCCATTGAGTCCTATTCAATTTTAAAGAGTGCTCATTAACTGTTTAGAAATAATAATGTTTGATATCATAAAGCCGGTTCGAGTAAAACCCCTCGTGCATCCTAGTACAAAAATGTGTGCCCACTTTATAGTTACGAACGAGAGTTTTACATATTTATTTATACTTAGGTATTTCAGAATCAGCAAGCGCTGCAGGCGGAGAACCAGCGGTTGAAGGACGAGAACGGAGCGTTAATCAGAGTGATCAGCAAGCTGTCCAAGTGAGCGCCGCCCACGGGACCCGACATAACCGTGTATCTGCACTCGTATATACACTCGTTTCCTACGCAACAAAACTTATATAATTGTAATTCGCATCAAATTTTATGGCCCCTCTGAACATTCGGGGAGGGTGATGTGTGCTTAGTAATACGCCACGCCCATTTGCACGTTCGCCGTATTGCGTTCACGTTTAAAATAAGACCACTCAGCGGCGATGTACCGATTTCCGAGCGGCTATAAAGTTTGACGATAACTATACATAGATTGTACATATAATTGGAAACCTTGATGCGATATGTAGTTGTCATTATATACACTCATTAGCGATATTACTGTCAATGTCAAATGTATAAGCATTCGATTTTTACGATAAAATTAACTATAAACCAACCGAGCTCTTCAAGACTACATTTGTATTTGGCAGTATTAGGCAGATGCATAATATTTAAAGTTTATATAATATTGTTCCCGAGGTGTCCTTTGTGTTGATATTTTAGTGTATTCCTAAACGTGGTAAGTGTAAAGTAGGTTAGTCTTAATAAAACCTTTTACAGGAGGGTTTGACGCCCGCCATTACAATTTTGTTTAGTTATATATATATCTCGAATTAACTAATATATATACATATATACATATATATTACATGTGTATTATATTAATGTTTTGTAAGCGATAGTAACGAAATGATTGGAAATGTGATATACCGACGTTATATGAAGTAATAAAATACATGAGCTTTACATTTATATTACACATTTAATTGATTAGATAAACTATTAAATTCTTTAAAAATTAAGTTTAACACAGCAATGCAATTAAGTTTGGAAAGTATTGAATGTTGTTTGTTTACGCACCGATAAAACGGTATCAATTATTACACAGAAAACTGATGTCATGTTATAGATCCATTGTCTGTGTAATTTGTTAATAGTTGATGTTTTGATAACAAAGAAGAGTGTTTATTCTTTATCTTTATAGAAAGTAATAATGAATTGCTAGGCGTCAAATGATCTTCAAAAATATAGTAATGTATAAAATTGTAGCCCTTTCTTAACTTAGCAGTTCTAAAATTTTTGTTTTTTTAAAGTTTTATTTATTTCCAGAAGTAAGAGTTATACAAAATAAATATCATCATTGATTTATTTCTTTTGTTTATTTTATTTTATCCTTATTTTTCTTATATTATTTAAGTTTCATCCACGTGGCATTTTTCAATAAGGAAAACTAGGATACCTCTAGAGATCCTTTGAATTAATAACAGGACTAATGACTGGTCAGTGCCTTCTTCAAACTAACAATTTATAACTAACTATAGGTGGGCTTCCAATCTTTAGTCCAACAATTTCCTTTTTGTAATTTTTTACAATAGTTCTGCGAAATTATGCGAAAATAGGTGGTAATTTTTCATATAACACTTTGAAATATTTGAATATACTTAAAAACATGGTGTTTCAGCATCGGTCCGATTAGAGAGATTAAGTGTTCTTTTCTATTCATCAGAAGTTATATATTTGTAGCAACAATTTATGTCTACCATATTTTCTCTAGCTTTGCATTAGTCAGCCCAACTATAAATATTAATTGCAAAATTGAGGCAAATTAAACGGTCGGTATTTCTATATCATATATAAAGTAGTATCGTTAAAGTAAAATTTAAGTTTGTGAATTGATAATATAAGAAAATAATTGATAGTTAAAATTAACTTAGTGGTGTGAAGAGTAATTCAGTCAACATGTGACTAACCAAATTATACATAGGAAGTGGTACTCTTTTGGTACATTGATATGTGGTGAGGTATTGAGAACCCCACATATTTAATTACAGTAGTCTTGCGGGGCCACGGTGTATATTTTTCGGTAAATTAATATGATACATTTAATTATTGCCTATTTAATATACTTAAAATGCTTCTATATTAAACCTACGATATCACTTCAAATCATTTGAATAATTAGGAGATAAAAAGATACATGACCCAGTAAATAAAAATACAGTAACATACTCAGAGATTATTTATTGTATGTATGATTTAGTAAGTAGAAGAAAAATATCTGTACTATATACACTTAATACAAAGCGTTCTAACGATTTACTGGAACAAAAGTAAAGCATATAATTACATTCAAATTAGATAACACTGTAAATGTAATGTAAATGTTATTTATTTAATTTTGAAACGGTAAATAGGTATCTATTTGATGTGTTATTTTCGATAGTTTTAAAGGAGATTTATTTATGAAAATATAGTCCGAAATTAACTAGAAACAGCTGAGGCCTAATTTCGGTGTAGGTATTATGGTGTGGTGTGGTGTAAGAAGAAACTAACAATGCAATATCAAGATCTCGTCCTATGAATGAAATTTTTAAACAGCTGCTGCATAAAACAGTTGTTATTATATTGTAAATTATCTTGCATTCATATTTATTTAAAAATTAAATAAACGACATCTGGGACGTGTACCTTAAAAGTTTTTTGAATTGATCATTTATTAGTTTTTGTAAAACTAAAAGATTTAAAACGATGTAATAGCTTTATGTAATTGCCGAGGATACAAGAAGAGAAGAAAAAATTGGACGCCTATTTACAAAGATATATGATAGGCAAAATTCTTTTGTAGGATGTATCTTCCGATATTGCTTCCTGACGGTTTCCAGGTAAAAGTCTGAAGGCGTTCTACTATTACGATATATGTAATTGAATTCTAAACATGTATGTGTCTTGCATATCATAAATTTACTGAGTTTTTAAGTATTAAGTTAATAAATGTATCTGTTATTTAGTTCATATTATAATGGCTTACTATATAATCTTGTGACAAAGTTAAAACTAGTGATGTTATACTTACTGACATTAATGAAATTTTAAGACCTATTGATCAATGTTTAATAATATTTATTCAGTGTTTTTAGTACGTGGCTTAAAGTTGGTAAACACTAATATAGATTATTTTAAGAGTGACGATTATTCCTGTCATATAACTATTTCTTGTCTGTTCGTGACTTTTCTTATCAGACGCGTAAGACAATAATTATGTTATTTTCTTGGTTTTCGTGGTGATTTTACAATTATCTTTTCCTTTGATAAGCAGTCGACAACCTTTTGACAAATCGGAACACATGATAGTTAGCGGCGGTGAGAAAATACATGGCCAATAGTGGTCAAGAAAATTTAATGTGGAGGAATAAAATTTATGATTGAGGGTAACATTCAGCTGCTATAGAGGATCAAAGAACTTCGAAATTAGATGATATAGGGGTTACTTGTTATTTATGCGACTATTATTTTGAAGTAATGCTAATTCAAGTTTTTTTTAAATTATTTCAGTTTTAATAATTCTGAAACCAATTTTAGTCATTAAATTTGTAAGAAAGAAGCCATACGCGATTGCTAGTGCGGAATTATTAGTTAAGCAGAGTTTGATCAATAACTAGTGAAGCATATTTTGTACTAATGTCTCTTGGATAAGTTCATTTAAAAAGTCATAATATTTGAGCCTAAGTCATAATTTTGGCCTGCAAATTCATACTGTGTATTTTCTACTTTCAATTTTTTCGATGGAATATAACTGATAGCGCTTAGTCGTTTTTTTTCTATACCTGATAAGTAAACAATTAATAAAGCATACGATATGGATTTCTAGTTATTTGTTGGAGACTTGTTTATTTATCATGTTAGGTTAAACAAAATCATGCTATTCGTTTTGCATTCAAAAGCTTCTTTTTTATTAACAAATGGATGAATCCATTGGTTAATGAGCTGCCCTAAGAGTATTGTACTCCATATCCATTTCTGATGTAGAGGAAACCAAATTTCATAATTTGAAGAATCTAAGCGCCCCATCCCCATATCGTTTTTTTCTAGGAAGACCTTTATCTCTGCATCTCGCATTATTTCTCAAGCAGAAACTACAATCCTTAATCCGCGATTTCTATTAAATATTTCTATTTAATATAGATATTAGATAAAATATGTGGATGTACCATAAATAATATTAGTGTGTTATAAAGCGCCCACGATTAGTTACTGCCTTGAAAGACTGTCTTTGAGATAAAGAAAGATGTGTTAAAGTCTGTTCAATGTATTCATAACAACTTTTTATCCGTCTCTAGGTATAGTATAATCAGATAGGTGTACCTTACATACGTAACATTATATGCTTGCATATAAATACTGAACTGAAATTATATGATTTAACTGACCAATTTGTCATGATTTAGTAGAGAATTATAGTTTTCCATTAATCCATTATGTAAGGGGAGCCCACGATGCTAAATATGGAGTAACGAGCATCGCGGAAACGTATTAGGTTTAGCAGATTAGATGATAGGAAGAATAAGTTTTCCTATAATGTTTTTACTTTGAGCGATGGGAAAAGCATCTACAGAGTGTCAAAATTGTAAATAAAAGCTATGATACGAAATTATTCGAGTCCATCATATAAGGGTAAGGGCAGGTTAAGTACAACCTTACATGTGTCAAATAATCTGTCTCTTAATCTGACGATTTGAGTTTACCTAAAGAAGTGAGAGAATAACAAAGTTCCCTACAACATACCCTTAATACATGGAATTCGTTGAGGGGAACTGGCTCATACTGGCTAAAGGTACTTACCAATATATAAAGTATCCTACGTTACAATAATTTGCCGCGCTCAAAAATCCTCTCTCGAGCTCTCCTACTTTAAGTTTTATTGAAACTTTCACACTTTCAGACATTTTGTTTGATTTTTGATTTTAGTGGCAGATTTCTAGGCGTAGTGTAATTTTTGATAAACCATTTTAAATCTTATGTAACATTTATTAAACGAAATTTATGTGTCAACATCTTATCTATCACAATAAATTGGTACCTATTTTTTGTGTTTAACAAAGCGCCCTCTGAACTTCGACAAAATGAAATGCTTACGTATATTTTGGAAAACAATGTCATCGAATTAATGTGTTTATCGTGTCTTATGTTCTCAATTTTTGTATAGTTTTCGTTACTTCTATCCGTCCTAGCTCTCATTTAGGACCCAAAATTGATTTTTAAATTTTTTCAACCAGGAAATGGGATCAATGTCTTACTTTAGGCTATCGTATAGAATATTGATATAATTTAAAACTTTGTGCTTAAAGTAATATTCGTGATAATTTGTGAAAATTGCGAGCATTAAATAAATTCTAGAGTTATAATTTATTCGCACAACGAGTACTTATCTAATTGAAAGTGTTCTAATTTTTGAAGCATTCAGTATTAAGGAATTTCTTAAATGAAATTCGTATCTTTAATATAAAAATATTTATCAGTGCTGTTTACCTTCTCAAAATATGGCAATAAAATAACAGCGAATACATTTTCTAAGTATTTTGCCATCTTACCATAGTTGAAGCGGTAAGTTGTAAAGTGCCTACCTTTACAAAGTACCGCGTTATTCCACGTGATCATTTACCTACATATAATGATGTATAGGTAGATACTTATATTCACAAACATCCATGCTGTATACACATGTAGGCAGAGCTGTAGTTCGTCAGTGCAACCACTAACAGTACATCACGAAGGCTTATGACGCGTATAATATATTTCTATTGGACTCATGAAGAAACTAATCTATCTACTGACTGTACCTGTGTTTGAATATTATTCTATGCCATAGTTTGTATCTTATACGATTTTAGAAAAATGTACATCTTCAATGCATTAATTTATGTGCATACTTCGTTTCAGTAACAATTTAGAATTTATTGTCATATTTCGTTTGTACTACAAACGAATCCATGTAAATAAAACGTCGTAGCACAAAATAATGAATATTCGATATTATACCATATTATAATTGTCGTTGTCTCTATGTAATGTGATTTTTTACAATAAAAAGTGTTTACCAAATCCGTGTGTACATTATTATATGTTGTGAATAAAAATACATATTGATATTTATATTTATTTAACGAACATATTTAAACATACTTTACATGGGTACAAAAATTAATCGTACAAAATTGTAACAAATTATAATGATCGTTTTCTTTGTAGTCTTAGTAGAACAACGAACACTTATATTTATCATCACATTATTTCCATAATTAGTTATAAAATATTATGCGTCCATCTCATACCATGCGATGCTGAGTTAATTATTATTCAGTAGGTAGTTTACATTAAGTACCTACATAACTTTATTTACCGACTGGTAACTAATATCTAAGCATATCATGATGTATTTAGAGTCATCTGAAAGCACACACAATTCATTACAAGCAGAGATATAAAACAACAAATTCTTGTAGTTTCCCCTTTTTATCAGCTCACAATCATAATTATATATATAAGCGCTTGTACTTAGTGTTTTAAGATCTAATTCGTCGTAGGCGATAAGACGCGTGCCTAGAAAGAAACTAGTAAAAATCATTTAACCAATGTTTATATATCGACGTGGATAAAAAGTTTGTAAATGGCAATAATCTTTCGATGAAATATAATTTATTTAAATGTGTTTATAAAGATCGGTATGTACAGTTTTATAGCGCTTAGGGTGGAGGTCTAGTTAGAATTTAAAAAAAATAGTTATATTTTTATTACTAATGCCGTTTCGAGTTACAGTGATCACCGACTTTGAAACCATGGTTTCAGAAATGGAATGGAAAATGGAAAAACAAGATTAAAGTTTTGGGCACGACTTGCTTCCCTTAGTATAGCTCTAACACGGCTCGCTTCCAAGTTACATATTTCAGCAAATAATGGTCTGTTTCAAATGCAGCTAAATAGTCGGTAAATACGCGCAAGACAACGTACTTTAGAAGATGGGTTAAAAATATATATTTTTTAATTCTTAATATACCTCCGCCCTTAAATGAAACACGAAGTTCTGCTAAGCACTAATCTAGCTATGATCATTAAGTAACAAACATCATATATCTACTCTTAAAAATAAGACATTTCGAGATAGTGACATTAGGTAAAAGTTAATAGGTATATGAGAAAAACATACTTAAACATTCAAGTATCCACTTTTATCAATACAAAATATTGCGGTTGTTTCTTGGTTGGTATCTTGAACACAATAATATTGATTAGGTATATTTGGGATTAGTTTATGTAGGTAATCGATGATACCATAAATTCCGTCTTTTAAAAGCATTTTTATAACGGAAATAATCTAAGATTTATTTTAACTAAATATTTACAACGACTTAGAAATGAAACAATAAAAGAAGACGCAGAAATGACAAAAGCACGTGTAAAAGGAACATTATAAAGGCGTTTCTTAATTATTTTAGCTCTTAGAATGAGCATTAGCGAATTATTTTGGCATCATTTTGATTTTTTATTCAAATAATAAATATTAATTATTGTTCTAAATATCTAAAATGTTAATAATTTTATTCTACTTAGTGACATTTTAAATTGTTCGTATTGATTGCCACAAAGCTAAAAATATAATTTAAAAAACAACTGCGAGTATGCTCCCTTAGAGGTCTCGGTAAAAAAACGAAGAAATCTATTTTATGAAATACATCCTGCACTATGTTTATATTCCACTTTAAATTATATATGTTTAAGTAAAAAGCAGTAAGAACAATTTGTTAACATACATTATAACGTTTGATTGTTACGTATAGGTACAGCAGTCATAAACTAGCATAAATATTAAAATATTTCATACAATTTCCATCTCTTTTTACATCTTTGGTTCAAAACCTAGTGAGGGTTGGTGATCACTTCGAAGACAATTTTAAATATTTTGCGAATATTGACTGATATTTAATTTGCTTATAAAACAATGTAATTAATTCCTAAGACTACGGATTCATTTTGAACACTGAAGTGTTTAATGGTAACCATATTATACTATTGCAGGAAAATTTTATGCATTTTTAGATAGGGTTCTCGTTTATTTTAAATTAACACATAACTAGTAATGATCTGCGGCAAATCGATCAATAACAGAGTATTTTACATTATCTCCCATATTTTCCTTTCATGACACATTACGTTTATGGGTAAAGCAATCGTACGGGCTAGGGTTACCCATTTGAGAGCTCTCAATGAAAGCCTGTTCCACATTAAATCACTAATTGGCAGTTGAATAGTCTTTAGGTTCAGCGGACAGCAACGCCGTTGATGGTGACGACGGCGCTCGGTCCCGTCGGCTCGGGTTCGTAAGCGGAGTCCGTGTCGCTGCGGCGTCCGTACGCGACGTTGTCCGCTATCCGCTCGCTGTACGGCGAGTCGTAGACGTTGTCGGTCACGTGGTCGTAGATATGCCGCCCGTTGGTATCGTGCAGAGTTGCGTAGCTCATCACCGCGGCGTTCTGGTCTTCCTTTCTCTCCGCGCCTTCTACGTTCTCCGTGTTCTTCACGGGCGTCGCTTTTCGGCTATAAAGCAATTTATCACATTTGTAACCTATGTATCACAATGTAACATATGTATCACAATGTTAAATCTAGCCATTGAATAATAATGGATACGAATTTCTTATCCGCTAGTTTATTTTAAAGATTTCTATGAATTCAGGAGAAGAGTTCCGTTATATAACCCAGTCCACGTTTTTCTGCTAAGCCGCATTGGCGGCGCGATGATATGGTAAAGTGGAGTAATCTATAATCTTACAGTTTTTAGGAATAGCTAATGCGTCCGGAAGACATTGTTGAAGTCCTAACATATGTACCATCCAGTGGAGCGTAGCGTCATTTGTTACGAAAAACGTAGTGAATAAAAAGTAATAGATACTTACAGCCTTAAGTAAATGACTCCAAGAAGCATCAGTAAGAACAGAACCACACCGCAGCCGACACCAACGCTCAGAGGCAATGTTCCGCTTTCAGCAGCTTCGTTGGTCGCCAGCTCGCAACTCGGCTCTTCCCCTGACCATTTGCCGTCGTCCAAACATTTCCGAAGAAACGGTCCAACTCGCTGAAACTGAGGCAGGCAGTGATACTCGATCGAACTGCCAAACAACGTTGAGCTATTCGATATAATTATTCGTCCGTTTTCTATCGTTCCGGGTGACTTGCAATCGATAGCTGAAAACAAATAATACATTATTTAATATCGAAACGTAAAAGTTAAACTAAGTAGTACTCTATGTCGTTTAGGTACAAAAGCATCATTATTTGTGTATGTATGCATGTGTGGCATATGGGAAACAATTTTATGTAATATTTTTTGGGTTTTCCGTTTCGGTATTGAGGTAAGCGCACGTAAAGATGCTGAACTATTTGTGCGTATGTACCTGCCCATAATATTTACATGCGGAGCGTGTATTTTTATGAACTTATACCGTATGTGATTTAATAATAACAATATATGTTGGTACAGAGGTCCTTCATTTTTTGGTCCGTTATAATATGCGGGAACGAGAGAACGCAACGAAAATGTTGCCACGAAGACGCGTTCATTCCGTACACTGTGTGTGGTAGATTGATTTAAGACTGTCATTAAAACGGTATTGGTGGCGGTAAAAAATGTTTCCTAATTCCACTTTTGTCGTCAACCCATTATTGTCCCACTGCTGGGCACGGGTCTTCTCTAGAAATGAGAGAGTTTTTAGGCCCTAGTCCACTGCGCTGGCCAAGTGCGAATTGGTGGACTTCACACCTCTGAGAACTTTTTTTTTAAAGAACTCTCGGGTGTGTAGGTTTCCTCATGATGTTTTTCTTCACCAAAAAGCAGTGATAATTAATTTCTAATACGCACATAATTTTAGAAAAATCAGTGGTTCGTGCCTGGGTTTGACCCTCGGACCTCCCGATTGAGAGGCAAGTTTCAACCATTAGACTATCACTGCTTTATTTCCGCTTTTACTTAATGCATAATAGGTGTTTGTTAGGTATGAAAGTCATAGAACACTTACGTATACAAACAGGTGGCGCTCCGCCCCACTGGCCCTTGGGGAGACAGGTCCTGGTCTGGTTTCCCTTCAGGCTGTGTCCTCGCTCGCAACGGTAGTGGGCTTCACCGCCGATGCTGAGTGTAGACGTCACCACGATCAAACTGGCACTGTTCTTGATTTGAATCGAAGGGTCCACGCAAGTTATTTCTATGGATAAAAAATTAAAAATAAAAAGAAAAAGTGTACGTTATTAGAATCGTTTATATTTAGGGAGTTGGGCGTTTCAGATACTTGTCGAGACAGACAAAATAACAAGCCGCGACGACACGGTCGGAGTTAGCACGGCCCCATGTAGAATAGACATCAGTACCTATAATTATGTACGGTAATTGGTACTCAATATAATAGTAAAATATTATTTGCCTGCCACAGCACGTTTAATGTCTGTAGATACAAATATTTTTTTTAACGAACGGGCCCATATTAAGGATTATATATAAAATGTGATTAAATATTTTTATTTACGATTACAAATATTAATTGCATAACTTATCTACAGTGTTTGGAAACCCTGCATATTTTAAAATATCAATAATATCTTGTACAAGGTACAAGAATGGAGGAGTAAGGAAAGGCATCTCGGTAAATGACTACGTAATATGTACCGGAACCATTAAATCTTTCTGCATCCAATATCATTTCACTATTTCAGCTTTTGTTGAGTTATTGTCTGCATTAGTTTTTTATGTAAATATATTTTCGACTCTCCACTATATGTTACTTTATTTGATTATAACACAATTATGAAATGTAGGTATACCTACCTACAAGATATTTAGTACTTTTTATAATTACGTATCGATCAAATATTAAAAACAGATATATTTTAACGTCGCCGAACGTCTATTTGTTTTTTACAAAAATATGTTATCCAAGCTTACCTACATTGTTTTTCACGAACGAAATTTCAAAGTCTAAACAGGAGAAACCTAGAGCAAGATGTTAGTAATAGTTATAGCCAGTGTTAAACATAAGAAAGTTTAGGGTACCTTTACAAACTGGGGCTTCAGAGCTCCACGTGCCATTGTCCTGGCACAGTCTCCTGGACACTCCGTCCAGCTGCCAATGCTCATCACACTCGTACAACGCCGCAGCACCGTAGTAAGTTGCGTTGGTCGCCAACGTTACTTTGCCATTTTGAAGCCGACCAGGATTACCGCAGTCCACATCTGAAAAAGTTTATAGTTAGCAAAGAAAAACTGAAATAGGATTTTAATTATAATATACTTAGAAGCAGCGAAAGAAAGCGGAGTCCATCTTATGCGGTTTTTTCTTTATATGATTTTACATTAAGTAATGTCTCGGAATTAAAACATTTTAATACGTAACGAATACTCACGATAAGCTATTATTCAGTCCTTTTTGTCAAGATATCGACGAAAAGAATTTAAAAATAGTTTATCATGAGCAGGCGTTACATTTTAAATATTATTCCTTTATTTATTTAAAATTCTAAGCAACGAAGACAAAAGATGCGTTTCTATTCTTGTCGACTGTTAGAACGCCTCGTATTTCTCATACTACTTTCGAAGACGAACATAACAATTTTTAATGCGACTGTTCGGTTGTGGTGGTACCTCTAAACGACAACTCCGTAGTAGAAACAAGAATTATGAGATTACCTTCAAACGTCTGCAACTTCGGATTATTTTAGAAAGAGTTAGACTATTTATAGAAGGGATAAGAATAAAGCAATCGATACTTATTAGTACAAATACAATTTACAACATTAACAATGAGACTAAAATAAAAAGCAGTGGGTGCTCGACGTAAACAAGTACCTATGTATCTCAAACTTTTCGATAAAATAAAAGTACAATAAATTTTCACGAACGTTCTTAATTTCGTACGTGTTATTGGGAATAATATAGTGCTTTTAATAAGCACAACATTTGGCTTGGCATAAGTGCATATAAAATATATCTGTATATTTTTAGTGGTATGTTAGAAGTAGATCATCCTATTTTCAATAACAGTTATTGTTATAGTACGCCACATTATTACCAGTCCTTTAATTCTCACATCGCCAAGATTGAGAACCTTACTAAACTTGTACAAACTATTGTTAGATACTGTTGAGGTTTCTATTCTCTGGTGTGAAATAATGGACAATCATAAATATTTGCTATTGATTTAAAATTTCTTACATTGACATTTCGGTGTGACGCCGCTCCATTGACCATTGTCTTCACACGTGGACAGACTTTCGCCGACCACTTTGTAGCCCCTCTCACAGCGGTACTTCACGAGGGCACCGATACGGTACGTGTTGCCGTTGTTGGCGGTCACTGCGGTACGGATGAGAGTACGCCCGTGCATCCTGTCGTTCCCTGTTACCGAGACAATGCTGTTCTCCGCGACTATCGGTTCTGGACACCTGATCTCTGTGGGTGAAATTTTGTTTTAGTTTGTTAGTTTATTGATACCTACATTTTAACATTTATTAAAATGATATGTATTTATTTTCTATAGCTATCTATCTAAGATATTTGTACCAATATAGGTTGATTTTATATGTTCTTTAGATTTGTTAATATAAGCAGATATAAGTTTATTTTTACCCGACTGCCTAAGGAAAGTAATGTTTAAAGCGTATGTATTTGCGTATGTATGTTTGTATGTATGCCCATTTCTTTATCACGCGCTACAGCCCAAACGCCTAGCCGGATTGTAACATATGACATATCATTTAAAACGACTCGGTTGTGAGAGTGCAATAGGTTATATATAATTTTTCAATATTGCGTCTGGGATCAGAGAAAAACGGGGGAGGAACGATTTTGTATATATAACACATAATAATATGGGTCTCAAATGAAAGCCAGTAAGTAGACCATTACAAATATGTATTTTAATACTTCTATTCTTATTGTAAAATAAATTCCCCAAAAGCTATCGGCTAGTATGTAATCGTTTTTCTCAAAATTTAATGAACGAATTTTTGTACGGTTTTTACTAAAAGATATTACAATTCTTGAGAAAGATTTCAGTACATTATGGCTTTACGGAAATATAAAATACTAAAATCTACGTACCTTCGCATCTAGGTGAGGAGTCACTCCACTGGTGATCCTCAGTACACACTCTTCGTACAGGACCCACCAGTCTATAGTTAGTGGTGCATGAGTACTGGATCACGCTTCCCAAATGAGTGGTGCCATTGAGGAGTTCCGCAGATCCGTAAGGCAAAGGTGGCAGCTTTCCACAATCCACGTCTGTAATATAATGAGTATAATTATTGGTGCGTATGTTAATTGTTTAACTTGTAAACGCCACTCCAAACGGTCCTGTGCCCTCTGAATCCAACGGTTTTCCGCTGTCTTCTTCAGGTCATCGGTCCACCCGGTGGGGGCCACCTGTACTCCTTTTTCCTAAACGTTGTCGCCAGTCGAGGACCTACTGACCTACTCCGGTTAGATTGGCATCATTTAGGGGAGGCCTAGGGGAAGGTCCAGCAGTGGACATCAAAGGGCTGATGGATGGATGGAACTTGTAAACGATGACATCATTCGAAATACCAGCGCAGGCAGAAAATAATCAACCAGCATAATGCTGAGAGGGACCCGTTTCCCTATGTACCTATCCCACTTATGTATGTTAGTACATTATTATTGTGTCTTCAAACTGTATGAGTGTGTACGCATAACTAATAAACTATTTCTTTTTTTCTTTCTTTTCTATACAGACAATTTGTAGGTACGTTTGACAGAACTACTTATTTATTTTTATTATATATTTATTGCATCTTTATAAAAGTTAAAATAAGGCAAACTTATTGCCTGATGGCATTCTCTACCAGTCAACCCTAAGTGGGTGGAAAATTTGCGGCGAGTGTTTTAAAGACAAACAATAGAGATATATAATATGTTATAAATACATCTTATACAAATATCATAAAACATATATATTATACAGAAAATAAATAAAATAAGATTAAGATATAATGACAGTGTTTATATAATGCTGACTATAATTCCGTAGTCGTGCTTCCGCCGGTACATGAGGTACGGGTGACGTTGTACTCAAGTTACTAACAAACAATAGATGCAGTGGGACTGAAATGTCCAAACTGTAGTCGATAAGCAGCGGCATTGTTGCTACCGACTAAGTTGGAAATCTCATATCAATAGAAATCTCAAAATAGCAAAGCAATAGGAAGTGCTATAGGTCACAAACACGTGTTGTATTTACATCACTTATCAGAAATTTAATACTTAAATGCGAACAGATTTAACCTGTTATAAGGTCACTTAATCGAACGATTTCTATCGTGGAGAATCAACGCCTACAGACAAAATATATTTCGAAAGGTTAGGGCACGACTAAAAGCTGTACATTCTAAATTCAATGCTGGTATCATAGGAGAAGAAAAATGGTATTTCGACGATCAAAATTTGTCAAAACTCAAAACTTGCAATATTTATGTAGCTTAAAGAATTAAAAAGTAGCTTCATTTTTATTTTATTTACAGAAATATATTTCAGAATAAGCTCCTGAAATAACTTACCTTAAATCTTGTCATAACTTTACAACTTTATATTTACGGACATTAATGGAAGACGATTTTATCAGAATGTCTGCAGTATTGTGAAATGCATACGTGATGTATGCTTGAGTAATTAATAGTAATGTGTAATGTAATTCATTCTAATTATTTAATTTATCTATATTATAATATAATAATAAGTATAATTGGTTGTCAGTCAACCGTGCTTATTATAAATAAATAAATAAAAAGCATAAACTTAGATATTAAAAGTAACGTACATTCACACTTAGGCGACTCCCCAGACCACTCGCCGTCGGACTGGCAGATGAGGTTCTGTTCACCAACCAGCTTATGACCGCGCTCACAGTGGAAGTCGATGGTCGAGTGTACATTGTAGTCGTACGCCTCCATATAGCCGCCCGCTGGCACCTCAGGGTCCGCGCAAGTTATTACTGGAAAAAGCAATTATAGTATGTAAATTAGCACATGGGCGTCGACAGGGGGGTACGGAAGTGCAGCTTGCAAAGAAATTGCAACGTCTTACATATTTGATTTTCTACCGTTTTACTTTACTAAGTTGTTGACCCTAGACATGGGAAAAACCACTTCTCCATATGTCAACTGCTCCCTTCCCTGATAATCGATGAGTAACGAGCTTCATAATACAAAGGGCTTTTTGGAAAAGAAAATTACGGCTTAATTTCGTACTTATAGGAGTTCGAAAGTATCATCGTATATAACATGCTAAGAAAACTACGATAGCGTGATTGAGGGATTGTTTGACGTCAGCAGAGATGCAGGAAGTTGCTATGAGCGTCTAAACCAAACAACATAAACGCGACTTTGCGGGAAAAAACTACCTGGTCCATAATATTCGTAGAAAAGAATCTCTAATGTTGCCACCTTATTTAGAGAGGTTTTTATAATTCAATGGCAATGATACTGCGATTAAGTCTACTAACTATCACGTACGATCGTGATACCTACTATCCTAGTATCACGATTATGCTGAGAAATTTTAAAATGTTAAGGCAATACTTACATTCACAAGACGGTATATCATGGGACCATTTCCCGTCTCGGTTACAAGTGAGGACCTCGGCGCCGGCCAGCCAGTAATCTGGCTCGCACGTGAACTGAGCTACTGAACCATATGTCGTGGAGCCGTTGAGCAACCTGAAGGACCCTTTGTGCACCTGCGCCGGGGTTCCGCAGTCCACGTACTTGCAAGACGGTGGTGTGCCCGTCCACAGTCCACCAAGGGTACACGTTACGCTCTGAAAATATGGGCTTTAATATAAATCTTTAATATAAATGACACATTTTAATTGCACTAAAACTACTTTTTTATTAATTAACTAAATTTACTGAATTTGAAGGTGGTAGAACCAGTGTAGTTCAACCGGGGAAGAACCACCGCCACACCTATTTCTAGCGTGATTTCGTGCATTTCTTGCGTTTCGTTGGAAGCGTGTGGAAGCCGGCAGACTTTTATATGAGGCGACCATCATAGTCCACGGGACTAGCAACGCATCTGTGAGAACTCATGTTCTGTATGAAGTTGATTACAGATGTCCATTAGCGGCAGTGACCACTTACCATCAGGTGGACTGCATGCGCGTTAGCTACTTCAGTAAGATAAAAAAAACTGGAAGTGGTAAAACTCGTTGAGTTTTGCGTCCGGAGTCACGATTGTCGTCCATACTTTTACATAATCGCAGCAGTGTTAATCACTGCTTAATTCTCATTTGATGGGAATTGTAAAAAGAAACATAGATAGGCGATCCAACTCAGGCCTTCTGATTAGCATCTCATCTGCGGTGAACCTCAGGTAAGACTTTAATTCTACTCTTACCTCTAAAAAGAGAGACAAGCAAAATAATTGTTAATTACTTACCGGAGGTCCGAACAAAATAAAGCCATTCTGGCAAGTGTAGGTGGCTAACGATCCCGCTTTATGTCCTCCCACGGACACAACAGCTCCAGCAACAGGTGGTGGGTCTGGGCACCAGTCGAACAGACACTTGGGTGCTTCTCCGTCCCACACGCCTTCGTCACCGCACACCCTCTCAGATTCACCCACCAAAGTGTGGTTCTCTCTACAGGAGTACATTGCTCTGGCTCCGTGCGTCGTGCGGCCGTCGATCAGGTTGACCTCGCCGTCTTGTATTGGCGTTAGACCGCCACAGTTCACATCTGGAATATGAAACATATTTCTCGTTAGCCAAACCAAATTAACAACCGTTATGTGTTGATCTTGTATAACAAGCACCACTTCCTGATGTGGATGTCATAGGAAAACATTAAGGCACTATTTAGTTACTTAGTTGCCTCTAAAGCCACAACAGAAACCTGAATTTGCAGATGACGGGCGACAGTTTATACCGGTGTAACATCATCACCTTCTGCTTTCACCTACATGTACCTACCTATTCCAGGTGCGGTGAGTACACTAAATTCCCCATTAAGGGAAGCTTATGCCCAGCAATGAACCTTTTTTATGTTGAGGTAGCAAACGAGCGTGCAGTCCATCTGAAGGTAAGTGGTGACTGCCGCCCAAGGATTCAATCACAGATGCGTTGCTACTTCCGAGGATTAAGATGGTCGCCTAATATAAAAGTAAGCCGGCAACCACACCCTTCCACCGAAACGCAAGAACTACTTCACATTAGAAATAGGTGTGGCGGTGGTACCACCCCGTTCGTACTTCACTGGTTCTTCCACCTGGTAAAATGAAATTAAATTTTACTTACATTTACAGCTCGGGGCAGTCCCAGACCAGAAACCGTCTTCTTTGCAATCTCTTGTCTTATCTCCAATAAGCATGTGCCCTTCAGGACATTTATAAGCAATGGTAGATCCAACTTGATAACTATTTCCTTCGATGGTCGTGTTCAGCAATTTATCGGGACTGCCGCATGTGGGCGGAACTAAAAAAAATAAGATTATTTTATATTGTAGCTATCATCATAAATAAATATTCGTTAACTTAAATTGCTCATCAGTAAACAAAGATATATATCGCACCTGCAACATAATGAAAAATATTGTAATGAGTTAGTAAATGTAGCAATAGCACACGGATGTATGTAGTTGACATAATACATTTTGTAATAGCAAAGTTACATCATAAGCTATATTCGCATATATCAGCTTGCAATATTAAAGTAGAACAGGTACCTATGTACCTAACAAGTCTTTGCTAATAAAAAATCTTGCTTGGCGCAATTTATAACCTTAATATAAATTTAAAAATATGATCTTTATTAACTTGTAGATTGATTTTCTACTAACAGCCGATACAGCAATTAAGTATTTCACGCTTCAATGAATTCGCTGAACGGGTTTGCATGTACACTTACTTTACATTTATTAGAAAGTAAAACAAAATAAAATACTGTAATGCATAAAATGGAATAGTTCACGCATGACCGGTTAGATAATTTTGTTATACTGTCTATACATGTAGGTAGTAAATTTGCATTGTTATTTCTTTTGGTACAGAGATAACGGAGATTTCTATCGTTTTATATTCAATGTCGCAATAGATTGAATAAATTTTCATCGCTCAGTTATGCAAAAAGTAAAGGTGGACCGTATCGCAAAGCCAGTTAAGTAATACACCGGTTTATTTGTAATTAAAACTGAAGTTCTATTTCGCTTAGTCAAAAATCCTTATAATAAAATCATAACATTCAATTTGTGCAGTACTAGAAACAAAGTAATCAACGCCATGTTTGTGTAAACGTCACTATATGCTCTACTTGGAGCAACTTGCATCTTTCATAGTTAGGTAGGTACTCGACCGATCGGCTTATCTATTCAGTGAATGGATACTGAAGATATTCATAATAAGAATATCACACTGGCAACCCACTTACGTCTCACTAAATACAGTTTGTCCTTGTAATCCAGGGAAAGTAAGAACTTATTAATACAGTGTTTCGATAAGTATTCATTACTAGAGGAAGAATCAAAGTGTTGCACGCCCAGTGTTGCTTAACGACAAAATCTGACATATCGTTTGCAATAGTGTAAGTTACCAACGCATGATTCCATTGTAACGTTAAAGAAACGTCTAATTTGATGGATGTTGTTGTTGTTTTTTATACTATAGAAGTAGCAAACTAGCATGCACTCCATTTGGTAGTAATTAGCCAATATCACCCATAGATTTGTAATACTCGGCTAGGATTGGAATTTGTCGGCCACATATAGTTTGTTCTTTAAGGACTAAATTGATAACCGTTATACGGATGTGACTCCCTTATCACGGCTTACAAATTGTGTCGTCAACCCATTATTGTCCCACTGCTCGGCACGGGTCTTCTCTCAGAATGAGAGAGTTTAGGCCATAGTCCACCGCGCTGGCCAAGTGCGAATTGGTGGGAACTTACAAATTAAACGAAAGCAACGCTTAGCAGTGATCTTACAATGCAGAATTAAATGGAAATAGAGCTAGCGACGAACTTATACATGTGCCGCCAGTAGACTAGTCTATTCAAATGATTTTGACACTGTGAAAAGTGGTCATCAAAATTGAAATAATCTTTAAAATTTGTTGACGATAAAAGACAATAAGAATTTTTACATTTGCCGTCTTTAAATCTGCCGCCCTATTCCGGCAGCTAAATACGTCACTAAATATAACCTTGTCGATTCCGTCATTTCATTTGACATTAAATTAAATTTCAAAATCTACCTGTAAACTCGCAGTCAAAAGCTTGTATGTTGTAATAACTGAAAGTGTTTTCAATTACGGATAATGCAAATTACAAAACCATTCTCGATTTCGCATGATCGATAAATAATTAAATTACAGCTTACGTTGATTAGAGCTTGATTGACGACAAGCGTGATTTAAAACAAATAACTTCGCAAGGCTGCTGCAGTAATAACTTGTCGCCAGCTGCGTCACTGTATGAGATCATCGGTCCATATCAAGATTTCAAGCAACAAATATACTTATATATCCAAATAAAGGCCCTGCACAAATATCTTTATTATAATTAACATCGCGTTTAGAGGAGTATTAAGGAAAAGTCGCTAGCTATTTAAACGAGTTTTTTGATGGCCGTAGTGTAAGTTACAAAGTAGTGGTATTTTTAAAATACGACTGCTGTATTGATGGGTAATTAGTATTATATTAAGATAGAATGTACTGAAGATCTGTTTGGCATTTATATCGTTTCAGGAGATCAAAGCACAGCATTGCAGGTTTACTAGTCAAGTCACTGATGTCTGTCGGAGCGCAGCGGTCGCTTTAGCGGTTTGACAAGAAAAGAGGTCAGGGTTCGATTCCTAGCCAGACATCTAAATAATGAATTCAGATTTACGAATTTGCTGATATATTGTAAAGAGTATCGTTATCGTCTTTAAGTGCGTGGCACTCACATGATGATTTAATGTAGGGCTACAATTACCAAATGCGTCACTCATTTCTACAAATGAGCTATATAACATTTACCAGGCAGCAGCGAATTCGCAGACGCTTAGCTGAATGAAATTATCGATATGTACCTATGAAGGTGACACTCACGGTACTGGCAGATCCAGTGCAGGTAGTCCAAGTTGCAGCCCACGTCGTTCCAAAGCCAGGCGCGTCCTCCATCCAGCACTGCGCAGTTTTGCTCGCCGTTGTAATTGTTTGGCTGGTCTTTGCCCCATGTCGGCTTGGATACTATTTCACCTGAAATGGTTTTTTATGTTAAAGTAAGGGAAAATAGAGCTGTGGATCAAAGGTGGAGCGTGGGGGGAGGGCATTCTAGGAGAATAATGGGTTTTTCTTTTATATTTCTTTTTATTTTTGAAGTGAAACTTCTTTAGGCGCATGGGGGTAAAATTTTTACAGATGAAACGTCACGCCGGTATGCAACGGAAGTGTCGGAAAAGAGAGAGAGAGTGATCGAGACCGATTGAGAGAGAGTAAGACAGGGCGAACGTAGCATGAGCAACTAGCCGTGGAGTGAGAGTAGGGAGCGAGCGAGTGAGAAAGATTGAGAGAAAAAGTGAGACAGAGCGAACGTCGTATCACGCCTTGTTCCCTTCCTCTTAATCTTGGAAATTAAAAGTTTTAGATTTGTATAAATATAAACAAGATTTATAAATTAGTTCGCCAAAGAAGTTTCACTTCTGACATGTGTACTTTGTACGCACGCATGTTTTTTTATTTGATTTGATTTGATTGGACGAACATTAACATTGTTCATCTTAGAAGATATATCTGCAAGTTGTAATTCCATTATAGCTGACATTGAAGTAATGCTGTCCAGAATGACAAGACTTACCGTCAACCCATCTCCAAGTTCTGGATGTGAGACCAGGATCTTTCTGTGCTCCGATCCACACCAGTTGAGTCTTCAGCTGAGATTTACGTCTCTCTAGCTCTTGAATGAAATAACTTGAGGTGGCTCCCTAAAACCAATGCGCTGTTTAATTTTGGATACTTTACATTAAAAATAAAAATCACTGCTCTCAAAATTAAATTCCAGGAAGTGTGGCATCTTTGCCTCATTTGCTCTCTGCAACAAGACATCTATTTAACGATGTACCATTTAATTGTAATCTCTTTTGGGTATCGTCTTGTAAAAATTGTCGATTAAAAGTTTACGTATCCATAACTTGGGGTAAAAGATATTCGGACCCATTTGTTCGTGTGCGGAGTGATATCTATTTTGTGTTTATCCGTAAATATTCAATTGGATTGGTCCCGATCTACTCTGAAGCATCGCATAGTAGGTACGTTTCAGATATTTCCACTGGCTATCTTGCAGTATCATATCTTTATATGATCTATTTATGAACTAGACTTTACTACCTTTAGCAGGAGTGTCGGCTGCTGTATCTCTATTTATGACTGATATTCTTAAGTAAACATGTTAGTCACCAGGGCTCTTGACCCCTAGATTGTGCATATTACATGAAACTCTGTTGTTCCTTCTGATTGTTTTATTTGCATATCTGCCTAGTTACATATATACTTTATTTGTTTTATAAAAAATATTATTATCTCCAAAAAAATGTATATAAAAGAAAAAAAAATCTTAATATAACCCTTAAAAAACGGTGGAGGGTTTGTATAGAAGCTTGCCAATTAGAGGCAATAAATTAAAATTAATAAGTAGGTAACTCTGGACAACTAATGGGGTCAAATAAAGGTTGAAAATTTCGTTCAAAAAAATCAAAATGACAAGTGTCCGTTGATTTTAAAGCAATCTCCATGCAACTTATTGTTTGTTGCGTGTAAATAATAAATTACCTATATCATGTTGTCTAGAAAGTCAACCTATAAGGGTTTCAGTATGAGTAAAAAGTTTGTATCTACTGTTTTATTTTATACTCAGCGCGAACGAAGTCGCGAAACATGCAATGTTAAAACATAAATTATAAATAACAAAACCTTGAGTTATTTTCGATACAATCTAAAATATTTTTACAGACGTCCATTGTATTAAACTGTTTTCTTTATTACACAATTAAGTACATAACAATTCATAATTAGTTTGATATTTTCACGAGGTAAAATAAGAGTTTGGAAAAGTATTTTTATAAACCTTTTGTACGAATGTCGATCTATATCATATCACTAATTTGTTGAAATGACGGTTCCTGCAACATAATTATGCCATCGGCTTACTATGACACATAATTACTTCCAAGCATTAGCGCCACAAGCTGACATCACTCCCGACTAAAAACTTCCTGCTTTCACTAACACTCGTTCATTCCGCATCGCGATACTCTCTCAATGAACGTTTTCTAATAAAATCGATAATTTAGTGTCTTAGATTTGTAATATAAGAATGGCTAAAGAATTTGGAATGTAGTTCATCAAGTTCGTGTGCCTAGCGTACCGCTATTCATTATGAGTAGAGACACCAGGCTGAAGAAAGAAAAGCCGGGCCCACCATTATGTTTTGCCGGACACTTATTATTGAAGTTTAGGTATAACTAAGTATATATCTTCGTAAACTCTCGTACATTTTTCAAGCACTATGTATTCATTTTTAATAAACGTTTAGATACACGTTTATTAGCATGCTATTAGTTTACGAGCATGTAGTTTACCTGATGGCAAGTTGTCAATGCCGCTCATGAATATCTATAGTTAGCCCTAGATATATATAGATATGCCTTAACTTTTGCCTAAATTGGTCACGGATGCGTTACTACTTCTGAGGACTAAGTTATAGTGCCTATAAGTATGACTCTCTCATCTCAGCTCTTAACAATACGTCATTAAGATAAATAGGCAGGCAGAAACAGGTGAACCGGTGGGTCCTCTAAAGTGGCACCACTAATACTTTTTTAATCTTAGTGTGTCAACTATTAAGCATTACACTTGAATCTCGGACCTCTCGATTGGGAGGCACGAATCAACCATTAGGCAACGATCGACGGCACCCACACGCTGATGGTCGTTATCTATGCTTGATGAAAACAGTAATAAAGAAAAGGGAAGTGGACTATTGTATACCGTGGAAATAAAATCTGTTATGTCCAACTACATCCGAAACCATGGTAATCCTAATTGTAAGAGACTCCCACTGTTATGCTAATGAGATTAACGATGCATTTCTAAATTTTAATTAGTTGAACGGACGCTATTGTTCGACTTGAGGACAGTTTCTTTTAGAACATCTCGGAATATACATTACGAATACAATGGGGAATTGTTCTAATATAATTTTATATACCTATGAATTACCTTATATAATTGAGTTGTAGTTTTAGATTGACCATGATGTATTACATTTAATACAAGACAACAATAGGCACTTGGAATGTCTTTCCGATGTAGTGGTTGTCCTCTATAACTATAACTTTGGCCAGCATTCAAACAAACAATTTGCTTGTGTGCGTAGGCATTGAGACTAGTTACTGTTTGTTATTTTGTGACCTTTACTAACCTAAGGAAATTTATTGAAACAATGAAATATAAAGAGAAAAATGTACAAACAAAGGAAAACAAGTCGGAAGGTTAAAAATAGCAGAATATGAAGTAGTGATTTGATTGATCAATAGAAATTCAATCGATAGTTTTAATGTAAAAGAAAATGGATCATTTTAAAATTGTCGGTTCTACGAAGAGTTTAAAAAATGCAATGAAAAAAGTTTTGAAGAAGGTAATGCAGGTGGCATTACCTTCTTCAAAACTTTTTTTTAGATTGTTTCAAAGTTCGACTTCTGAGGCACCACTGCCACGCTTATTTCTACGACATAATAGCAGTATTAGGTTAGTTCTGAGAGATAGCAACGCATCAGCGGCTAAATCAAGGCCGTCATAAGACTATGCTGGGGCCCTTAGGCACACAAGAAATCGGGGCCCTTTTGGAATGTAAAGAAAGTAAATCATCCATTTCATCATTCCCCCAAGCACAGATAAAGTTGACACTTAATTACGGCGGCATTACTTTGGCATTGGAGTGGTTTACATATATGATCGCTAAATGGTATGCTTAGTAAATTAGATAGGATGCGATCATATTATTATATTTTGTAAACTTTCAGGTTAAAAAAAACGTTATTATTATAAACTTAAATGTGATCAAATCATTCAAATTATTAATAAAAATTTAATATATTGTTTTGAATAAATCTGAAAATAAATGACGTTCGTGCTATGAGAAAAATGTAATGAAAAAAACTGTAAATAAAGAAAATCGCTATATTGAGCGTCCTTATAATAAGATTGGACTGTATCTAATAACTATATACATATTACCTGTATCGATACTACGTATGTTCTCGTGCATACTATTGATACCATCGGTTGTATTGCACTATTCAAATGTTATTCGTGAGTAGACATTGATATCAAAAAATATATCTTGCTATTGAGTGGATATCGATAGTCTATGAACCATAATATCCTATCGACTACTGTAAAAATCACTACTATGAAGCTTAGTTACCTTAAAGCCATGTATTAAATCGCCCCCGTGCGACTGGCATTGCTTCCGTGCTTCGTCGAAAGAGCCACCCTTAGCGACGTTGAATTCATAGCAATTTCTGGAAAAGGCAGCCAACTCTATGTCGGCTGAAGCTCCCGCCGGTGCGCATCGGTCGTTGGAAAATTCTGTTTCAAGAAAAGTTAAATAAGTTATTTCTTATTAAACGGGGCTCATTGCGACTTCCAGGATTCATAGTCTGGAAATTCACATTCCAAGATCTCCGTGGGTGGAATCATGCTGTCAATACAAGATACCTTACAAAATAAGATTTCTTAGAATACAGGTATGATGAAAATAGGATTCTGTATAAAGGTATACAAATTATTTATTTCATAATATCGTCGTATGGCGTTATTATACTATTCAAACTAAAATGTATTGTACAAAATGCATTTTACAAAATAAAATCTCTGCAGCTTGTTTAAAGTTAGCGCTCAACGATTTGTTTACGTGGGAATAGTGCTTCGTGTAGTGCTATCTTACCTTCGGTAGTGAAAACTTCCACCTCGCAGAGGGATAACGAGCCTTCCACTCCTACCAGCTGCAGGAAAACGTGTTGCCCTATTAGGGGACGAGCGCAGGTGAAAGTTTTCGTCACACCCTCATCTGCAAGGAAAAATAACAACACTCGTAAAGTATACTAACAAGTAAACGGAAAGGGGATTATAAGGGAATTTTAATGATGTAATAAGTATTTTTGAAAATCGTTTAAATACGTTGAATGTTCCAAAAATGTGATTTAGTCACGTTACTGTTTTTATTTAATGATCTCATCTAACGTTTGAAATAAAAATAAAAACAAAGCAAAACACCATAACGATGACAGCAAATATAGTATGATTGTAATCAGTAGGATTGGTCTCAATGTTACAAAATGTAGGCATTAATAAAGTTTAAAGTAACGGAGATGACGGAAGTTAGTATAAATGTATAATACTAATGAAGAGTAAGGAAATTGAAGTGACATAATTTTAATGATGTAATAAGAATTTTCAAACCAGTTTGTAGGTATTAAATAATTTATATTAGAAAAATATGATTCAAGAAAATGAAACAATTCTATTTAACAGCCTTATGTGAACATCAATAACATAATGTTATTAATAAATGAGATTAAATTCAAGGTTAAATATGAACACTTTTCTCTCTTATTATTAGTGAAATTAGTGATATTACCTATAGTGACTAGGTACTTGTGATATAGGGGATATACCCGAAAATGTATTACCGGGAATTTTCCTATTTATAAAAAGAGAGATAGGGTTCTAGGGAAGATAAAATGATACCTATTTCCCATTATTGCCTTTTTAGTATGTCTTGAAATGTCATTGCTTATTTCTCAGTAACGCCAACCCAATTTATATTAAAATAGTCCTATGCGCACGATTTTATTCGAAAATTTTAAGATTGAAACGGGAGGCAGTTAGGTACCTCCGACCTAACTGCCTCCCGTTTCAATCTTAAAATTTTTGCAATGTAGTTCTGGAAGACGAGGCGTCGACCATATTCTTGGTGTATCCATCAAAGACCGCAGGATTAACGAAGAACGCATGAAATGTGTTTTCTGCATAACCAAACCGTTAAAGAATTTATCTTATATTTAAAAGCAAAATTTGATCCATTTGAGAAGCGTTATAATATAATTACTTTAAAATAATTCCAGTTTACTTCTGAACTCTATTTAAAAATCTTCGGTTAGTCTCAGACAATACAAGGTCGGCGCAGACAATAGCTGAACATTTCCTACACGACAATTAATGGTGATTATTATTGCAGATTATACGCATGGCGTGTTCGAGACGAGAACAAATCGACACACGCAAGTTTAAAAGTGTAGTAAAGTAATAGCTGAGAAGCATACAACTTTATCAACATCCTATTCTCAGATTCCGTGACACTCGTTCTTTAGTATTGTGAGATACTCGATTGGAGCTATAAGCCAATTGTGGTGCATTTCAACGTTACTTTTATTTGCCGATTACACACGTTTTTCCTTGTTGTTAAAACTTGTGTCAGTTTCCGTTCATTTCTGTTAGACATACACGATTTTATTTAAAGCTGATTACTAATCGTACATGCATGCTTTAAAACGGCGGAACATTTTTTTTACTTTAACAGTTTAAATTTACAGGAAACAACCAGAGAAGCTTTTTTAGGTATTGAAGTCAGTCAAAGACGTGCTCCTAACATCTCAGGTGCATATCTAATGCTTCTTTTAATTGTATCAGATATAGTCAGTTGCCAAACTGTAAACAGATACAAAATACGTATAGAACGTTGTGAAGCATCTATGACTCAATGCAATAATGTGTATCAAGTCCACTTCTTCCATTAAGGTCTATAACCTTAGTTTAGAGTTAAAAGGAAAATTAAAGCATACCGCCAACAACAGCATCTTGATTACGACACAGTTACGACGTCGTCATAATAGACGGAGAACATAACTCAACGGGTATTTACGTACGACCTTCTTATTAATTGTGAGAATCGTTTAAATCAC
The DNA here is from genome assembly GCA_949699795.1 of Spicauda simplicius. NCBI lineage: Eukaryota > Metazoa > Arthropoda > Insecta > Lepidoptera > Hesperiidae > Spicauda > Spicauda simplicius. Next base: position 12,927,030 of record OX453056.1, read on the forward strand.
CAATTGTAGTCGACGCCGCCATGCTTAGCGACGTTTAGAAAGTGCAAGTTATCTCAGTACTTTCACGATCTAAACAATAACACTCCGTAGTATTGTGACATCATCTAACGTTACTTTGTTTCACTTCATTTCTTTATTTGATAATTAGAGCTCGAGATGAACGGTGAACCGTATCGCCCTTCACCGCTTTTCGCGTTGTGAAATCATTTTCATAAAGAATCTCATTATAATAAAGCAAATCCTGAGGATGTGAGTTTTAGCATTTTTATTACTGTTCCATTCTATAATCACTACAATTATTCCGTATTCTGACATTAGTGAATACATTTGAAGAGTTCTTGGACTAATTAGCCACAGTGTGTAACGTATTAGACATTCAGTTACGTAAAGTCGGGTGTTAAGTTTGTTTATCATTATGTAATTTACGAGTGGTCGAGTGCGCTTAGTTTTTGTCGGGGTTCATGGCGTGCGATCAGGGATCGCCATGTAATTACGGAACAATGTTTTTATTGAACGGTCATTATTTCTTCGTACTTTACTTTACGATTTACCACAGTGCAGCGGAATCAAAGTGCACATAATTTAACTGGAACATTATAAGAATTACCCTATGTATCTAGAAGGATAATCATACGAAAAGCTTTCTTGACTTCTCAGACTCATAATGGGGAGGTTTTGCTACATCTTGCCTTTGTCCGCTTACTATTCTAAGTATTTCAAATTAGGGTTGTAAGAGAGGTTTGAACGAAATTATCGATACAAAAATATCGAAGCATTTACTTTGATTATTATGTGGTTGGCTTCGAGCTCATTACTCTCCTACAACTCATGGGGGTCGGTGGAGGCCTGGAGCGTACTTCGTTGCCCTTTAATGCTTGATGCTATTTAACGACTTGTATTCTGTGATAACGCCAACAGCTTAACGTAATTTTCGAAGCGCGTACGGTAGATACTTAAAATTTTACTACTTCGCACACACACTATCTGGGTATATTATATGTGCCATTAGACAAAATAAATATATCAATATATAAAAAAGTAACACTTCTCTAAAAAATCTCAAAATATTTCAATAGAATAAAATAAGTGTCGGTTACGATAGTAAGAATTGTTGCTATGTGGATTACATCTGAAGTAAATATTTTTTTAAGAAAATATCTTCATCTTATCAACTAATATAAACATTTTAACATAGCTTTTAAATATTTGTATTACCTCGATAGACTATCGATAAATATTCATTCATATCATTCTGAATCCCTAATTCCAATTTCCAAGGAACGGTAAAAGGAAATATCCTGGATTAAATGTAATGCAGAAGCGACCTTGGATGTACACGAGTATTTTGAATAAATGTAACGGTAGCAAAGGGCATGCAGCTTCTCTGATTTTAAGTACATACTTTACTATTAGCCATGAACATGTGCTACCAAATGACAAATAGGTTACCTCAGAGTTAATTAAGTTGGCATAAAGAATTTCGTTCTTCTTCCTTTTCCCTCTTCTTCTTCTTAGACTGGAAGCTACCGTGATCTGCTTCCTACAAGAAGGCTGGCATTGAATCTCAAGACCAGAATATTCCATAACCCTCTGCCCTATACTGCTGACACAGCTGGCAAGCAGGGTAAGAAGTCCTAATATATATATGGTGGTTGGCAAAAATGGGGAGTGTAGGCCGCACCCCGACCAGGGAGACTGTTGACCTGAAGAAGACAGCGGGTAAACGCTGGATTCAGATCAGCATTGTTTCAGCAGATTCAGAATTGCTGCGGAAAGAGAAAGAAGAGAGGGATGCGATTCCTGCAATCTTATTATCTGCCGGGAAACCGATCGTAACAGAAGGCTTTTTTACGCCTATTTCCTATTCCCATAACGAAAGCATGGCGTGCAAGACCGTGACCGCGTACATTGCACACTGGCGGTGACAAGAGAGGTAGAATTCTAGCAGTCGCAGGGGTGACAATTGACAAAGAAAAAACACTAGAAGGAAACTTTCGCAAAAAGTACTTAAGACAACGACGAGGATTTAGATTACAGACATATACATCAATTGGGTTACTTTATTAAAAACGCTTTCTACACTCATAGCCCCACAGTAGGATTTTCTCCTGTGTCGTGGGTGCCATGAACACACACAAAGACGCATACACAAACACCCAGACCCAAAACAAGAATCCAAACTCATCATTCAGATACCTTTCTGGCCGGGAATCGAACCCGGGACCCACTGCGCGTCAGACCGGTATGTCAACCGCTGCGCCACGCGGGTCGCCGCAACAAGGTGTTTCTGTGACATTTTTTAGTGAAAAATATATATTGAATTTCTCAGAACGTATCGTACGTATTGCTTATTGAAATAAAAAAAAATGTATTAAAAACTTTGAATATATTCATACTTATCATCAGTATTGATTATAATTTCATTTCGTATTTAAATGGAAAGGTATATGTTTAGTATAACTTGATGGATATTGATCTTTATTTTTAATATTGCAGGGCAACACGCGTCTGAGCTAGGAAGCATTAGGACTAACTGAGCAGTAGCTTTTTGACCCAATGCCTCGCAGACCTAATTAAGTCTCATAAGAAAAATTACTCCTAGGAGTCTATTCGTTTAGTTCCTCTGTAATTGCAGTATACAATGAAGTTCTCATGGAGCGCCGTCCACGTGGGTACGAGAGAGCATGTGAACACTTGTGACACGATTTCCACTTTCTTCTGATTGATTGACGCAAGCGTGAGTAGGTTTGCGACTATGTAGAGCTAACAGAGATAATAAATCACTCTTTCACATTAGTAACGGTAGCAACGCCCATTTGACTTATTTTAATTTTTGGCTTATGCCTACATAGTATAAAACAAAGCCGTTTCCCGCTGTCTGTCCATATACATATGCTTAGATCTTAAAAACTACACTACGGATCTTAATGCAGTTTTTTTAATGGATAGAGTGATTCAAAAGGAAGGATTTTGGGTATAATACATGCAAAATATAGTAGAAGAACACTGATAATTTTAGATTATTGACTCTTAGGCGGAACGAAGTTCGCCTAAAAGTTCGAAAAACCAAATGTATGTCTCCATTATATTTAAATACTAGCTGTACCCGCGGCTTTGCCCGCGTGCAAATCAAAGTATCACAAAATTTTTCTCGCGCAAATCTCGACACCGTGGGAATTCTATGATAAAATTAGTAACATTAATATCGGTTTGGCCGCTCAAGGATTACCTGGTCAAACACAGAGTGAAAAAACGAATTTAAAGTGTGTATTTGTGGGTAGGAACGTATTGTTATGTATTTTTTTTTAATTAGACGAATTCTAATATTATAAATCGCTTTTTTTAACCAATTTACATTCTTAGTGGTCTAATTCACAATATCTGGATATTTTTTTCAATCAACTCCTCCACATTTGAACCAAAACGTATCGATTATAAAGATTGACTTGAACTTTTCCGAATTGGAAAATACTATTTGAAGTAATTTTGGCGGATTCAAATTTCTAAGTAAGATTATAGGTAAACCTACTTTTATATTAATTTGTGTTCAGGAGTTCCGGAATGCATTAAGGAATTCAAAAATTCTGTTGGATAATGTACTGCTTCCTCCATCTCAATGACTGTGTCTACCGAATAGTAGATCTGTGACGCTGCTTTAAATTTTGAAAAAAAAAATCATTTATTTTATCGACACGTTCATTTGTGGGTGGGTATATAGCCGTCTTTTGGAACCAATTTATAGTGTTATTGGTTGTATTAACAATATCGGGATATACTTTTTCAACCAACTCCTCCACATTTAAACCAAGACGTATCGATATAAAGATTGATTTTAACTTTTCCGGATAACAAAGCACTATTATGTACCTGAAGTAAATCATTAGAAAATTGGAATATCACTGAACAACGACATATATTCTAAGTTCATATTTTGTTTCATGTGGCCAAATATAAGATCTTTTAAGAGGTGCATCGGGCTATTTGTGTGCGTAAATCTCGCATTGTTCTTTGTAAAGCAGAAGATATAATCAAAACACTTTTACAATTTATACGAACAGGGCGCACCCGCTCGCAGGGCGCTACCGCACCCTGCTCGCTTATTTTTTATGTTCCAACCTAACTTAACCCATCCTGTTTAAAAAGCTACAGCTAATTCCAACTCTTAATAATAACATGACAATACTCCTGCATTTTCAGGATTTAGGTATTCAAAGTGACACTTTTCATGATAATGTTCTCTCAACGGGTTGTAATGTATTGTAATCAATAAGTACCAAACTCACGGCTTAAGTAGGTTGTGTACTTAGATTAACAGGGTTGATGAATTGAAGTTTAATTATTTAATCACCGTCAATCAGTATCAGTACCCTGCATCAACAGGCTTGAGGAGTTGAAGATCGAAATTTTCATTTTGTGTCTTTGCTTAGTAATTATATTACATACCCGAAAGCACTAAATAGCTAACTTCTATGGCTTAGGCTTGAAGCACCCCTGCATCATCAGGGTTGAGGAGATGATGGTCAAAATTTTCATCTTGTGTCTTTGCTTAGTAATTATGTTGAATACCCGAAAGCATTAAATGTCCAACTCCTATGGCTTAGGCTTGCAGTACCCTGCATCATCAGGCTTGAGGAGTTGAATATTGAAATTTTCATTTTGTGTCCTTGCTTAGTAATTATATTACATACCCGAAAGCACTAAATAGCTAACTTCTATGGCTTAGGCTTGAAGCACCCCTGCATCATCAGGGTTGAGGAGATGATGTTCAAAATTTTCATATTGTGTCTTTGCTTAGTAATTATATTACATACCCGAAAGCATTAAATGGCCAACTCCTATGGCTTAGGCTTGCAGTACCCTGCATCATCAGGCTTGAGGAGTTGAAGATCGAAATTTTCATCTTGTGTCTTTGCTTAGTAATTATATTATATACCCGAAAGCACTAAATAGCTAACTTCTATGGTTTAGGCTTGAAGTACCCCTGCATCATCAGGCTTGAGGAGTTAAAGGTCAAAATTTTCATCATGTGTCTTTGCTTAGTAATTATATTACATACCTGAAAGCACTAAATGGCTAACTTCTATGGCTTAGGCTTGAAGTACCCCTGCATCATCAGGGTTGAGGAGTTAAAGGTCAAAATTTTCATCATGTGTCTTTGCTTAGTAATTATATTAAATACCTGAAAGCACCAAATGCCCATCTCCTATGGCTTAGGCTTGAAGTAACCCTGTATCATCAGGTTTGAGGAGTTGAAGGTCAACACTTTTACCGTGTATCTTTGCTTGGTATTTTTATTACATAACCATAAGTACCAAATAGCCAACTCTTACGGTTTAGTCTTGAAATACCCTTACATCATCAGGGTTGAGGAGTTGAGGATCAAATTTTTGACCCACGAATTTGTTTAACAATCTTATTATATATCCGTAAAAACAAATTGACTTACTTCTACGGTTCAGGCTAGCAGTACCCCTGCATCATCAGGATTGAAGCGTTGAAGGTCAATTTTTTTAGGAAATATCTGCTTAGTAATCTCATTCTACATTCAACCCAATTGGACTCCTACAGCTTAGGTTTGGCCGAGTATCGCTAATTTGCTTCAAAGAAATGGATCCTATGATCAGAACCGTATCAAACTCATCAGAGTACCATTGAAGTACATTGTTTCGAATAAAAGAAAAATCATCAAAATTGGTTGGCGGGAAATTTAGTTATTCATCTATTTATCGCGCACATCGTTAATGCAAATATCAGACTTATGCGCTTTTCTTATGGATGCCACTGTCAAAAGTGAACTAAAAATAAATGGGACCCGATGACACGCACTACCTTTCAAATGAAAAAAAAAATCATCCAAATCCGGTCACCCAGTGCGGAGAAATCGAGTAACAAATATAAAATTAAAAAAAAAACACAGACGAATTGATAACCTCCTCCTTTTTGGAAGTCGGTTTAAAACGATGTTTTAACATAAAAATCAAAGCGAAATACTAAAATTTATTGAGGTGGCCTCAAAATTGACTGACTTTCATACAAACTTAAATCTCCTATTTGGGTTAAATTGGGGGGGGGGGGGGATCAGAAAATTTATTCTTAACTGACGTCTACGTCATAAAAGGAACCCCTAGCAAAAATCATATTCGTATCTTTAGCAGTTGAGGCTCTACGATGTTTATTCAATAGATGAGTGAGAGAGCATCCTTTCGTTTTTATATAAGTATATAAAGATATAGAGATATAGATTTGTATATTATCAAATAACATAGGTAACACATAACCAATAAAAAATACATAACAAAGGAATACATTTTACAGACCATAACATGTTTAGTTTCAACCAATTCAACTATGCAGTTACTTATCTTATTAACACTTATCGAACACAGAATAAATACTGCGTAGTTTTAAATTGACATAACTTTTTTATTCGTAAACCGATTTAGATAAAATAAACACTAAATGTTAAGTGAAGTTTTCCACAACACATCAGTAAAAAATATATTCAAATTGGATAAGCCGTTTCTGAGATTAGCGTTTTCAAACACACAGACAAACAGACAAACAGATAAACAGACAAACAGACAAACAGAAAAGATTTCTAAAAACCATTATTTTGGGTTCTATATCGTATTAAAGACCTCTAGAAATGGTTTTCACCTAAATTTATTCCATGTACAGACAGCGACCTCTTACAGATTTATTATAGTATAGAAGAAGAAGAAGAAGATAAAATCGTCCACAATGCCTTCACACACCACAAATAGAGTTCTAATCGAATTGAGTAATATTAATAATAATAACCGGAAGTATAGGAGTTTGGTACATAGTGATACTAGTAATGTAACGAATTTTATTATTTGAACATTCGCGAATGCGAATGGGAATAATGTTCGTATTTTTATGTAGGTGGCTGGAGGATGCAGATTTGGTGACCTTTTTTTTGCTCGGCAATCTGCAGTTTAGATTAAATTTGCCAACTTTCGAATGGCGAAATTGAATATTTGCAACACATTGGCATAATTGTTGGAGATATTCGCATTGACAAGAAATTCTTGCGAAAGCGAATATAAAAACATGCAACCCTTAATAAATTAACAGTGTAACACCATACATACAATATGAATCAATTTAATTAAAGACTTCGAGAGCGGTATTCATTCTATAATAAAATATCATCCCTTACAAAATAATCTGCAGCATGCAGCACAGCAGCAGCAACTAGAGTTGCCTATCGATAGTCGACTATTGCTAAAATATCGATAGACTATCGATAGTTGACGTCATATAAATAGTATCGATAGCCTATCGATAGTATCGATAGTATCGACACTATCGATACTATTGATAGTTTAGTTTAGGGCAATAGTATTGTTATAAAGAAATAGTATCGATACTATCGAAGGTATTAGCTTCAATAGTATTAATACTATCGATAGTATCGATACTATCGAAGACCGATATACGTTTAGGAGTAATAGTATCGATAGTATTGATAATATCAATAACTCACACTATCGATAGTTCAATGAACTGCGATAGTATTGCCTTCCAAAAATCAATTACATAGCTAAAAATATCTCAAAAAATATTCGAATAGAAAACGTATTATTCATAGACAGTGTCTGAATTCAATCAAAAATTTCAATTTTTCAATTTTCCAATTTTCCGGGAAAACTACTGATAATTTTTCAATTTCCCTAATATAGGACCACCTGTGAAACATTTTTACTTGCCTGCCCCCCCCCCCCCTAAACTAAATCCTGGCTACGCCCTTGGAAGCATTCCAGCGTTTCGATGGAAGGGTGTGGTTGCCACACACTTTTATATGAGGCGACCATCCTAGTCCTCAGGAGAGGCAACTCAAACTTCAGATAGAACCCATGTTATATATGAAGTTGCTTACAGATATCCATGGGCGACGGTTACTACTTATCATCAGGTGGACTTTATGGTCGTATGGTATGTACGTATTTATATTTTAATGAATTAAGCACTAAACACACAAAAACTATTGTCAACTTATCTTTTTTCTCCATTATTGGCAGCAACCTAGTATGGAAATCTTTCGAGCTTTAAGTATAAGAATATTTTAAGCTATAAAGATAAAGTTAATTTAAACTGACCATACTCTGCCAGAGATAGCTCTAGACGCCTTATAGCTTCGTATTCATTTAAAATAGTATCGAAACATGGTCAACTATCGATAGTCAAGACCTATCGATAGTTTTTGTTATTAATGTCCAAATTTACAATACTATCGATAGTATTGAACGTAAAAATATCGATAGTATCGATAGTATTGCTGGAATCAATAGTATTGCCACTATAGAGCTATCGATACTATCGATAGTATCAATAGTATTGTCATGTGTCAATACTATCGATACTACTATCGATATCCTAACTAGTTTTCGAGGTCAACTATCGATAGTTAAACTATCGATAGTTATGCAACTCTAGCAGCAACACATATTCAATAGAACGTTTCCGAAATATAGATAAGGACTCTCTTGCATTAAGCGTCCTAGTCAAAAATAGCAGTTTATAAGACATATATGGGTTGATGACGTAACGCTGGGTTTGCCTTCAGTACTTATAGAACCGCGGACGTTCAGTCGTTAACGTGATTCAGAAAATGGTACAGCGCCATCTAGTTTCACTTTAATGTAGTAGTACCCACTGCAACCGACACATTTATTTTAATATATACTATGTATAGTAGAAAACTCATCAAATACCTATAAAATATTCTTTCAGGAATATATTACACTAATGTAAATGTTGCGTTTATAACACAAAATCGCTTTAGTTTTACACAGTTAACAACCAAACAAACTCAGCGGGCTCTACATAAATACACATATAGATTAAATATTTTCATCTTAAATACAGGTGTCTTTCTATAGTTTTGAATGCCATATCATAATAGTCAAAATTACATTCAGGAAAATTCGCAGTTTTTCCCGATAGAGGCGCCACTAGTTCATATTATGATATGTCAAAGGAGCTATCAAACGAACCGATATGACTATTTGTATGAACAGTTTAACTCATACATTTATTTACACTTAGGTTCGAAAAGTAGATAATATGTGGTAAGCTTTTGTTTAGTTTCTTTCAAACGAGCTGTCTTTTCAGTATTAGCTGCCTGTAGTTGACTAGCAAAACGCGTTTTTTGAATGCATTCCTTCTCGTTAATTAGCCTTGGCACAAGTTTTTTACGCTTACAACTCACTCTATTTTTTGTTGAATTATACTCGGCTATTTTCTCTGAGGTAATATAGTTATAAGGCTGCGGCGAAAATTAAAAAAAGTACCTAGTTCAGAAATAATATTAAAATAAGACTCGCAAACAGTTACGGTTAAAATTATGGTAATACCCGGAGTATTTACCTATACCTTTATACCTTTACCTATACCTATACCTTTATACCTTATATTGTTTTAAAATATTTTAAGTGGACCTTGTTGTTTTTATTTAAACGGTTTTACTAAATTGCAAATTGGTTTACTTTAGTTAACATACTATTTTTTTATAAAATGAAAGGGAACTAGAAATCACTTAATTGATGATTTTATAACGATTAATTAAAAAAATACTGTTTCATATAATATTTAGTTCAATTATTTGTTTCAAAGAATCGTTCTATAAGAATTCATAAGGATGATAAACAACCTAATAGTAACCTTTCAATTTAAAAAAAACGATCACTCTAAACTTGAATTAGTAAACAATGTTTGCCATATATGTAAGAAATATATTACAATGTATGTTGCATGACAAAGGTTTTTTATCAGCAACAATGCCAACATTTGATATTTATTCCATTGACCTAATACTAGTACATAAGTCAAGGGTACTTCAGTGGACAGAACGAAGCATAACGAGCGTTGAAGCGTAAAGTCTCACCTTTAAAAGACTCCATCCAGTTTCTTTCTCGTAGTCTCAAGCGAAAGGATAAGATCATAACCTGTAGTGTCGCGGGAACTGACACATCCAATAAAGGGGACAACAACCCCTCTACAACTTTATCTACATTTTATACACTGCCCTACTTTCAAGCTATGCGTTAGATAAGATTTTCTTCTCAACTCCAGCTGCATTCTCAACTAAATCAGTTATAGTTATAAAATTCTTGTAACAATATAAGTTTTAATTATAGCGCGCATTTAATGAACATCTAGTGAACTCAGTGAAATTGTAGAATAATTATTATGACCTGGTTTCTGAGTTATATTGATTTCCAAGGACCCGTAAGAAATTTTCCATAACTTGGTGAGAAGTCAGTACATTATGTTCCGTTAGGGTAAAATTGGTATTGAGCTTGGTAAATCGTATGCTAAACAAGTTAGACCCAAATTGTCTTATTTTTGTTATTTAGTATGTACTTCCTAGTATAGGTACATATGCATGTTCATAATTTTAAAGTATTCTGAGGGAAGACCTGTGCCCAGCAGAGTGACAATAAGATTAATATTGTTAAGTTACACATAACTATGATTGTAGCGAGTAAGCATTTGATGATGCCACTGATCTATAAATTATCGCTCTGCCACAAATCGCTTCATGCATGAAGATTTCACTTCAAAAACTTGTCAATAAATGAAATCCTCACAGGATACTAAGTTCTAACACAACCACGTGGCGTCATTGTTATTAATTATGAGGTGAACTCAATTTTCTGGCACTTGGAAGAGTGATAAATTACATTTTCGTGATTTATAATGGAGCTCCGAACAGTTCCCGTTGTTGCACTGGCTCTGGGAAGAACGACGATTTGTGTGGCCGAACACCGACGGTAACTTGGAGGTCCCGGATTGAGCGCAAATTTTCCTTCTAGAAATAACCGACAGAAACACCGCGTTGAGAGGACTCTGGTTGCATTCATGTATTGCACTAAAGGAAGTCCAATGGTTTTAGTACGGCAAACTCCCACTTAATCTGGTATAGCAGTTGCGATAGCGCAGAAGGATAGTAATCCTCGTCCCTGTAATCTCGGGGTAAGAATAGGGCTACGGTATCCCCTGCCTGTCGTAAGAGGCGACTAAAAGGGGCTTCCGGGGTTGCAGACGGCTAGAGTGGGAGCTCGAACCGTTCGGTCAGGTGATCCCGGGAAGGACGGCGGTATGTGTGGTCGCATACCGTCGTCGTCGTCGTAAAGACTAGACGGAGCGGTGGGCCCAGCTGCCCATCTGGGAGGAGCCCGATGGGGCAGCGCGCTCGGAGGATTCCGGTTGAAGTCGTTTCGAGATCCCGGAGTCCTCCTTTTTAGCGCCGAGGACGGCCACCGGGGGGTTTTAGTGTGGTAAAAATCCCACATAACCCTGCGTCGCCTCCACGGCGTCGGGTACCTTTTGAAGGTTTCCCCCTCGAAAACAAAAAAAAAGGATAGTAATCCTACCTTGTTACCTTTGAAAAGTTTCCCCTTCCCCTTCACCAGATAAAGACCCAAAAATGTTCGTAGCAAGTATATGTATATAACAAGTTGTGAATTGTGAAGAAAAACAAGCTATGCGATGGGATTTTTTTGTCTATTGTATGGATAACGCGTTGTCTCACGTTTTATGGCGCAATTAGCAAAGTTGGCTTGACCATTTTAATAACAATATCTTGCTTGCTTACCTAAAATGTTAGACAAAGAGCTGTTTAATTTATTACGTCTTATTTTTGAAAATGAATGTTATATTTTTAACGTGTAAGAAGTTGTGTATCATAGTTTTACTATGTTCATAAAATATCCAGGTTGGTTTTACGTTTAGTTTCATTTAGACTAAGATCCGGTAGTATTCATTATGATTTGATTTTTTTTACCCAAATGCTGCGTATGGAGAGCAGAAATTTTTGAGCATATACATATTATGTTTGTCCATATAATTCTTGACGCTATCTGCAGTCACAAAGATACAATCTATTTATTGTTATTTTTGTATACCGCCTTCGTTGTATTTCGGACTGTGTGAAGGTTGGCTGGCAGAGAATGTTTATAGCATTAAGTTCACTTCTGTACAATATTAGTAAGGTACATAAAGATTAAATAAAATAAATAAATAAAACAATATTAAAAAACTTTTTAAAATAAGCTTTTACTTCAATGCACTGACAAGGAATAAATAAATTTTGTAGTAGTCAAACCCATCATTTTGTTGCATCGTACAATTTTCTATCATATAAAAGCTTGTCGCTATATTAGTCCAGAAAACCACATACATGGAATAATCTCAAACAATAAAAGCTTTTAAATTAACACAATATATTATACTGAATATGGTACATGATTATCTGGGTTAACATGTTCAAATTTTAAAAACCGTGAAAAACCTATTTTTGACGCAGTTCATCTCGACTAAAGAAAATCTTAATTGTAATTGATTATTTGAAAATAATCTTCAGCTATATTTTGATAATAAATACGATATAATCAAAGATTGGTGATAGTTATTTATAAAACATATATAACGCGGGACATAAAACCTCGTCCTTTTTCAAGTCTGTTATTGTAAAATATTTTTGCTAAAAAGCAGATAGATTTAGAAATAACACAGCCGTATCTCGTACTAAAGTTTCATCATTGCCCTCCTTTTTCGCCTATAAACATAGTGTGCCGGTACACGTTAATGTTTACTCTTTCTTAGAGAGTTTTGTAATGGCGCGATGGGCCGTGTCGCAATCGACAGTAAGAACGTTTTCTTACAGTCCGAGACACTATAGGTCTGCAAGCTGCAAAATTGCAGTTTGAATGCAGTTGACATAATATTGTACTGATTTGCCAGTCGAATGCGTAGATCGTGATGCTGAGAACGGCCACCATGGCGTTTTAGTGCGGTAAGAATCCGACATAGCCCACGACGTCGGGTACCCTTAGAAGATTTCCACCTCGTAATCACCAAAAAAATTATTCCAAGGTTTCCAATCCTACAAATAAGAATGATTATCGTTTTCCCTGCAATATTTAAACATTATCTACATAATCACTATAAGCGCTTATTATCTTAATGCTATCGAGCACGTGAACGCTTGAATACGTACCTATGGTTCCCGGAAACCAGGCGCAGAGAGGGTTTCTTTGGAGGTCGGAGCTACTATTTCCCACACGTATCTCCAGATCTTGCAGCGGTTGATGGCCTGTAACAAGAATTAATGTTAGAAAAAAGGTCAAATGCTTTATTAATTTGTGGTAATTTTATTTTGAAACCATACAGTGATTTAAAACTAAATTCTTAAGAATTTAATTCTACACATCATTTATAAGTTTCGATTTACTGATGCATCCCAAACAACATCAGAAAGTCTATAAAAATTGTCCTCTCATTTTTGGAATTTTGCCATTCCTTAAAGAAATCTACTTTAATGACCCTGGTTAAATAAATTTTACAGTACATTAATTGTTACATATCCATGAGTACTCTCAGTTATGCAATTTCTTAACTATTTTTTCCTTAATGTGATTTAAAAAAGTGACCTTATACTACGTTCGCTCATACATTTTATCATAAAGAGCTTGTTAAACAAGAGACTGAGGTTCAAGAAATAAAGTGTGAATGAGGAAAAGAAATAATAAAGTTTATATTTTAAACTCATTGCCTGATTTCATTGCCTGATTCAAAGCATGCCTTGCATGCTTTGAATCAGGCAATGAAATTTGCCATGCATTCAAAAGTCATTGCCTGATTTCCGCTAAAATCAGTCGTGTCGCGCGCGTGCTCTAGTTAGAGCAGAAAGTGCATACGAATCAAAACATTGTCGCCGCGCTGCCGGCCGCGCCGTGCTAGTTGCGATGACCCAAATAAAGTGCAAGGTCTTATAACCGATTAATTTATAATATTAAGGTGCAGCTACACTTACCATAAGTATGGCTAAGCAATCCCCCTTAAAACTAAAAACAGAGACGGAACATATGCTTTATGAAGCATACAGAAAGGAAAAGGCAGAGAGAGAAAATCTTGAAAGCATAATAAATAACTTCAAGAGTCAAATTGCTAAATTGCAGCAAGAAATAACAGAACTTAAAGCCCAGAAAACCACCGAGAGGAATGACCCCAATGAGCAGCCTACTCACTCGGTAACATACACTACCGACGAGGAAGAACTAGCTAAAGAGACTGAATGGATTAGACAGAAAAGTAGGAAGAAAAGGAAATTAGCTTCATCGCCCACTTCAGTTGAGCAAGATGCCTGTCCTCAAAAGGTATCTGAGAAGATAAAACCTAAAAAGGTACCTCAGCCTCCCCCCATAATAGTAGATGGTATAAAAAACTACCAGAATTTTTATGATTTTCTGACTCAACATGTGGTTGGTGACACCTTCAACGTTAAAATGGTGAGTAAGGAAACCGTTAAAATTAATACTATCAACGAAGACAGCTATAGGATTCTTACTAAAAGTCTGTCAGAAAAAAGGTTATTATGGCACTCGTACGAAAACAAACGTGAGAGGCCAATACGAGTCGTTGCGAAAAAATTGCACCATACATGTGAACCAAAAAGAATCGTCGAAGATCTAGTAGATAAAGGCTATAAGATCTTAGACGCTACAAACAAGTTAAGGTGGAAGAACAAAGAGCCACTTAACATGTTTATGCTTACTTTTAATAATGAAGAAGACATAAATAAGGTCTATAATATAAAATCCATCCTAGGGTGTAAAGTAGAAATTCATCCATTAAAAACTTCTAAACTAGTTCCTCAATGTAAGAGATGCCAAAACTATGGTCATACTCAAAAATATTGCGCAAGAGAACCAAGATGCGTCAAATGCACTGGCAAACATCTGACTACAGACTGTCAGAAACCGTCAGATGCTAAAGCTAAATGCATCCACTGTGGTGAATCACATCCGGCGAACTATAGAGGATGTATCGTAGCAAAAGAGATGCAAAAAATTAAGACTAAAAATAAAAATAAAGCAGATAATCGTCAACCAGTATCGGTACAACAAATTCCAAAAACTGCTGACAAAAAAAGTACTTGTATTAACAACCAAGAAGTTAACCAAAAAGTCGTACACAAATCTTATGCTCAGGCAGCAGCTACTAACAAAAAGGTTCAACCACAACAACCCAACCCAAATACAAATAATAAAGAAACTGATAACAAGCTAAACCAAATTCTCAAGTTCATGACAACGTTCAATGAGCGGCTCAATAAACTCGAGAAAAATATAATTATACAAACAAATAAACAATAATGTATCGCACACTAAAGATAATGGCATGGAACTCAAACGGGCTACAGCAACATCAACGCGAACTTCAAGTAGTCCTAGACACAAAAGATATAGATATCTGCTTAATTTCGGAAACACACTTTACCCTTCAGACACACATAAAATTTAAAGGATATGCGGTATATCACGCAATCCATCCAGACAATTGTGCTAGAGGGGGCAGTGCTGTCATTGTTAAAGAAAATCTCTATCACTATGAGCAATTTAAACATCAAGAACCAGACATACAATCAGTGGCAATTGGTATTGAAACTAAAGAATATCATATTACTATTGCAGCAATCTATTGCCCACCCAGATACTCCCTAAAAAAAGAACAGTATGTACGATTCTTAAACAAATTTAATGACAAATTCATCCTAGGTGGTGATTTTAACGCCAAGAATACTTATTGGGGTTCGAGGTTAACAAATCCCAAAGGCAAAGAACTATTCAATGCCTTGAAAGACATACAATGTGAAGTTATATCAACAGGACAACCCACATATTGGCCCACTGATCCTAACAAAATTCCAGACTTGATAGATTTTTTTATATATAAAAAAATGTCAAGAAGTTACATGAACATTGAGGGTTCATACGACATGAACTCAGACCATTCACCAATCATACTGACTCTAAATCAAAGCTTTATACACAAAAATAGCCAGCCAAGCCTTGTGAATAAGCGCACCGATTGGGAAAGTTTTAAAATGGATCTCACGTGTGATTTAAATTTGCATGTACCACTTAAAACGCCAGAACATATAGACAAAGAAGTCGATGAATTCGTCAAAAGTATCCAACGCTCAGCCTGGAAAAATACCCCGCAAGTCAGATTGCGAGTCACACGTCCGACATATCCAAGGGAAATACTCATCCTTATAAGGGAAAAACGGAGACAAAGAAAAAAGTGGCACCAAACTAGGTCACCTGAAGATAAGACACATCTGAACAACCTTACAAAAACACTGAGGAGAAAAATCAAACAATTCAATATCGA
Source organism: Spicauda simplicius (assembly GCA_949699795.1). NCBI lineage: Eukaryota > Metazoa > Arthropoda > Insecta > Lepidoptera > Hesperiidae > Spicauda > Spicauda simplicius. Next base: position 12,943,236 of record OX453056.1, read on the forward strand.
TACCCTGAAAACCTATTTATCAGGCTTAACAAATGATCGCAGCACAGAATACTCGCTTTGGAAAGCAACCAAGGGATTAAAACGCCCAACCAAGCAAATTTACCCAATTAAGGATAAGGATGGTAAATGGGTTATAAATGATGCGCAAAAAGCTTCAGAATTTGCCTTTCATCTAGAAGAAATCTTCCAGCCAAACGAAGGAGAATATATTCATCACAATAGTGACCATATAGAACAAATAGAGCAAAAAATTAAACTTGTGACACCAAAAGAAGTATATACAGAAATACAACGTAGCATCAACCCCAAAAAAGCTCCTGGATTCGACTTAATCACAGGTGAAATTATGAAAAACCTTCCCAAAAAAGGTATAGTTAAATTAACTACTTTAATTAATGCTTCTCTTCGAATCCAATATGTACCAGACTTATGGAAAGTTGCAGAAGTAATTATGATTCCTAAACCGGGGAAACCGCCGCATGAAGCTGCATCGTACAGGCCTATCTCCTTGTTACCTATAATGTCTAAGGTCTTTGAGAAGCTCTTGTTAAAGCGACTTAAACCTATATTAGAACATAAAAACATAATACCTGATCACCAGTTTGGTTTTAGAGAAAAACACTCCACAATTGATCAAATTCATAGGATTACCAATACCATAGAGAAATCCTTAGAAGAGAATAAAGTCTGCTCTGCAGTGTTTTTAGATGTAGCACAAGCTTTTGATAAAGTCTGGCATGAAGGCTTGATATTAAAGCTAAGAACATTGTTACCAAAGCAATTCTCAGAAATATTAATATCATATATTTCAAACAGAGCTTTCAGAGTGAGACAAGGAGAAGCATACTCTGATCTCAAAGAAATAAAAGCTGGAGTGCCACAAGGTAGCGTATTGGGGCCGGTCCTGTACCTTTTATATACCTGTGATATCCCAGAATCTGAAAATAATATCTTCGCAACTTTTGCTGATGATACTGCCATCATAGCTGTGGGGGATAATCACGCTGAAGCTGCGCAGAAATGTCAAATCTCTATCAACAAAGTAATCAATTGGACGAGGAAGTGGCGAGTGAAGCTCAACGAAAACAAATCAGTACATGTTGATTTTACAAATAGGCGTAATAATTACCAACCTATATACATAAATAACACACCTATACCACACGCAAATACAGCCAAATATCTTGGCATGACTCTTGACGCGAAGCTGCGCTGGAGAGCTCACGTCAAAAAAAAACGGGACGAGTTGGAGCTCAAATACAGAGCTATGCATTGGCTGCTGGGGAATCATTCCTCCCTGTCTACATATAATAAAATATTATTATATAAACAAGTCCTAATGCCAGTATGGACATATGGTATTCAACTCTGGGGTTGTACCAAAAAAAGTAATGTAGAAATCATTCAAAGATTTCAAAACAAAGTATTGAGGGGTATTGCTAATGCACCTTGGTATGTAAGAAACGAAGATCTACATCGGGACCTTCAAGTAGATCTTATCAAAAATGTAATTTATAAATATGCAGAATGTCATCAAAAAAGACTTCATCATCACGTTAATATCGAGGCCATCCAGCTCCTCGATACGACGGACCTAGTGAGAAGACTCAAACGGACTAAGCCCTTTGAGCTAGTGATATAACATAGTGTAGTGTTAGTGAAATAGTGAATTAATTTAAATTATAGAACACAAGAACAATGTGTCTACCCCTTTATGTTAGAACAAAGAAGTGCAGTGTCAGTGGACGCTTCCTTCAATAAACAATTATTTAGCAGTTTAAGTCAGATTAGAATTACTCATTAGCCTTATATAAGGCTAGATTGTAATTAATATGAAGTACCCTATTATTATTCGGTACTTTATATATAACATAAAAAAAAAAAAAAAATTTTAAACTAATAACTATGTGAGCTGTGAAACTGTATTATAAAATACGCTGTTTCATACAATATTATTATTATTATTATGAACAAGCAAGCAGGAATTTTATTAAGCATCGAATTATGCCTTTACAAATAGTTCCCTTGTGGATGTAAACTGGGTCACCTATTTATTTATTTTATTACGTAGCTGTTCCCAGCATCTATACAAAAAATGAAACATAACTTTCAATTATATTAACTTTGCATAGAGTTAATGGATTAATGGATTTTATTGAATACAATCTAAATTGTAACTTAAGAGCTAATGCTAAATTTGATGCCCATGATTATGATTGTTTTGACTTAATAGTTGTGAATTCGAATTTTAAACAGTAGAGATTTTTATTATTACCTACTCACTCAGTCCTACGTTACCTAAATGTGGGTAGGAAGTACTAGTTAAGTACTTCCTTCCATCATTTTTTTAAGATTTTATGCATTGTACAGACAAGCGTAAGTTTTGTTTATATTATATGTATACTTAATAAAGTCAATACATTTTATATTTAGTCTTATAGCAGAATTTCGTGTCGCTGGTATCGTGAACGACACGAATATAACTACACACAAACTAAAATTTAAAACAGTAGAATGAATTTATCATTTTGATTTCCACGTGATGTGATGAAGCCTGAGTCATCTGGTACTTTAGTCCGGTGAAGATTTCACGTAGGTCATCGATCACCTGCCAGACCATGGTTTCATGCAGACAATTCTTCGTAGTGAACCTTAAAAGATCTTGAGCGTTAATTTCGATTAACCTCTTCAAAAAATAAGATTTTCTATATGATTACATACTTACACACATACATTTCAAGTTAAATAAAAGCTTTTAATAATCATTCTTGATTTAAATAGATTTGAAGAGACTTTTGTACGTGCGTTTGACTTCAGGACATCTTCATAATTGTGGTTACAAATGTCCAAGGGAGATAGTTCTTTATAGCTAATTTTAGTTTCCGGGCTAGTGGGCTGATTGAGCTTAATATAGTAACTTCATTAATCAGTTGGTTTGAGTAAGATTGATTACGGATTAATGTTATCGTAGCTTCCTAGAAGCAGGAGATTGTGCGATTTTCTAATTCCGGGCTCAATACTGTTTGCCAATTCTGCGAAAAATAATTATAATAATTTATTATCAAAATTACGGTCGCTCGTAGCTTGATGGACCGCTCATCCTAAATTCATGCTTAGACCGTTATAATAATGTTATAAGCGGTAAAGTTGTCGGCCCTAACTCGAGGGCCACTAAATATTCGGTTTAAACGTTAAACGCTCCGGGGCGCAAGCGTCAGCGTTGAGCGATAATGTGATATTATTATGAGAACATAAACTCGACTGCTAAAACAAAAAAATGCAGACGACTATTTTGTTTTTATTATTTAATTTTAGCTTGCTTTAATAGCCATATTCTTTTCCCCGCTTTTTAGATGACTACAGACGCAATTTTTAAAATTATATAGCCTATGTCACTTTGTAAACTGAGGCGATTCCAATAATATCTCGTTTGTTATAATTCGTCTAGCTATTGAGCTCTAGCGCGTGTCAAATAAATAGACATACCTGCATACAATTAAACATAACTTCTTTTTTAACGCAGTCGCGTAATAACAAATGTAGGTATCTGACCTTATAAGGCCACGAATTTTCGACGCAATTTGTAGCAGAATTTGCTACAAAGTTTATTTATTTATTTAATGAACATCAATTAATTTAAGAATACAGGTAAGAACCCAATAATAAGGTAATTACAGGTAAGAACCCAATGCGATAGCATGGCCTTATTAATTGTGCTAAACAATTTACCTATACAAATTAACATTAAACGAATATAACAGTTAACTTTTAATTAAAGTTTATTATTATTAAAGTTAATGCCTCAACACGAATGTTTCGTGGCCGAACAGAACTCCGCTGGTAACTGTGCCAAAAATTTACCATCGTCAAATTACTTACTGAAATATTTATCTATTGTCAATTGGGTTAATTGGTTACAAGGGATTCTATTAAAATATCAATTATTTACATTATTGGGGTATGACACCTTGTCGCAGATCCCATAATGAACGACTTGAGTCTTACTGTTGGATATTTGATATTTAAACACATACAAAATATAGCGTTGAATTCAAATTATCTAAAATAACAAATAGAATTTATACCCACATATATATACGTCATTAGTTACTGTTGCCATTCCAAGATATAACATAGATTTACCAGTAATTTATTCGACATCGAAAATGCAAGAAACCCTTTCCACTAAAAACCACTAAGAGGTAGTTTTACTAAAGTTTACTGAAGTTAAGTGCAAGTAACTAATTTTAATTACATAGTTTTATTCCTTATTTGACTGTTTCTTGGAACAAACAATGAAGTTTTCCAGGAATTGTTAGTGACACAAATTTCAAGCGAAATTTCAAGGTTTGTGGTAAACTCTGCACTTTATTTCCAGAAGTCCTGGAAACAGAAGCCTTTTTGAACTTCTGTCTACAAAGACTTTAGAGTATAAAATGGTTAAGATTCATCGTGGAAATAAATTTTAATTGTGAGAAGAAACTCAGTAGTTCGAAGAAAGATAACCACATACAAATCAAAGACAACCCAATTAAAAAAAAATGCGTGATTGTGACTTTCTACCATGCACGTCACGAAATTAATAGCCATTTCTTACCCCAAGGCAAAAATCTTTTCTGTTGCCTGTAAGGTAAGGTGGTTAATACATGGTTTAAAATATACTTTGTTCCCAATAAGTTTTGATCAACTAGAGTAACCATGATGCCTAATGATTAAATAGCGCTTGCATTCGGGAGATCCAAGGTTCAAATTCCGCCCTTTCGCACGCACCTTTGATACTCCCAAATTGTTGTGCGTATTGAAAACAAATTTTCACTGTTTTACGGCGAAGGAAAACATCTTGAGAAAACTTCTTTAAAAGAATCTCAAAGGTGTGTGAAGACTGCACATGTGTACTTGGCTAGCGCGGTGGACTTTGGCCTAAAACTTCCTGAGAGGAAACCAGTACTAAGCAGTGGGACTATCGTCAACCCTTTATTGCCCCAGTGCTGGGCACGGATCTTCTCTCGGAATGAGAGAGTTTTAGGCCATTGTCCACCGCGCTGGCCAAGTGCGAATTGGTAGAAGCAGTGGGACAGTAATGGTAAACGACCACGTTGTAACAGTAATTTGTTATGGTACATAAATAATATGTTACGATGGTGTCTGAATCGAAATTGCGACAACACTCTTAGTATGAGTTTGTTATGTTTTGTCAAAACACCTCTCATTCTGAGAGAAGACCCGAGCCCAGGAGTGGTTCTATAATGGGTTGACGAGAAACTCGTACTAAGGGAACAGCTCTATCACCCGTGACGCTTTACGAGCATCGCACTACTGCTAGCAACGCAATTAGGTGAAAGGTGGCTGTCGGAAACGTGCAGTTTGCATTTGATGACAAAAAACCGACAGTTATCGCCTAGTGGCACGAATTCCGACTTCTTACATTCCCCGTCTAGGGAATCTCCGCGCAACTATGATGTTTCGAAATTATTTGCGTAGTAGAATCTAAGTAATGTCACTTTTATACGGCGACCATTTTAGTTTTTGGGAGTGGCAACGCGTGTATGATGGATTTCAGATAAAACGCCTATCATTACATAGTATAAAACAAAGTCGTTTCTCGCTGTCTGTTTTAGATGTATAAAACTACGGATTTAAATGCAGTGATTTAAGAGGAATGTTTTTATGTATAATACATATAATTATAATATAGTGGAGAAACACTGATAATTTTAGAGTTTTGACTTTTAGGCGGAACGAAGTTCGCCGGGTCAACTAGTTCTATATAAAATTGGTGACAGATGTCCCTGAGCGTCAATAATTGCTTGCCATCAGCTGTATCGCATGTTGGATTGCTACTTTATTCTTATAAAAAAATATTGCGTGATGCGTCTACCTACGTGACAGCGAGTTTCCTAGAAAATAGTGTTTATAAGTTTGTGAAACCCACTAATCCATACTTGGTTTTGTCTTAGATTATGGTTTAAATCCGTGAATATCTGACAAATGACTTGTGCAATGTAACGTTATCTATACTATAATAAATCTGTAAGAGGTCGCTGTCTGTACATGGAATAAATTTAGGTGAAAACCATTTCTAGAGGTCTTTAATACGATATAGAACCCAAAATAATAGTTTTTAGAAATCTTTTCTGTTTGTCTGTTTGTCTGTTTGTCTGTTTATCTGTTTGTCTGTTTGTCTGTTTGTCTGTTTGTCTGTTTGTCTGTTTGTCTGTTTGTCTGTGTGTTTGAAAACGCTAATCTCAGAAACGGCCTATCCAATTTGAATATAATTTTCACCGATGTGTTGTGGGAAACTTCACTTAACATTTAGTGTTTATTTTATGTAAATCAGTTTATAAATAAAAAAGTTATGTCAATTTAAAACTATGCAGTATTTATTCTGTGTTCGATAAGTGTGAATAAGATAAGTAACTGCATAGTTGAAACTAAACATGTTATGGTCTGTAAAATGTATTCCTTTGTTATGTATTTTTTATTGGTTATGTGTGTACCTATGTTATTTGATACTATACAAATCTATATCTCTATATCTATATATACTTATATAAAAACGAAAGGATGGTCTCTCACTCATCTATTGAATAAACATCGTAGAGCCTAAACTGCTAAAGATACGAATATGATTTTTACTAGGGGTTCCTTTTATGACGTAGACGTCAGTTAAGAATTAAGTTTCTGATCCCCCCCCCCCCCAATTTAACCCAAATAGGAGATGTAAGTTTGTATGAAAGTCAGTCAATTTTGAGGCTACCTCAATAAAATTTAGTATTTCGCTTTATTTTTTATGTTAAAACATAGTTTTAAACCGACTTCCAAAAAGGAGGAGGTTATCAATTCGTCTGCATTTTTTTTTTAATTTTATATTTGTTACTCGATTTCTCTGCACTGGGTGAACGGATTTGGATGATTTTTTTTTTCATTTGAAAGGTAGTGCGTGTCATGGGGTCCCATTTATTTTTAGCTCACTTTTGACAGTGGCATCCATAAGAAAAGCGCATAAGTCAGATATTTGCGTTAACGATGTGCGCGATAAATAGATGAATAACTCAATTTCCCGCCAACCGATTTGATGATTTTTCTTTTATTTGAAAGAATGTACTTCAAGGATACTCTGATGAGTTTGACTGTTCTGATCATAGGATCCATTTCTTTGAAGCAAATTAACGAAATTAGCGATACTCGGCCAAACCTAAGCTGTAGGAGTCCAATTGGGTTGAATGTAGAATGAGATTACTAAGCAGATATTTCCTAAAAAAATTGACCTGCAACTCTTCAATCCTGATGATGCAGGGGTACTGCTAGCCTGAACCGTAGAAGTAAGTCAATTTGTTTTTATGGATATATAATAACATTGTTAAACAAATTCATGGGACAAAAATTTGATCTTCAACTCCTCAACCCTGATGATGTAAGGGTGTTTCAAGACTGAACCGTAAGAGTTGGCTATTTAGTACTTACGGTTATGTAATAAAAATACCAAGCAAAGACACAAAATGAAAATTTTGACCTTCAACTCCTCACCCCTGATGATGCAGGATACTGCTAGCCTAAACTATACGAGATGGGCATTTGGTGCTTTCAGGTATTTAATATAATTATTAAGCAAAGAAACATGATGAAAATTTTGACCTTTAACTCCTCAGCCCTAATGATGCAGGGGTACTTCAAGCCTAAGCCATAGAAGTTAGCCATTTAGTGCTTACAGGTATGTAATATAATTACTAAGCAAAGACACATGAAGAAAATTTTGACCTTTAACTCCTCAACACTGATGATGCAGGGGTACTTCGAGCCTAAGCCATAGAAGTTAGCTATTTAGTGCTTTCGGGTATGTAATATAATTACTAAGCAAAGACACAAGAGAAAATTTCGATCTTCAACTCCTCAAGCCTGATGATGCAGGGTACTGCAAGCCTAAGCCATAGGAGTTGGCCATTTAATGCTTTCGGGTATGTAATATAATTACTAAGCAAAGACACAAGATGAAAATTTTGACCATCATCTCCTCCACCCTGATGATGCAGGGGTGCTTCAAGCCTAAGCCATAGAAGTTAGCTATTTAGTGCTTTCGGGTATGTAATATAATTACTAAGCAAAGACACAAGATGAAAATTTTGCCCATCATCTCCTCCACCCTGATGATGCAGGGGTGCTTCAAGCCTAAGCCATAGAAGTTAGCTATTTAGTGCTTTCGGTGTGTAATATAATTACTAAGCAAAGACACAAGATGAAAATTTTGATATTCAACTCCTCAAGCCTGATGATGCAAGGTACTGCAAGCCTAAGCCATCGGAGTTGGCCATTTAATGCTTTCCGGTATATAACATAATTACTAAGCAAAGACACAAGATGAAAATTTTGACCATCATCTCCTCAACCCTGATGATGCAGGGGTACTTCGAGCCTAAGCCATAGAAGTTAGCTATTTAGTGCTTTCGGGTATGTTATATAATTACTAAGCAAAGACACAAGAGAAAATTTCGATCTTCAACTCCTCAACCCTGATGATGCAGGGTGCTTCAAGCCTAAGACATAGAAGTTAGCTATTTATTGCTTTCGGGTATGTAATATAATTACTAAGCAAAGACACAAGATGAAAATTTTGCCCATCATCTCCTCCACCCTGATGATGCAGGGGTGCTTCAAGCCTAAGCCATAGAAGTTAGCTATTTAGTGCTTTCGGGTATGTAATATAATTACTAAGCAAAGACACAAGATGAAAATTTCGATCTTCAACTCCTCAAGCCTGATGATGCAGGGTACTGCAAGCCTAAGCCATAGGAGTTGGCCATTTTATGCTTTCGGGTATGTAATATATTTACTAAGCAAAGACACGGGATATTTTTTTTACCTTCAACTCCTCCTTGATGATGCGGGATAGTGCAAGTCTAAATTATAAAAGGTAATCACATAATGCTTACGGTTGTTTTTAGTATATATTATAAGTTTAATGACAGCTCATTAAACTGAAATGTGATTAATAAATTAAACTTCAATTCATCAACCCTGATAATCTAAGTACACAACCTACTTAAGCCGTATGAGTTTGGTACTTATTGATTACAATACATTACAACCCGTTCCTGAGAGATCATTATGATGAAAAGTGTCACTTTGAATACCTAAATCCTGAAAATGCAGGAGTATTGTCATGTTATTGTTAAGAGTTGGATTTAGCTGTAGCTTTTTAAACAGGATGGGTTAGGTTGGGTTGGAACATAAAAGTAAACATAAAAAATAAGCGAGTAGGGTGCGGCAGCGCCCTGCGAGCGGGTGCGCCCTGTTCGTATGAATTGTAAAAGTGTTTTGATTATGTCTTCTGCTTTACAAAGAACAATGCGGGATTTACGCACACAAATAGCCCGATGCACCTCTTAAAAGATCTTATCTTTGGCCACATGAAACAAAATATGAACTTAGAATATTTGTCGCTGTTCAGTGATATTACAATTTTCTAATGATTTACTTCAAGTAGATAATAGTGCTTTGTTATCCGGAAAAGTTAAAATCAATCTTTATATCGATACGTCTTCGTTTAAATGTGGAGGAATTGGTTGAAAAAGTATATCCCGATATTGTTAATACAACCAATAACACTATAAATTGGTTCCAAAAGACGGCTATATACCCACCCACCAATGAACGTGTCGATAAAATAAATGATTTATTTTTTTTTCAAAATTTAATGCAGCGTCACAGATCTACTATTCGGTAGACACAGTCATTGAGATGGAGGAAGCAGTACATTATCCAACAGAATTTTTGAATTCCTTAATGCATTTCGGAACTCCTGAACACAAATTAATATTAAAAGTAGGTTTACCTATAATCTTACTTAGATATTTGAATCCGCCAAAATTACTTCAAATAGTATTTTCCAATTCGGAAAAGTTCAAATCAATCTCTATAATCGATACGTTTTGGTTCAAGTGAGGAGGAGTTGATTGAAAAAAAGTATCCTAATATTGTGAATTAGACCACTAAGAATGTAAATTGGTTCAAAAAAGCGGTTTACAATATTAGAATTCTTCTAATTAAAAAAAAAAATACATAACAATACGTTCCTACCCACAAATACACACTTTAAATTCGTTTTTTCACTCTGTGTTTGACCAGGTAATCCTTGAGCGGCCAAACCGATTTTAATGTTACTACTTTTTTTCATAGAATTCCCACGGTGTCGAGATTTGCGCGGGAAAAACTTTGTGACACGTTGATTTGCACGCGGGCAAAGCCGCGGGTACAGCTAGTTTGTTAATAAAATTAAACAAAGTACAAGTTCTCTTACATTTACAAGGTCAATATACAATGTAAATGCTAGACCTAGGATAAGGATTCATTATTACGATACCAGTGAAATTTAATGCGTCAAAGTTCTTTTTTTCTTTGTTGCCAAAAGAGGCAAATCCCGTAATTAAGGATGAACTGACTAAATGGCTGAATTAGGATATAAGATATACAGAAAGAAATTACCAAAATATATATTATAATACTAGCTGTGCCCGCGACTTCGTCCGCGTGGAATAGTTATTTTGGGCATAATTTATTTTTGCAAACAACCTCCTCAGCTTTATAAATTATAGCTGTTACCCACGACTTTGTCCATTTCATTTTTTATTATTATTTTAGACAATTTAGTTTTGAAAAGAACATAAAATTATTTTAGAGTACTTCTGCGTAAATTATATTTTTAGTTTTATTTTCACCCCTCTTTCCGCGTCCCTCGCAAGCAACGCCCCAACAGCGTCATGTTTTGCATATCATGCGGCGCGGCTGAATTTTATATCGGTGTTATTTTTAAATTGACATATCTTCTAAGATGTTCCTTGAAATTAAGTGATGTCAAAAAAAATTTTGTTCACAATTAAATACTCTTAATCAACAACACATTTATTTGGACAAAGATTAATATTATTACGTTGATTCAACTAATTTTTTAGATCATTTCAAGAGAAATAATTCTTTCATACATATATTTTTGGTATCTTGTACCGTTTTCGCAGCGCACGCAACGGATGGAACGGATCAAGGATGAATAATTTTCCCCGTTTTTTTTTACATTTTCCATTATTTCTTCGCTCCTAATAGTTGCAGCGTGATGTTATATAGCCTAAAGCCTTCCTCGATAAATGCTCTATTCAATACAAAAAGAATTTTTAAATTCGAACCAGTAGTTCCTGAGATTAGCGCGTTCAAACAAACAAACAAACAAACTCTTCAGCTTTATATATTAGTATAGATTATGTTTACAAATCCGTTTATTATTATTATTAGGTTACAATATAGTAACGCCACGATATTTTTCACTCATGGCTTGCTTTAAAAAAAACACTCCATTAAACAATAGTCGTGAGTCAAGGATCATGTCATATTATGAAATAATTTGCCAAAATATCAAGATATTCAAATTACAGGGCGTAATGACCCTACACACCCAGACAGAAGACAGATATGTGCGATCACCGGGATGCGAATAAAAAATATTACTTTTTAAATAAAGTTGCTTGAATTGCCTCTGAACTGAGGTACAAAGACGATACCAATTAGTAATCTAATGTATATTTTCCTGCAATTTCCGATACACTTAATTAAGTGTAAAGAATATGGTCGATTAATCGATATTTCCTTTCCTAACGCCTTCATTTTTCGGTGTTGATGTTTTTATGAACTATATTTCCGGCTGTAGTGATATATAATCATTGCTGAATGGGCAAGGCCATACATTTGAATACATGTAAAAACAAGAACAATGGCATCACATGTTGAATGGTATTCAACAAAAAATTATAATTTATATCAACATTAAAATTACACATTATAGCTACAATTGGATCAAGTAGATATTCTCATCGTGGCTTATAAAAAGTTTACAATAGTTCTAAAATAATCCACAAATCAACACATACCCGTCAAAAAAGACCTTGGATCCTATAGGAGTTTTAAGAAGCGTCCTTATATTTCCGAAAGTAGAATAGGGCTAAAAGAGTTAAAGTTGGCTTCTGGAGTTGGGAGCGGCAATAGTAGGAGCTCCAACCTCGACCGCGGAAATGACGGTCCCAACCACTAGCTTGTTTGGTGGTCTTACACAACCACCTGGGTGGAACCCGCAGGGGCGACGTATCCAGAGGACTTCGAGTCTCCGACGACATTCGTTTGAAGATCCATATTACTGAATAAAAATCGAACATAATCCAGCGTCGCTTCCTACGGCGACAGAGCCTTTTGATTTCCAAAATAAAAAGTTAATTAACGCACATATGAATTTTATTAAAGCAACCAAATCATTCCGTTCATTCAACATTCTCAAAAGATGGATATTACGAACATTCTATTCGTGCATTTTCGGAACTGAAATGAATCTTGCAGGCGTCTAATTTCTGCCGGATACATCGGAACCAAGAGTTTCTTTTCCCATAAACGAATGAATATTTTTATGGCGAGGCCATCCGTGGAGGTCCCACAGAAGACCTTTCTAAGTATATTCAATTATGCATCCTGCGTTACGGCTCATTGTGTGGATTTCTCTAGTAATTAAAACGTTTTCACCGTCACATTATTGTTTTCGTTTGTTTCTTGAGCAATTTCACTGGCTTAGCTGTTTTGCTACGGTGGCCTATTTACTACAGACTACCAAGACTGTATTGTTTAACACTATACGGCTACATGTGTGTAACTTTGTACGCTATTAAGGTATTTAACGTAATGTAGGTTACCGTAGAAAGATAATTCTAATTATACACTACCTTTACTTGAGTGTTAAATGTATCCTTAATTCTGTTTTGTGATATAATTTATCTTTATCAATACAGCATCTTAATCCAATCAGATTTGACCGAACTACGTAAGAAATTCAAAACATACGAATCGACATTCATAAAACTATGTAGTAATATTTAGATTTAAATCAGTCAGTTCTCAGACAAATGGATATCCGTCTGCAACTTCGCGACGTGTATGACAACATTGTTTGTGACCTAGAACACAATAAAATAAAGACAGTGTACAACTATTGAATTTTAAATATTACATTACATTACGTATACCTACCGAGTGATCACAAAAATAAAATGTGTCCTGAATAACAATAGGAAACTTACTTGATGAGGGAAAAGAAAGTATGTTGAACACAATGTTATAACAAGTTCGTAATTACAGCGCATCGGTTGAAGAGACACGGTAAGCGGCCAGCTGCTAATTCCTTCATAGTTAAGTTAGTGTGACGCCAATATTGAAGTAATAAATAAGTACTTTGTGGACTTAGTATGTGATTACAGATAATGATATCGTATCGACACTAGCGATATTACGGCCTCAGGGACTCAATCAGCAGTGAAATTTTTGCCATTTGAGAGAAATTTATTACGCCAAGGAGATTTGCATTAAGAGAGATCGTAAAATTATACCAAGTTTGTTTTACGGCCATGTTAGCAATGAAGTCCGTATTTGATTTGACCGTTTTGAATAACAATTTTCTATATTTGGCATAAACTACTTTCAGATACTCGGCTATATAATTCTAACAGAGTAGAAATATGGAACCTATTGATTTAAAAGAAATTGTGTAATAGAGCTTACGCCGTTATACTTACGACGATAAGGTAATCTGGCAACTAGTACACCGCTCTTGGCGGAGTTCTCATCCGAGGACTTACTTGTAAAAATGATATAGAGAGCCTTTCTTATAATATAATTTTGAAAATATATAAACGCAATCCTTATATATCATAATTTTTACAAACGAGCACGATGTCCACTTCACGGTTAGTTCCTCTGCCGCCCGATGGTATATCTCATCAACCCATTATTGGCCCACAGCTGGGCACGGGTCTTCTCTCCGAATGAGAGAGTTTAGGCCATAGTCCACCGCGATGGCCAAGTGCGAATTGGTGGACGCCCGATGGTATATAACCAAACTCAAATAAGATTAGGGGCATACCTTCTCTGAGGTCAAAAATAGCACGCCTCAGAAAGTATGGTTCCCTTAGCATACTTATAAAATCAAAAACAACAACCCTTGACACTGCAGTTATTAGGTGGAAATATTCGAGAGGTTGTTTCCGCTAAAGTCGAAACACAAAGGATTCTATCACTTAGAACAGCGCGTGGGTGAAATGCCATTTGCTATAATTAAAACTTCATTAAAACTTGCCTTGCACATCCCTACACGTTTAAGGAGTTTGTAACCACAGGAACACATTTGCGGTTCTCCCAGTAGCAATTTCCTCTCTGAACGGAAGGAGATGCTTATGCATATTATGTATGTCTTTATATTGTTCAAACTCAATATCCGTCGCCGCTCATTTTAAAGGTAAATAATTGTTGACAGTTCTACATTTTTAGTATATAAAACTGTATTATAATAGTCGTTCGTGCCTATTCATTTTCTGAGGATTAAGTCTAATTATGGCTTTCATTGTTCTCAAGGGGTTCTCTCACCTTCAAAACCTTCCGACGCCGTGGGAGAGACGCAGGTTTATGTGGGATTTTTACCGCACTAAAACTCCCCCCGGTAGCCGTCCTCAGCGCTATAAAGAGGACTCCGGGATTTCCAACGGAACGCAACCGGAGTCCTCTAAGCGCCTTGCCAATCGAGCTCCTTCCAGGTGAGCAGCTGGGCCCACTGCTCCGTCTAGACTTCACGACGGTATCCGTCCACGTATACCACCGTCCTTCCTGGAGTCGTCTGATCGAACAGTTCGAGTTCCCACTCTAGCCGCCCGCAACCCCGGAAGCCCCTTTTAGTCGCGTCTTACAACAGGCAGGGGATACCGTAGCCCTATTCTGATCCCAGAACTACAGGGACGAAGTCTAATTATGTCTAGTAGTGGTACCAAGTATGCCAAGTATTGCAGCTATATTTCGAAGATAATTATTGAAGAACCCCCTAGGGTTTGGATCTGGATATATTGCCGCCAGATCTATTTTCACCTAGTGCTAAGCACTACTGTGTTCTGGCCTGAAGGTTATGGCTAAGAAGGCTTACTCATTTCAGGCGTTTCAACTTAGTTTTCGAACGATGCAATACAAAAATGGCCAACTTCAAGTAACACTGATCTTTTTTAGAGTTGATTACAGAGAGACATGGTTGAAATCGGCCATTTACCATCAGGTGGACTGTTTGCTTGTTTGCTACTTTCAGGTGTTAGAGGATACTTACCTCTTAAGTGGACTGCGTTGCTCGTTTACTTCCATATTACACAAGAAAATCTTGAAATAAACACAAAGAAATAATGATCAAGGCTTACCACAGCAGCCTCTGGTCGTGACTCGGACGACTTTAACAGCGTAGTGGCGGAGGAGGTCCACTTGCCACCACGGAGACGCCTCTCTCTGCGTCTCCGTGCACCGCTTGCCGTCATGTTCAGTGGTCTTCTCTCCATCGTTGCCGTTCGCAGCACCCCCGCCGCGCACTGTTGTTGACTGGTTCGCTGGCTTCCGGAAAGCCACGTTTGTACCTGGTGGACGAAGTAGCATCGTCTCAAAATTCGATGAAGGTAAGTGGTGTTCGTTCGAACTTAGGGATTAGTTTAGGGATTCAATGAGCGTAACATGTTTTCAAATTGATTGTCTTCAAAAGTTGCAACGTGTAAATGTTGTTCAAATGTTAAATAGTCCCTGCGATTAGCTGATCAAATTTGAGTGTTAAGTAACTTTACACCTCAGATTCACAAAGAATACCACTATAATATATATTTTTATGTACTTTTAATGGTTAGTCGTACTTATATTGTTGAATTCCAAATAGTCATCTATAATTAAAATCATAGACAATTATTTGGACTTAAATATAACTTTTTGTTGGTTAAAAAAGTGTTTGTTGGTTCCATCCAAGATTCATATCCAGTATACAAAAGATGCTGTAGGATATTAAAAATACAGTTCTAATTACTGTCATTAGATGCTCTATTACGATAAAGCGTAAAAGTTTTTATAAATGGTAACTTACCACAAAAAGGCACATCAGAGGTCCAGTCCCCTCTCAAAGTGCACTCCCTCTGATGCGCTCCAAACAGTTCGTAGCCGTCATCGCACTCGTACTTGGCGATGGTCCCGGGTACGATATCAGCGTTGTTCGGTACCGATACTCTCGCGTTGGGCGGCACGGCTGGGTGACCGCATCGTTTTTCGCCTGAAATGAAATTATATGTAAATCATCGTTGCCAGATTTTTTTATTAACTCGGAGTTTAGAAACTTTTTAAGTAAAAATAGCGGGATTACATAGTCAAAAGGCCAGGAAAGCAGTCCTCGCAGTACCAAGGGCCTCAAAGACAGATAGACAAATATTTTAGTTTTCTCCTCGGTGTAAGAGGGCCAGAGGAATTGGCGACCTTTTTTTTGGTTGACGAACTACATTTCTACTTATATTTACAATTGGCGTTTTACCTTTTTTTTGCAAGTCCAGTTCTGCCCGAAAAGCGGGACTGAGACTATCCCGCGCGGGACATTTAATTGTGACTACAAAATCGGGACGTCCCGCCAACAGCGGGACGTCTGGCAACGCTGATGTAAATACGAGCTTCTATGATACAAAGCACTAGTTCACATTGTCATGTTTTAATATGGACATTGCTATTTGAAATTCGTTTGCAGCATATTTGGAATTTGCATCCGAATCATTTGTTTACAAAGTATACTTTATTAAAAACTATTCACTCGATCTAATGCATGCCCATAGACGCCACGACTGCAGAGATACCTCTGTAACGCTTATTTCTGCTTAATAATATCAGATTTGTGCATACTACAATACTATTAAGCTTTAACTTGGTTCTGAGGAGTAGCAGATTGATATATCAGTAAATATATTTATATGTTCATTTCGAATTTCAGTTTCATAATGTTTAAACTAACCGGATTTTATTTTTAAACTAACAGCAGTCACATTTTATCAATATATGGAAAACAGCTTTTAATGAAATGAGCCGGAACGTTCAGTTGAACCATTAGTGCGGTACCTTTTTTGAAGTGATACTGTAAGTATATGTATGTACTGGTATACACTTGGGTTATTAGATTGTAAGTGCTCAGTCACTTTGGACCGGATTAACGTGAAAATAACGCCGGATTGCAGCATCCCTATTTCAGGTCTAATAGAATTTACGGAGACAAAAATTAGCAAATCATCTTATACCTCTGCAATTTTGTTTATTAGGTACTAATATACCCTATTTAAACCCGACAGCATCCGGAGTGTATTACCCGGAGTGTATAAATTCCATTTCTTTGGCATATATTATAATCTCTATTTTAATATAGTTATGATTGTAGCGCTTACTGTTCCCATAATTTATTATTATATCATTTATTTTATTACAATTTTATCGGACTTCCGTCAGATTAGTTGTCCTTAAGTGACTTTAGAATACATTGCACTCGTTTGATCGAATCGCAAGTGACCGATCAAGGAGCGATTGTTACGCCAGGGTCTATGAGGAAAGCGTGCTTATGTAATACATGCATAATACATGCCATACAAGTACAGTTACGTACCACTCGGCAGGGATCAAACACTACGCGTGCGTGCCTATTCTGATGCTCATCATTTTATGGCCCGGTTATAAATTGGCTTCAACTGTTATTATGGCGACTGCTGCAAGGATCTACTCACAGTTAAAAAAGACTCGGGGCGTGTTATCGTCGTTTGGTTCACTAACCCATTAATTTACTACTTTGAACGAAAGGGACCTGACACGGACTTGTGTCGAATGTTTTCAAATTGTAATAGACCTATTAACAGTGTATGATTGGTTACTATCTAAAATATTTTTATATGTTTTTTACTGAATGTGGTGACAAAAATTAAATATAACTTTCAATGTGACCACTTACCAGGTGGACTGCATGCTCGTTTGCTACTTCAATCAGATAAAAAAAAATCTATGTTGATTTATTGAATATTATGTATTTGTCGCGACCATATAGCTTGTTAGGATAAATTAAATTGTTTAAGCGGGCCACAATGAGGAATTTTATATATATTACCTTTGCCTTTAACGTGGCAAAGTATGTAATAAGTTGTTAGGTTCTCCACATATTTCACTTTTGTAATATTGTATTGATCTCGATCGATTTCCATTATTTGCTTATACTCGTACCACGTGGTTTTAAACCCGATCCTTACTAACGACACACGTGTATGAATTTCAAGATCATGCCCTACAAAGTTAAATTTTTGATAGATAATATGCGAAGTATGGCACTGCAAGCAAAGTTATTTATGTAAACGGTGCGGTTTTATAAATTATCTCGTACACACGCGAGTCAAAGTTCGGTTTAAAGCGCTTATTTCTCAGTTTGGACAGGAAAAAGGAATCATAAATTAGGTACTAAACTTGTGTACTGAACTGTAATCAATAGAATAAAACAAACTCGCTTCCCGTTGTGTCCCTATGTATGCTTAGATCTTTAAAACCACGTTACAAATATTAATGCAGTTTTTTTAATAGATACAGTGTGTTATGAGGAAGGTTTTTATATATACCTACTGTATGCATAATATAGTGGTGGAACATTGGTAGTTTTGGATTTTTGACTTTTTGGCGTAACGAATTTCGCCGGGTCAACTAGTTAATACTAAATTTAACTTTAGATAATTATATTTCAGGCAGGTACATATATGTATATACCTACCACGTCATTTTGCCATTGGGTCAGGTCAGGTACCCTCCCGCCAAGACGTACGTTTTGGCCATTCTACATAAAGCCAAATTACAGATACGTTGCTATTTCTATGGACTAAGATGGCCTCTTATGTAGGTCATGAGCATCCACAGTTATGCACCGAAACGTAAGAAAGAACTGCTCCAAAGTTCAACTATACTGGTAACTTAGCGCGATGTGGAACTACCCTGGACGAACTAACCCGATTAACTTAACATGAAAATGAAACAGACAACTCTTATTTAAATATTGGCCGTAACATTATTTTTGCCAACGAAATTAATAATAGATTTCAAAAGAGCTTGTACCGATGCAGACTTGACATATTATCTCTATTCAAGTATTTCCTGCTCAAGTAAGCGTAGACATAATATATGGTGTATATTTATTTGAATGTCAAACGAAGGTCTATAACTCAAGTTAGTAAGTAATAATAATTATTATGAATAATGAAACCGCTAAGTGTGATATCACGACTTCTTCTAGTTAACTAGAGACTCGGCTGGCTCCGCTTAGGTAGGGTTTAAAGTCTTATTAGATAAATACAAAATATTGTGAACCTTTAAGGCTAGATACTGGAGCTAACTATTATTGCCGTGTAATAAAACGTGATTGTAATTATATCTAAAAAATGGTATAAATAAAAAAGACAAATCCGCTGAGTTTCTTGCCGGATCATCTCAGTTAAGGTCGTGTTCCGATCCGGTGGTAGTGTATGAAAAAAAATTAACTGACAATTTGTAAGTGCCCCGTAGGCTTATACAAAATAAAGACATTTCATGAGTATAGCAAACACTTTCTCGCCAAAACTCTTTGTTGCAAAAACATTGGTTGCATTTAGCTCAAATTAGTCACACAAAGTTTATGATCCAGATTAACCTACCCTAAGATTTCAAAGATCCATATTATAGATATTAGTATTTTTGTGTGTAAAATAAGAAATATAAAGCATCACATCTCACAAACTTTAATATTAATTTGACTATTTTAGTTGATACTACTAAAACTGTGGTTTTGACCTATTTTAACAGTTATTTACATTTTAGAGCCTTGTCTGAACCGCGTGAGGCTTTAACATCAAATCTTAATGACAACTATTCGTTTCACCGATCGGAGAGATCTTCAAAGCTAATTCATTCACTGTATGCTCATTGTTAAAGAATGTTTCACATGTTCTTAAATGGTGGTGAAATTCTTCGGTGCTTGACTAGTGATTGTATCATTATTACCGCAAGTAAGTATATTACCATTACAAAAGCAAAATTGTTCTATTTACTTTTTAGTGTTTGCAAAGTATTTTACTTTTTAGTATTTTACTTGTGCCCACTGCTGGGCTCGGGTCTTATCTCAGAATGAGAGATATTTATACCATAGTTCAACGCGCTGGCTAAGTGCGATTCCGTAGATTTTACACGCCTTTGAGAAATATTTTGAGAGATGTTTTTTCTTTCATTATTAAGCACTGATAATGAATCAATACGCACATAATGTAAGACAAATCTGTGGTACGAAACAGGGATTCGAACCTCTGGTCTGCAGTTGAAAGGCGATTTCAGCCATAAGACTAACCGGTCGCCGTTCTATTTAGGTACTTATAAGAAACCGTTCAAATTAAATATTTGAGGTAGCAATGTATCATGACCGCCTTTAGGGAGTGAATTTTCTTTATATTTCTAGTGCATCAGTGTAAGCGATATAACATCAGACTGACCATCTGTTTCTTATTCTGTTACTCATGGAGGTAGTACGTAGTCAAACCATATGATAAAAATAGGGATTAAAAAATAACTATTTTGAACACTATGTTCTTTTTTATTTTTGGCTGTTTGTTGGTCTGTGTTTGAAGTCGTACCAAACAACACTGCAGAATTATTTACGTAATTAATTTAAAAATATATTCATAGTTCATATCTTCAATTACATAAAGTATTTATTCCATTAGCATCCATGTAATCTATTACAATAATAACATTATAATTTACGTATGTAGTTCTGAAGTCGGCGCTCATATAGGACATAGTCTCATCACCGTCATCCAGCGAAATATGTTGAGCGCCGACTTCATGTACTAAGTACTGAGTATGTTCTAAATCATAATTAATTGAAATTATTTATTGCTTTTTTGTGACATGGAAGTCGGTATATATTTTTTTTAAAAAGTTTTTTTAGACGCAGCGTAAACCACGCTGAAGAATTAGTTGGTATCTAACACACCGATAATGATTATCGGAATGAAATTTAACCGCAGTTCCAATATAATGGCATTTAGGTAAGTGAAGGTCGGCTTGACATTTGCGATTCTACTAACGGTCAGATGGTTAAACATGCTTTAAGAACTTGTTTTGGACACGAGAGCAACCAATCGATTACTATTTGTATGTTTTATTTGGCAATTAGTTAGTAACATTTAAAAATGTGGCACTGCCTGATTCGTTTATCAATAAATCATCATTATCATATTTTTTAAAACAAATCGAAAGTAAGTAATTAAGGTCCTTTTTAAACTTGCGCACGTAAAATGTTTGTTAAAATTAATAAATACCTTTGAACGTCAGTATTTCACTACTTTTAAAAATTTAATTAGCAGAAACAATAAATATTTTCATAGCATAGAATAACAAATCCAACCAAAACTGTTTTCTACAAAATTATATGAAAATATTTTTGGGACACGGAAACAATAAAAACTGTTTGCAGTTAGGTAACAAAAGCTCTAGTTTCGTTCGATTTCAAAACGACGGCCAGTACCAGAGTACGCTTGAAAATTTTTAATGGCTGCATAATTCGCGACGTGCCGAAGGCGGCCATATGCGGATCTTTCCGTATACTCTGCACTGCACTCACATTATCATAACACACTTAAAAATTCAATCATATCCAAGATCCAAAATCTCCCACAAAACAGTCATTTTGGGGAGATTTAGGATCTTGTTATTCTAAGCAAAAAAGGGAAAATGTTTTAATAGTAATTCTATTACAGAAGTTTAAAAGAACAAAATTAATACAAGTACACAAATAAATTAAATGATTTAATATGAATTTATTAAAAGTTAAACTAGCTGTACCCGCGGCTTTGCCCGCGTGCAAATCAACGTGTCACAAAGTTTTTCCCGAGCACATCTCGACACCGTGGGAATTCTATGATAAAAAGTAGTAACATTAAAATCGGTTTGGCCGTTCAAGGATTATCTGGTCAAACACAGAGTGAAAAAACGAATTTAAAGTGTGTATTTGTGGGTAGGAACGTATTGTTATGTTTTTTTTAATTAGACGAATTCTAATGTTGTAAACCGCTTTTTTGAACCAATTTACATTCTTAGTGGTCTGATTCACAATATCGGGATACTTTTTTTCAATCAACTCCTCCACATTTGAACCAAAACGTATCGATTATAAAGATTGATTTTAACTTTTCCGAATTGGAAAATACTATTTGAAGTAATTTTGGCGGATTCAAATTTCTAAGTAAGATTATAGGTAAACCTACTTTTAATATTAATTTGTGTTCAGGAGTTCCGGAAGGCATTAAGGAATTCAAAAATTCTGTTGGATAATGTACTGCTTCCTCCATCTCAATGACTGTGTCTACCGAATAGTAGATCTGTGACGCTGCTTTAAATTTTGAAAAAAAATAAATCATTTATTTTATCGACACGTTCCTTTGGTGGGTGGGTATATAGCCGTCTTTTGGAACCAATTTATAGTGTTATTGGTTGTATTAACAATATTGGGATATACTTTTTCAACCAACTCCTCCACATTTAAACGAAGACGTATCGATATAAAGATTGATTTTAACTTTTCCGGATAATAGTGCTTTGTAGCACTATTATCTACTTGAAGTAAATCATTAGATAATTGGAATATCACTGAACAGCGACATATATTCTAAGTTCATATTTTGTTTCATGTGGCCAGAGATAAGATATTTTAAGAGGTGTATCGGGCTATTTGTGTGCGTAAATCCCGCATTGTTCTTTGTAAATCAGTAGACATAATCAAAACACTTTTACAATTCATACGAACAGGGCGCATCCGCTCACAGAGCGCTGCCGCACCCTGCTCGCTTATTTTTTATGTTTTCTTTTATGTTCCAACCTAACCTAACCCATCCTGTTTAAAAAGCTACAGCTAAATCCAACTCTTAACAATAACATGACAATACTCCTGCATTTTTAGGATTTAGGTATTCAAAGTGACACTTTTCATCATAATGGTCTCTCAGGAACGGGTTGTAATGTATTGTAATCAATAAGTACCAAACTCATACGGCTTAAGTAGGTTGTGTACTTAGATTATCAGGGTTGATGAATTGAAGTTTAATTTATTAATCACATTTCAGTTTAATGAGCTGTCATTAAACTTATAATATATACTAAATACAACCGTAAGCATTATGGGACTGCCTTTTATAATTTAGGCTTGCACTATCCCGCATCATCAGGGAGGAGTTGAAGGTAAAAAAAAATATCCCGTGTCTTTGCTTAGTATTCTTATTAGTATTCTTATTACTTATACGTAAGCACTTGCGAGCCAACTTCTATAATTTGGGCTTGCAGTACCCTGCATCATCAGGGCTGAGGAGTTTAAGATCGAAATTTTCATCATGTGTCTTTGCTTAGTAATTATATTACATACCCGAAAGCATTAAATGGCCAACTCCTATGTCTTAGGCTTGCAGTACCCTGCATCATCAGGCTTGAGGAGTTGAAGATCGAAATTTTCATCTTGTGTCTTTGCTTAATAATTATATTACATACCCGAAAGCACTAAATAGCTAAATTCAATGGCTTAGGCTTGAAGCACCCCTGTATCATCAGGGTTGAGGAGATGATGGTCAAAATTTTCATCTTGTGTCTTTGCTTAGTAATTATATTACATACCCGAAAGCATTAAATGACCAACTCCTATGGTATAAGCTTGCAGTACCCTGCATCATCAGGCTTGAGGAGTTGAAGATCGAAATTTTCATCATGTGTCTTTGCTTAGTAATTATATTACATACCCGAAAGCACTAAATAGCTAACTTCAATGGCTTAGGCTTGAAGCACCCCTGCATCATCAGGGTTGAGGAGTTAAAGGTCAAAATTTTCATCATGTGTCTTTGCTTAGTAATTATATTACATACCTGAAAGCACTAAATAGCTAACTTCTATGGCTTAGGCTTGAAGTACCCCTGCATCATCAGGGTTGAGGAGTTAAAGGTCAAAATTTTCATCATGTGTCTTTGCTTAGTAATTATATTAAATACCTGAAAGCACCAAATGCCCATCTCGTATAGTTTAGGCTAGCAGCATCCTGCATCATCAGGGTTGAGGAGTTAAAGGTCAAAATTTTCATCATGTGTCTTTGCTTAGTAATTATATTAAATACCTGAAAGCACCAAATGGCCATCTCCTATGGCTTAGGCTTGAAGTAACCCTGCATCATCAGGGTTGAGGAGTTGAAGGTCAAAATTTTTACCGTGTATCTTTGCTTGGTATTTTTATTACATAACCGAAAGTACCAAATAGCCAACTCTTACGGTTTAGTCTTGAAATACCCTTACATCATCAGGGTTGAGGAGTTGAAGATCAAATTTTTGTCCCATGAATTTGTTTAACAATCTTATTATATATCCATAAAAACAAATTGACTTACTTCTACGGTTCAGGCTAGCGTTACTCCTGCATCATCAGGATTGAAGAGTTGAAGGTCAATTTTTTTAGAAAATATCTGCTTAGTAATCTCATTCTACATTCAACCCAATTGGACTCCTACAGCTTAGGTTTGGCCGAGTATCGCTAATTTCGTTAATTTGCTTCAAAGAAATGAATCCTATGATCAGAACCGTATCAAACTTATCAGAGTACCCTTGAAGTACATTCTTTCAAATAAAAAAAAAATCATCAAAATCGGTTGGCGGGATATTGAGTTATTCATCTATTTATCGCGCACATCGTTAATGCAAATATCAGACTTATGCGCTTTTCTTAAGGATGCCACTGTCAAAAGTGAACTAAAAATTAATGGGACCCCATGACACGCACTACCTTTCAAATGAAAAAAAAAATCATCCAAATCCGTTCACCCAGTGCGGAGAAATCGAGTAACTAATATTAAATTAAAAAAAAATAATAAAAAAAATACAGACGAATTGATAACCTTCTCCTTTTTGAAAGTCGGTTTAAAACTATGTTTTAACATAAAAATCAAAGCGAAATACTAAATTTTATTGAGGTGGCCTCAAAATTGACTGACTTTCATACAAACTTACATCTCCTATTTGGGTTAAATTGGGGGGGGGGGGGGATAGAAAATTCATTCATAATTGACGTCTACGTCATAAAAAGAACCCCTAGTAAAAATTATATTCGTATCTTTAGCAGTTTAGGCTCTACGATGTTTATTCAATAGATGAGTGAGAGAGCATCCTTTCGTTTTTATATTATGTATATATAGATATAGAGATATAGATGTGTATAGTATTAAATAACATAGTACACACATAACCAATAAAAATACATAACAGAGGAATACATTTTACAGACCATAACATGTTTAGTTTCAACCAATTCAACTATGCAGTTACTTATCTTATTAACACTTATCGAAAACGGAAAAAATACTGCGTCGTTTAAAATGGACATAACTTTTTTATTTATAAACCGATTTACATAAAATAAACACTAAATGTTAAGTGAAGTTTCCCACGACACAGCGGTGAAAATTATTTTCAAATTGGATAAGCCGTTCCTGAGATTAGCGTTTTCAAACACACAGACAAACAGACAAACAGACAAACAGACAAACAGACAAACAGACAAACAGACAAACAGACAAACAGACAAACAGATAAACAGACAAACAGACAAACAGACAAACAGACAAGATTTCTAAAAACCATTATTTTGGGTTCTATATCGTATTAAAGACCCCTAGAAATGGTTTTCACCTAAATTTATTCCATGTACAGACAGCGACCTCTTACAGATTTATTATAGTATAGAAGAAGATAGATAATCACTTTTTAGTGATGCCATTTTTCGTAATATGCTCAGAAAATCCTTTCATTTCAATAAACTAATAATTTTTGAAGGTGGTAGAACCAGTGTAGTTCGACCGGGGAAGAACCACCGCCACAACTATTTCTAGTGTGAAACATTTCTTGCGTTTCGTTGGAAGGGTGTGGTTGCCGGCACACTTTTATATGAGGCGACCATCATAGTCCTCGGGAGCAATAACGCATCTGTGATTGACTTCAGATAGATCCCATGTTCTATATGAAGTTGCTACAGATGTCTATGGGCGGCAGTGACCCGTTACCATCAGGTGGACTGCATGCTCGTTGGCTGTTACAATCAGATAAAAAAATATGCCAGCCATCTTGGGGCGTCCGTTTTACTGGTCTGTTGGAACTTGAGATGATGTCATTAAGTGAATCATCTAGCCTAGAAGTGTACGCAAAATATCTGTTTTAGCTGTCACCGTTTTTTAAAATATATATATAATAATAAACAAACATGCTTGTAAAAATCAATACGTAACACATAATCATCATTATTAAATTAAATGTAGATGTTTAAACCGCAAGTACTTTGGCTACTTATTTTTATAAGATCCGATATGTAGGTTTTACTTGCGTTGTTGTCCTTCACTGTTAAAACAAACGAATAATTAATTAAATTCATAAATATATTATTTTATGAATTAATTACTGCCTGGAATTCCATTGATTCAAAGTCATTCCAAATTGGAGGGGCAGAATTTCCAAACACAAGAAAAAAAATGAGTTAAATAACGTTAACATTGTACTAATTAATATCAGTAGTAATCCATGATGCAGTTACGTAGTCGTTTTCTGTAATTATTACGCTTTTTATTTAGATTTATCTAAGAAGAACTTATCCAAGAAAAGTAGGTCTTATTCAAATTGTAAGTGATAGGCGTTAGCGGAATTTGTCAATGACGATTAATGAGGTCAGGTTACAGATGTATTTAATTTATTTGTGAATTTATTAAATTGTAGATAACTACAATAGATAATTCAGGTTAAACATTTTGAATATGATTTTTATATTTCATACATCATTTCCCTAATACATTAATTTAGTAATTTAATATGTCTTACCAAATATATATAGGTAGTCTTCAAGTTGGAATTAAGTTTGATTTGCGCTAATCTAGACTTCATTTTGATTTGTACTAACCTAAGACTTACATAAAAACTTATCAATTGACGCAAATCGTATTAATTTTTCATTTGCAAGGTGTTCCATTTATTTAAAGTTTTCAGTACTAAGTTATAACAATAAAATAATTTGAATTCATACGATTATGGATTTTTTACAATAATGACGTGATCTATCGTCATTAATTTCAATTATTTAAGTTTAATACTTGCAGTGTGGAAACCAGTTGTTTTAATAACATGTTGGCTATAGCAAAAAGCAGTTTCATTGTTCTTTTTAATAAGTGATTTTATCAGTATTCCTTGATATTATGATTTTAAAGCTAGATCTTATTTGAAAAATCCGTAATAAATATTTAAATACAATTCTAGAAGAATGAAAACATATACCTGTTTATGTTTCGAAAACATTAACGTGATTAATTTATTAATCGTTATAGAATAATGAACACGCCACCAAATGTGACAAATATTATCAAATTACTTTAACCGTCTAAGATATTTAGATATATCATGATTACATTTATTTTTATTTGGTACCTACTCTGTTTGTTCTTCCATGTAGCTTACCTTTAATTAGATTAAGTTAAAAATAATAATTTTGCTATCGCGATGTAATGTATTGAGATATACAATAGTATTGAGCTGATCGGATGACAAACCTAGAAAATTCTCAGAACAATTCCTCAATA
This sequence comes from Spicauda simplicius, assembly GCA_949699795.1. Taxonomy (NCBI): domain Eukaryota; kingdom Metazoa; phylum Arthropoda; class Insecta; order Lepidoptera; family Hesperiidae; genus Spicauda; species Spicauda simplicius. The sequence goes on from OX453056.1 coordinate 12,970,765, forward strand.
TATTTTTTCTGTGTTTATTAGGCTTAATGAATTTATAGGACCATATCAGGCTTCTGATTTTCACTGCAGGACGTCCTTCCCTAAATTTCTACGCTCTAATCGGTGTGGTCTTCGAAATCCAGCCGTCTACCGTTGACTAACTTAGGTCATCAATCAGTCCACCTTTTTCTTCTAAACATGGCAAATTTAATAAAAGAGCATAATCTTCTTCTCAAAAAATACAAATCTTATTCCTCGTAAAATGCTTGTGTTGGTATAGTGCCTATAGCTTTTAAACTAGACTAAAGCCTTAGAGAATCGGCTCGATCTAGTGTCGCAAGGCGCGTGACGGATCTAGTCAGCGGTCAATGTAGCCTTATTCGAACACTAACAGTGCCAGCATTTGAACCTGCAGTTTCGTTCACGGCCGATACAATTTTAATAAATTCCTTAACAAAATAATAAGGTATGCGTGTAACGCGAAGAATAATTAGCCTCAAACAAGATGAAAGATAAGTATGGTTCTTAATTCTTAATTCTTTGTCGTATTGTATTAACAAGCGTTTTGTATCTTGTAATATTTGCTTCCTAGATACTTAAAGCCATTATTTGATAATATCTTTTAGTACAATAAGTAAATTACGCATAGTAAAACGGTTAATTTAAAAGGTAAAGTGGTTTAAAGCTCTATACATAACACGACAATTAAGTGTAAATGTGTCGTACACAAAAAAGCAGTATTGCGTTATAAAGAGCAAGTTGTATTACAGCAAAGCGAATCATATTGGAAACGAGGTTGCCTCCGAGCAACCGTCTCGCGGCCTTCACGACGCATTAAAGGTATTAAAGATTTAGATGAACTATTGTCTCAGATGACAATGGTCATGGAAGAGAAATCGGTACATTTTCCACTCGATTATTTAGATTAGTGATGTGGTAACTTGTGTTTAACACAATTCGAGTTAACTCGAGTTGAAATTTATGCAACTCGAGTTAAACAACCCGCATTACCTGGATGAAACTAAGTATATCATTAGTTTCGTTTTCACCATTTTATTATCCTTACTTCGTAAAACTATAAAAAAAAACAAATTAGATCCATCGTAAACATGAATTGAGTCAATCATAATTAATTAGGTAAAATTAAACAAATAAATTATTTTAACCAGCTATCACAAACCTTGCAAAGTATCAGTGTACACAAAAATTTAAACGCGAGTTAGAAAGAATGCGAGTTAGAATTCAAATCGAGTTGAATCGAGTTAACTCGAGTTGACCATCACTAATCTAGATTTGCTTCGATCATTGTTGCTTCGGATCATTTTCAGCTTCGAACTAATACGCTTTCTTTTGTACGAGTATATTATAATAGGTACACGACATGTATAATTCACTTTAAAGTTCTTTTATTTGTTTACAACGCGGTATAAATTAACAAAGAAACTGACTTTCTGTCTGACTGCATTTTTAATAGTAATAAACCTGTTATTTTAATTATATTCTTTATATTATATGTTTCTGAATTTTGTTGTAGAGAAATCGATTGAGTAGTAATGTTACATTATATTTTGTATTTACATTTTCTTAATGAGACTAATATGGTGATTTTTGGCAACTCATCAGGAGTTGGCGCCACAAGTATTTTGAACTACGATATCGTTTTTTTATATCTTTCTACATACTCTTTCTTCTATAGATATCTTATAAAGATTGCCGAGGCAGTCATGCTCGTTTCGAGAGAACTTTGGCAATTTTTTTTCCGGATTCACAATAAATAATAAATAAATTAGAATTATTAACTACCTGTCGTCGTCAACCCATTATTGTCCCAATAATGGGCATGGGTCTTCACTCGGAATGAGAGAGTTATAGGCCATAGTCCACCGCGCTAGCCAAGTGCGAATTGGTGGACTGCACCAAACCTCTGAAAACTTTTTTTTTAAAGTACTCTCGGGTGTGTAGGTTTCCTTACGATGATTTTCTTCACCGAAAAGCAGTGATAATCAATATCTAATAAGCACATAATGTTAAAAAAATAAGTCGTGCGTGCCTGGGTTTGAACCTCGGACCTCCCGATCGAGAGAGCAAGTTTCCATTAGGCTATCACTGCTCTGGTACTGTAGTCAAGTTTTAATCAAGTTAGCTATAACGACCTATAAATATTATTTACGTATCAATCAAACTTAAAAGTTTGTCGTAGGAACTAGGTAAATGAAGAATAAAATAGTAGTTTGGGGCTAGGTACACACATAAAGTTATTCAAGTTCGTGACTGTAAAACTTATACCAATCCTCTAGAGCCCGCTAAGGAATTGATGGATGTGGAACTGGTATAAAGACGCAGATAAGATTTCTTTTATAACTTTTTCAGGTCTGTTTTAGTCTAGAAAAATGTGAAACATTTCGACGCTAAGCCACAAAGTCCCTTGTGTTCCAACAGTATTTTACTTTATATTTGGGTATTTATTAAACAAATGAAGGCTTCTTAGTTAGCCTTCATTCTTAAGTAAGCTACAATCCATTGAATAATTTGAGATTATTATTATTATTATACCTATACCTACTTGACTAAAATCATAATAAAAAAATAAAATTCTCGTGTCACAGTTTTTGTTGCTAAACTCCTCCGAAACGGCTTGACCGATTTTTACCAAATTTTATATGCTTATTCAGTAGGTCTGAGAATCGACCAACATCTATTTTTTATACCCCTTAAGGGTTGTCCACCCTTAACATTTTTTTTATTTTATATATGGCATAACAACGTTTTTCGGGACAGCTAGTAATAAATAAATATCTCTGCCATTTTATGAATAACAAGATTCATTCAAAGATTGTATGTGACAACTTAATTATTCGTAGTTATCAAAATATAGGTACAACATTAAATAAAGCCAGATACGTAAATATATACGTGGACATGATAGCATTACTTAATAAAATTTACATCAATAGAGTAAATGGGAGAACGTGCTTAATCTTATATCTGTCTCCTTATCGTTGCAAGACTAGACGATCTTGGTCAAACGCAGGCGTAACTCTTAATATTTTTTATCACAGTGAAGATCGTAAAATCTTCAGTCCACAGTGTAATCGTTCGGACTAACAAACATGTCTCATAATAAAGTAATAAACATAAGGAATTGTCTATAAACGTATCTATCTAATTATCTATCTCAAAATTTTTAGGACATTAAAGTAGCAAACAAAAGTAAGTAAAACAAGTAAGCAATTTCATACAGAACATAAGTTCTACCTAAAGTCATTCAAAGATGCGTTCCTACTCCAGAAGTCCCAAAGACTAAGATTATTGCATCATATAAAAGTGTGTCGGCAAGCGCACCCTACCGCCGAAACGGAAGAATAGCTTTACGCTAGAAATAGGTGCAGCGTTGGTACCTCCCCGGTGAAACCGTGAAGTATTGGGAAGTTCTACCTTTTAAAATATGTACTTACTAAACAAATATTTCAAATATGTACCAAACATAAGATATTTTCGATAAACGTCGATATTTCAAATATGTACCAAACATAAGATATTGTCGATAAACGTAGATATTTCAAATATGCACTAATCGACGTATTGTCGGTAAGCGTAGCTATTTCGAATATGCACTAAACATAATATTGAGACTAAGGGGCCGAGTGATTCCTCGCGCGTCCGAGATGCAGGCCACTAACGGTGTCCGATTGTTCTAAACACAAAAACCTAGTGTGGATGTGCCACATTGACGGTGTCGGTGTAGAGCGCCGGCGATCTCAGGCGCAACTGATCACGTTTTCGTATTAGGAACTTTATGGATATGAAATTTCGGATCTGGATACGGATATAGGAACAATATAATACCAGTTTCGGATACGGATTATTTAATATAATCTTCAAAAATTTTTGAATCAATGGTAAACCATAAAATTAAAGAACCTTGTGTCATATTTTAATAAATTGATATTGTTTTATCGTGGGCTTCATTGTTAAGTGGTATCAAAAGATCAAATTAATACTGTTTACAAAAATAAATTTAATTTTTACTCGTTAATAAATCCAGCGGTTTCTATGTGACATAAGAAATATTTATTTAAATTCTACGATGATTACTTGTTACATTTTTCTAGTGGCTCGTATGTGGGTTTGCATGATTTCCGCTGCTTCTTGTTCCTTGTGGCAATGATCAAATTGGACAAGAAGCTACTGGAACTAACTGGTCGTTCGTGTCGAAGTGACGTGATTTGTTAAATGAAGTGCGGCCGCAGGACCAACTAGGTTAAGGGCCGTAATTCTCACGTTACATCGGAGTAGTTTCATGTATTTACTACACTAGGTTATTCTCGTGGCTTCGTCCGCTCCGGTTACGTCTACTGGTAATAAGTATCTATCAAATGTGTTACTCTAGTTCATAAACTATATTCATGTCAAATTTCATCGAAATCCGACAGGTATTTTCTGCGTGAAAGTGTAAAAAACACTAATAGGTACATCACAATTCACAAATATTTACAATCTATATATTAATATGCGAAGCAAAAACTTGGGTTACATTTTTAAGTAAGTTGCCGCGGATAGAGGAGTATGAAATTTTGCACGGTTAGAGTTGCGTACGGAACGGAAGTTGAGTACGAAATCATGCAATAATTCAAATAACGCATATAAGATACATAAAATCACACATTACACACTACCGTGCATTTGTCACAAACACATAAATAAACGAAATAAAACATTCAACATATGAAAACACAGAATGTCAAAAATGCCTTTGTCAAAATACCCGTTATTGCTTTTAAATGCAGATTAGTTACTAAAACCTATTTTTACCTTTCGGATGTATCAAAATAAGTTGAAAATTAATAAAAATTGAATTAAGGAAATACTTTGGACATTATCAAGTTTAGTTTTTGAGTTGAATTACGGTCGAATTTCGACCGTTGCGACGGGTGACTAGTACCTACTAATGAGATTTATATATGGTAAGTTGGATAACTCCTAACCCATCCATATCTAGTCGGATATACTTGGAATTAACTGGGAAATACGGAATATACGGATTAGATTACATTGAGAAATCCGAGAGTCATGAAATGTTTGCTTGGCGTGCAAGCGTCAACGTTGGACGTATTTCAGCTAATTTCGCTAGAAATTGTAAGGAAAATTTGTGGCTTTACAAGATCAGAAATTCGTCTTTACGGTAAGCAATACCATTTGCAGCGCAAAAATTATGACGCTTTTCGAAAACGAATCATAGACTTCGGTAGAATTTTTTATGGACCAAACTAATACCTAGTAACATAAAAGTGATGTGAAACCTGTTATAATTGTTTACGTCTTACGAACGATTTTTAGATATACATAGTATGAAATAGTACACGAAACTCTATCATAATAATAAAAAAGACTACAGCCGCCAATAAATCCTCGAAATTAATTTATATATATGTCTCCAAATATAAATATAATAAACAAGTTAATGTTTGAAATAACTATACCTACATCTATTAGAACGCAGTATTTTTTTTTATTTCAATTGTAACGATTAACAAGGGACAAGTCGAGAGGACAAAGCAAGTTTTACATTATGTATAAATGCACCTATAACACCTTGAATTCGAAGTACCTTTACCTATCGGACGTTAACAAGCGAAATAGCATGTTATTATCATTATATTTCACAAAACAATAACATATAAAGATATGGGATACTAGTGGTAGTTAAAATTCGTGTTTAATTGTGGGAGAATCGCCACAATGGACTTCGTTACGTCATTATCAGTTGTATACCCTTGAGAGCGTAATCTACAGTACAGTGAAGCAATTATTACGAGTATATATGTCCTTATAATATCCAGCTTGTTTCGACACCATACATGTAAAGAAAATTTTTTCACAAGTGGGTTTAAAGATATATCGGAATTGATTTTACTTTTGCATGTCCCATGATATGCGAGGTCACAAGCTTAACTGCATAAATCATACCTATAGTCGAAAATATTGAAGTCCTTGCTCTGTTTCAAATTTTGGTCTTATAACACTGTTATCCATCAGATGAAAAGAATTTATCGCCGTGAAAAAACAAAAAGGAAGTTGAAAGTAAATTATCTGAATCCAGCTGTTATTGCCGTTCTTTGTGCCTAACCGTGTCCCTTTTGATATGGCAAGACATGGTCTTCATTTGAGGACGCTTTCCCACCGGCATTCTATCCTACAATGTGGCTTACCTATTGCCAAACAGTTATACGATTATACATAGATAATCAGAATGTGTCAATTAATATTTAATGTTGTTTTTAAGCAGACAATATACACTTTGCGCACATGCACTCGCTTTCGAAGATGTTTCTGTCTATGCTGGTTAATTTTGAACGAAATTTTAAGGGAATTACAGTGGAGTAAAACAGGCAACAATTTTCTACGTAATAGGTTGCTCGTATAAAAATTGGCTTGGCCTAGATGCGAATATAAGATTGTCGTGAAAATATACGCTTAAGTAGCATTTTCATGTCGTTTATAGATCTGATCATCAACGCATCACTGTACTGCTGCGGGACACGGATTTTCTCTTAGAATGAGAAGGATTGGGTCATAGTTCATCACGTTGGCCATTTACGGAATAAAAGACTTCACACCATGTCCGTAGATACGTTTTATAAGAGGAATTCGGCCAAAAAAATTTCGGCTAGCCTTTGTATTCTTTCTCACCATCTGCTAAGGGGTATCCGGAATAAATAGACTCCGAATTTTGTTGACAAAAACAAATTCTTCTGTTTCCTGCCGGTGCCTTTATTTTCAAAGCATGCAATCATTAATTCCTAATATACTTAAAACTTCGAGGAATCAGAGATGCCTGAGGTTTGGACCCTGGATCCCCGGCGTGAGTCCGAGATTCATACCACTAGGCTATTATTGTAATTTAAATTTAGGTATGAAACAAAAAATGAAACCAAGTTTTTTAAATCATCATTTACTTTTTATATTCTTCTCCACTCTCTCCTCGAAGAAGAAAGAAGGAAAAGGAAGAAAAAATACGGAAAAGGCTAAATAAAAGCAAGTTAAAACTGTGGTAAATAAGGGAACTTTACGATGATATTATGCGTTAAAAACAAAGCAGGTGAGCTCTATCTGGCATTCGTCATTCGTCAAGGATCAAGTTTAAACGTCACTTAAATAACATTTCATTTGTAATCTCGAAATAGTGTTGCAAAAGTAACTTTAACTAATTATGAACTCTATAATCTTAAAAGATATATGAAACAAATATAAAACCTGTTTTAGAGGTCCTACTATTATATGTTAAAAGGTACGTAATATTAACTGGCAAAAGTGATATATTATGATATTTTATTTAATATAATATTGCATTCATCTATTCAAATGATATTTTTATTTATTGCACACTTCGAAAAAGGCAAAAATCTTCTAATTAATTAGCATATTTAAAATACGTAATATACGTACAGTCAAGCGAAAAGGTCACTTTGGAGGACGTGATAAAACCTTTCACAACCTAACCTATAATTCATTAAAGGCCATCTTTTTAATAAATAGTATATTTAATAAAGATTAAGAGTATGTTACCTACGAGTCTGTGAGAATAATGTACTTCAATGGATAAGTATGCATTAAAAAAGAAAAAACATGCGTGCGTACAAAGTACACATGTCAGAAGTGAAACTTCTTTGGCGAACTAATTTATAAATCTTGTTTATATTTATACAAATCTAAAACTTTAAATTTCCAAGATTAAGAGGAAGGGAAAAAGGCGTGATACGACGTTCGCTCTGTCTCACTTTTTCTCTCAATCTTTCTCACTCGCTTGCTACCATACTCTCACTCCACGGCTAGTTGCTCATGCTACGTTCGCCCTGTCTTACTCTCTCTCAATCGGTCTCGATCACTCTCTCTCTCTTTTCCGACACTTCCGTTGCATACCGGCGTGACATTTCATCTGTAAAAATTTTACCCTCATGCGCCTAAAGAAGTTTCACTTCAAAAAATATATTTATATTCGATAGTTTAAAGTGTGAGACGCGTATTAATCGGGCAGAATAGAATGCCATATTTAGAAAGAGGTTTCGTATATGGCTGCCGGTATGTAGGTATATATGTATAAGATTAAGTTCATGTTGATAGACGAAAAAATCTAAATAATAAAGATCACCAACATTGCAGAGATTTTAAGCTGAGTGATCCTTATAGGGCCCTTGAACGAACGACTTCATAACTTTTCCTAACACCGACTACTTTGAGGTAGTCTCAAAGTAGTCGGCGGTGTCAAGTAATGTTATCGAGAAGAACTGACCAACATAATTAGTCCATTTGGGAACCTCAATTTTAAAGGTACTTCTTGAAATGAAATAAAACAAAATGTCGTTATTTTGTATAGGCCTACGGGGGCACTTACAATTTGTCAGTTACATTTTTTTCTTACACTAGCGTCGGATCGGAACACGACCTCAACTGAGAAGATCCGACAAGAAACTCAGCGGGTTTGTCTTTTTTGTCACTTTACCTATTATTTTTAAATATATTTACACTCATGTTTTTACATGGTAATGAAACTTAGCTCCAGTATCTTGCCTTACAGTTCAATAAAAAAGAACCCTTCGAGAACTTAATTGTTATATTTATAATTTTATAGCGTTCAAGTTATGATTACTAATCTGATTATTTTTCTTACAATGAAATGTTCACCTCTATAAACTTCAATACTTAGTAATGACTAAAAACAAGTGACAGTGTAAAGTTGTAAGGAAGTGTAACTACAACACAACACCGTTAAAGTTAACTGAGTTTATTAAAATTTCATAGTAATCAAACGTGAAACTAAACGACAACTTGGTTGGTATTAGTAAGTGCTTCAACAAAGCGAACTTAAAAGCATTATTAGTTTTATTTAGTTTCTTAGAACTCGTAAAGGATATTGAGGACGTCGCTTCAAACTGGGTCATCCAGTTATAAATCAAATAACTTGGCTTAGCCATTAAAAATTAGGAACGGCAATTTGTCATAGCCGACCAGAGTTGTCACTATAGACAGACGGACAGATGCTTTAGTTTGTGACGATGGAACAATTTAGCAGATCGTACATACAAGTAGGTATAAGGATTGCAAATTGGTGGATGCCTAAAACCGTTATTAAGTATAGAACTAAATAAACAGTTCCTTATTTATTATAAAAATAAATACAAGTTTATTAATAAACTAGTTGAAACGGCGAACTTCGTTCCGCCTAAATGTCAAAAATCTAAAATTATCAGTGTTTCTCAAATCAATCAAAACCTTCCTTGTGAATCGCTCTATCTATTAAAAAAGCTGCATTAAAATCCGTAGCGTAGTTTTAAAGCTTTAAGCATACATAGGGACAGACAGCGAGAAGCGACTTTGTTTTATACTATGTAGTGATTTGTCGTCAACCCATTATTGTCCCACTGCTGGGCACGGGTCTTCTCTCAGAATGAGAGAGTTTAGGCCATAGTCTACCGCGCTGGCCAAGTGCGAATTGGTGGACTTCATACACCTCCGAGAACTTTTTTTTACCCTCACGATGTTTTCCTTCACCGAAAAGCAGTGATAATTAATGTATAATACTGACTCCCGATTGAGAGGGCAAGTTTCAACCATTAGGCTATCACTGCTCCTGCTATGTAGTGATTATCTATAAATATTAATTTCATCTTAACATGTTTTTGAAATTGTGTAGTTAAAGGATGCTTTGTTGTTTATCAATATTGTACAAAGCTGAATATCCATTGGTTAAATAGAGCGTCCTATTACATCGGTTACATAGGTCCTCGGCTTAGATAGTTAAACTTATGTAGGGTGTTGGGAGACACGATAGTTTTCGCGGTGGTACGTTATGGTGGTTGTGCTCTAATGGGGTCCTCGTATTTGCCTGCGGTGACGGTGTGTAATATCTGTTATTGTTGGTTGCCTGTGAGGGATTGAAAAGGGATTAAACTTGCAACAGGATCTTATCTACGATGATCTTAATGCCAGTTTTGGGCGTCTGTGTAGACCGATGCATCTTCATCAGAAAAGAAGATGCTTTGATAAATACGTGTTATTACTATCTATTCTATGAAACCTTACAAGTGTGATTGCTTGTAACGGCGCATAGATGGCGTTGTTAGCTTCTAGTAAACTTTAATAACATCAATTAGAAGTTACAATATAAAAGATATATACATATTTCGCAAGCCAATAAAATTACATTGTTAAGTAAAACGGAAATCATATAAAACTATTATCGTTATAGAATTGCAAAACCTGAGATACGAGAACCTAATAGCGATTGTGACTGCGATAACCTTCGGGCATCTGTTTATTTTAACTCTCACCTGTAATACTTTGTTATTTATACTACTTAAAATAACCGTAAACAACTATCTTTATGCTGTGTCCGTGTCCTAAATAATCTAATGTCATACGGTCACTGCTCACTGTTATGTCGATTAGCGGTCCACATCCACAAACAAGATATGGCCAACCTACTAATATGTTGTACAGATGTCGACGCATATTCCTCACTGACTGATTTATTGGCCACTCGTGTCATATGGTCAATGGTTTTTTGTATTACTTTTACGACGGGATTTAGGGTAGGGTCGAGTGGGTTTTAAAAGAGCACATTGTGTGGTCGTCTGCACGTCCGCAAAGATCGTTGATCTTGGAAACAGTAAAAGCCGGATGCTTACGTCTTATGTTGAGGAAATGTCGAACGATCGTCGTTAGTTATATGAGTAATATATACTAATCTTAATATTCATACATACATACATTCTTTCTACATTTTTTTCATAACCCTTAACCATTGTGCATATCACTATCAAACATAAAAAATCCAAAATAACCCAGACCCAAAACAGAAATCTAATTTCATCATTCAGATATTTGTATGGCCTAGGATCGAACCCGGAATCCACTGCGTACGCGGCTCGTCATCATAACTAAATAGCACGAATATCGGACGGGTACAACTAAGATCTTCTTGAATATGTGAAGTGCATTTTAGCAATAAACAATTATCTATTGCTATAAAGATACAGAAACATTGCGATAAAACCTGTCTCAGTAATTGATTAATACTATTACTACTTAAGTTTAAAACAAATTAAATTAGAACTAAAACATAGTCAGTTTTATAGTGTAACGTGTAAGCTCAAAGAGAGCAAAAGTAATTAACATTGGAACTGTATCCAATAGCCGTCTGTTTACCCTCGCCGGAAACACGGTGCGTTCACAGGATAAACCCTGCAGAAAGGGGGACACCTACCTACGTACTATCATTACGTACCTACCAAATTTTGGCATGCAACCGTTGCACGTTTTTTAGGGTTTGATAGCAATGTTGTGAATTACGTACTCGTATCTATTTTTTGCGAGCGGTGCACGTTTTTTGGGGTTTGTAATTAAAGTTGAAGGGTGGTAAAAACCGTATGTATCGGTTTGGGAGGGAACCTAATAAAACATTTGTGATTTTTGAAGAAGGGTTTGGTGGTCGGTTGCGATATATTGGTGATCAAATGAACGTCTCACAATACTCGGAGTGCGAAAGATTATCTGATAGGGTGACAAGTAAAACCCCTGTTCTAGTAATATGGTGCTGCTTACATGTTTCCATTTCCTGTTTTTTTATCAGTAGGCCACGAAACATACGCTTTATTCGCTTGGCGCTGCAAAGATTAGCGTTAACTTCAAGTTCACATTCTCTTGTTTTCAAGATTTATTTTGTTTCCAACTGAAGTTATATTTTAACAGAAAACTGAATCGTATTTGTGTTGCGATCAATTTTATTTAATCTACTTTGAATTAGGTACTTGTATATTGAATTGAGGGGTGTGGTAAGTAAAATTACAGGCTTCCTACTTTAGTCCATAAGAGTAGAATCGCCTTGGCCAGGTTTCATTTCAAGCCTGTCTGGGATTGATTTTTTTATAAGACTCAAGTAGTCAATGAACACGTAGTTCACATGAACATTAATAAACAATTTCGTGATATAACCTGATAGAACGTCTAATAAAACAGGAACTATCTGAAACCAATTTCAAATGCAACTCTCGAGTAACTAATTAGTAATTGCTGCTCTCGAGGACAAAGATGGTCGCCTCAAATCAAAGTGATTGCAGATATCGGTAGCAGTGATCGCATACCATTAGATGGAATGTATTTAATACTTTTTATGGAGGCACGTGGTGCCCCAAATAATTACGAAAATATGTAAAGAATGCTAAAAAAACGAAAATCCAAAATATTATTTTGCAAAACGATGAAAAAATAATTTACTTAATTTTTTTTCGTCAAAACACAGCCGGAAGGTTTAATGTAGTGTACAATACACTTAGGTAACTATTAGAAAAATATAAAAAGTATGTGAATAAGTAAAAAAATCGGCGTAAATCCAGCGAGCAACACGGCCTGGTAATTATTGAAAGTTTAATTTGTCGCTTGATATAAAACATATAAGGAATGTGAAAGTTTGTCGACTCAGTCATTACGCAATTATTTATCAGCGGACGTGAAAGAAGTTCTGCCACACGGATTTGTCTATTCCAGATTAAAGATTGCTTTTCAAACGAGTTTCGATACATTTGTAACATGTCCCACTCTCATTACTGAGTTCACCGCGACTTTTCTTTGAATAAATTACTTATGACTGACACCATAATTGTAATTATTTAATGGTGTAACTATTTTTTCTTTATCTGAATTAGCAAGCGAGCATGCAGTCCACCTGATAGTAAGTGGTCACTCCATGTCCATGGGCGGCATGGACACCTGAAATCAACTACATACAGAACATGGGTTCCATTTGAAGTCAATCACAGATACGTTGCTACTCCTGAGGACTATGATGGTCGCCTCATGTGAAAGTGTGCCGGCAACCACACCCTTCTATCGAAACATAAGAAATGCTTGACGCTAAAAATAGTTGTGGCGGTGGTACTTCCCCGGTCGAAGTACACTGGTTCTACCACCTTGACAAATTTTTCTCTTTGGCCTGCATAAAACATAATATAGATATTGTGAAATCAATTTTTGTGTCATAGGTAGGTACTTAGTAAAAGTGTGTTTGTATGTGTGGTTTATGACGAGACGGAACTCTTTAAGGCTTTATGCCGGTAACACTAACGCCACACTTTTTTCTTCCTAATAACAGTAATGTAAAACGTTGCCTTATGCTTGTTTGAAGAGCGAGTTATCGTCAACCCATTATTGTCCCACTGCTGAGCACGGGTCTTCTCTCGGAATGAAAGAGTTTTAGGCCATAGTCCACCGCGCTGGCCAAGTGCGAATTGGTGAAGGGGTGGTAGCGTATTTGCGGCCAACTTCAGGAAGGAAGATCATTCATCTTAGTTCCATTACAAATGTCCATGACCGGCCACTGATCATCACATGGACTTCTTTCTCATATTCTACCTCTTCATTAAAATAATAATCATATGTATGACCGAAGATATTATAAGTATCTGCTAGTGATGTTATATGAATGTTATATTGGAACATTCGCGAATGCGAATGCGAATATTCAGTTTATTTTTTAGACAATTCCACGTCAACATGGGCTACGCTATACTAGTGTAGCGAGCGGTAAAATGTAAAACAACGCGACGTTTTTTTTCGGTCATCATAGTGCAGTCGTGCACATTTCTTGCGAATGCGAATGTGTGAAAACATGAATATACATGAATGCGAATGCGAATATTCGTTACATTCCCATACATCACTACGTAGTATGAAACAAAGTCGCTTCCCGCTGTTTGTCCCTATATATGCTTAGATCTTTAAAACTAAGTTACGGATTTTAATGAAGTTTTTTTAATAGAGTGATTCAAGAGGAAGGTTTGTATGTATAGTACATGCATAATATGGTGGAGGAACACTGATAGTTTTAGATTTTTAACTTTTAAGCGGAACGAAGTTCGCCGGGTCAACTAGGTATTCGTATAGGTACAATGCAACTGCAACCAATAAATAACTACTACCTTCACCATCCGAACTATTACGTCGATAGGATTAAAGGATTAGGATCGACGAGTAATTAATCTGGCAGGTACTTGTGTCGTCTTTTTATTTTGTATCTATCAGCCCGCAGTAAAAATTAATCTCCGAGTAGCTTCGGCTGAGCTATCGTTAATATCTTTGTGCAATAGAGATATTGCGTTTATTGCAGGAATATTTATTACTTTACTTTCAAACGGCAAATGCGTCAGGTAATGGGATTTTGCAATACGGCTATAGTATCAGTAGGTCGTAGATATCTTTGAAAAATAACACCGCTTTCTATCGGAACTATTTTTTGCTGCTACCAGTCACATTGTTTTTATGATTGGCCTGAGATTATTATGTACAACAACATTGCGGCCTAATTTATCTATATATAAATATGTATTAACATAACAGTGTAATTATTAAAGTAGGTAACACCAGTAGGATAAAATGATTCATATTTACTGTCATACAACTTTAACATATCAACACATCTTAATAGCAACACATCAATAATTGACTCTTTTTTTTATTTGACTGAAGTAGCAAACGAGCATGCAGTCCACCTGATGGTAAGTGGTCACTTGCCCATGGACATCTGTAATCAACTTCATACAGAACATGGGTTCCATCTGAAGTCAATCACAGATGCGTTGCTACTCCCGAAGACTATGATGGTCGCCTCATGTGAAAGCGTGTCGGCAACCACACCCTTCTATCAAAACACAAAAAATGCTTCACGCTAGAAATAGGTGTGGCGGTGGTACTTCCCCGGTCGAACTACACTGGTTATACCACCTTGAGAGACTTCAGATGAAACGCCTGTGAACCGTACCTTTACGAACTTGTTCACACATATCCGTGGTCGGCATTGACCACTTAAAAAGACATACACTGCTTGTGAATATAATACTTCATTCTTTTTTTAACTGATTGAAGTAGCAAACGAGCATGCAGTCCCCCTGATGGTGCCGCCCGTGGACATCTATAAGCAACTTCAAATAGAACATGGGATCTATCTAAAATCAATCATAGACGCGTTGCTGCTCCCGATGAATAACATGGTCGCCTCATATAAAAGTGTGCCGGCAACTATTATAAATATAGT
This sequence comes from Spicauda simplicius, assembly GCA_949699795.1. Lineage (NCBI taxonomy): Eukaryota > Metazoa > Arthropoda > Insecta > Lepidoptera > Hesperiidae > Spicauda > Spicauda simplicius. The sequence goes on from OX453056.1 coordinate 12,985,829, forward strand.
ATTGAATTAATTGGGAAATAAGGAAAATATTAATTCTGAACCATGCCTCACACGGCCATTTAAGATGATTTATTTTATTAGTAATTTTGTGGTAAAAGTTTTTTTTGGCGTTTTGATAATTAAATAGATATAATGAATAAATAGTATTGAATTTTAAACTTATATGACAATCAATATGAATAATTATTTCTTTCTGGCTAACTCATCAAAAATATGTAAACAACAACATACCGTGCAATTTGTATAGCTGTTACGATAATAGGTTCAGTTCAATCGACGTTATGTTCTAACTGGAACTAGGTTACGGTCGCCATTATGCTCCGGTTGTCCGGGACATATCCTGGTTAAGAGGGCAGAGCCGCTGGGCCGGACAGTATATCAATATGGCGAGCTTGCATGTACACTGAATAAACGGTGCATACTGATCTTAATACAATGTGAACATTGTACGTGTATAATTTAATCCGGACGCACTAACTATATTTTCCGATACTATTTCCGATAGGTACATATGCACATACTCTCGAAAAACATTACCGTCCTTCTCGGGTCGGGTAGAAACAGTATTATTTACACGAAATTGTTAGGTTCAATCAGAAATTAAACGAATGAATTCGTTTAGTATGAAACTAAACGAATTCATTTACTTATTGTACTTAATTATTCTCGTGGTTTCGTCGTCTGTTTTGATCACTTTTACGGTGGAAATGAGTATTCCATGCGTTAATCCGGTCATAAACTGTGTGCTAAATTTCAGCGACATTGGATCTGTAGTTGTACTGTGAAAAAATAAACAAATATACCTACCCTCATAATCTCTCGAATTTATAATATCAACTACATTGTTCCCCCGGCTTCGCCCGCTTTGGTCGTGTCTATCTCGGTATGAAGTATCGTATATCTTAATCTAGGTCATAAATTATGTGTGTGGCAAATTTCAGCGAAATACGCCCAGTAGTTTTTGCGTGAAAGCGTAACAAACAAACTTACATTCACATTTATATATCAGTAGGGATAAGAAGCTCACACAGAAATTGCAATAAAACGTAGTATTATGTGTTTATTTCGTATAGAGTTCACTTACAAATTATCAGTGACAATATTTCCTACACTAACACTATCGGAGCATAGCTTTAACAGAGAAAATGCGACAAGAAACTCAGCGGGATTGTTATTTGTACGAGTGTACTTTACTTTTTATTTATTTATTTTATATATTGTTCTTAACATGAAGAATAACAGCTACCTCGCATATCTGGCATATTCATTTGACTAAACATGAGACTGGTTTGGCAAGATACGGGTAGGTAAATATTGTGTCCGCCCAAAATACACTCATACTTGCCGCTATACAAATTAGGTCTATAAACAAGCGTTTAGTTCAAAACATTATTTTTGTACTTCGCTCGGACTTTACAGGACTTGCGACTGACAAAAATGTGATTTTTTACATTACTATCGTTATTAATTCAAATTATACTATTACGTATTCATGGATTGAAAACATATCAAGTATTTAAACATTTATGCGACATTGTACAAGTAGGTGGACGGCAATGAGCAATTAGGAGGATCTAACAGGTGGTAGAAGCAGTGGCAGTGAGAAGTGATAGCCTAATGGTTGAAACAGGCCGTCTTGATCGGGAGGTCCTAGGTTCAAAACTAGGCACGCACTACTGATTTTTATAAAATTACGTGCGTATCAGAAATTTATTATCAGTACTTTTCGGAGAATGAAGTTCTCAGACGTGTGTGAAGTCCACCAATTCGCACTTGGCCAGCGCGGTGGACTATGGCCTAAGCTCTCTCATTCTGAGAGAAGACCCGTGACAGCAGTGGGACAATAATGGGTTGACGAGAAAACCAGTGTAGTTTGACCGAGGCGGTACCACATATTTCTAGCATATAGCAGTTTTTGCGTAGCGTTGCCGAAGGATGTGGGTGCCGACTCATTTTCATTGGGTAGATTGCATTTTCTTTTGCTATTTTAATCAATAGAAAAGGTAAGTATTAGTAGCGTTAACTTATTTACGGCAGAAGCCACTAAACACCAGGTAGACAACGTGTTCGCTTAGCTGATTCATTTGAAAAATCTTTTCGTGTGCCTTGTATTTCTTTTCTTCAGCACTCGTAATGTTTTATCGAACATACTTTTAGTTTTCTAAGTCCTGATCGCTATCGGACTCTTGGCTACCGTAAATAGGTGCTAAGTTTAATTGCTTTCACATTGTCACAGAGAAAACTCCTCGAACTCGTCATCTGCATGCGACCTACATTCGAATAATAATAATCATTTAGCGTAGCTTTCATAATACCATACCTTTCAAATTAATCAAAATTTTGCGTTTCAATTTATCACTGGAAATTTCTCAATTAAAATACATATATCATCATAGCATATTCCAATCAAAATAAACATATGTTTTATAATGACATCAGCCTTTTATGCATAATAACGTTGATTTATTTATAGATGTTTCAAAAATTGACGCACTTCGTAAATAAAATCTGTATATACATATATATACAGATTTTGTTTATGTGTATTATAATGGATATGGGTTAATAGTCATATACATCATCGCTATTATTATTCTTTTTTTATTAATACCGCCTTCAGTGTGTTTCGGACTGCCTAAAGATTGACTGGCAGAGAATGTTTATAGTATTAAGTCCACCTTTGTACAAAATGTACCTTTGTACGTAAAGAATATATAAATAAATATACCTGTAATGGAATGTCACAAAGAACATTTTATTTGTAAACGCACAAGAATTAAAAACCTTCATTAAAATTTACATACATTTATTTTAAAGTTTGTACCGCATTTCTACTAAATAGATCCATCTTGTTTTTAACAAATAACGTCTTGACCTGCTACCAGCGACGGGTTTTCGGCTTTTGACACATGTGTTCTTTTGTTATTTCCGTATGCCCTGATGGGTAATGTTTATCTTACTTCTTAAAACTTAAGCCTATTCATCACTTTTTGTATGCACTTATAATGTTTAGTTTTGTAGCACTAAACCCTCGTTATAAATCGGATATTCATTTCTGAATTACCGAATTTCTTTGAGTAATACTGTTGAATTTAATTTCATTTGTGTTAAACTACTGAATATGAACAGTGTCATACCTGTTTAGACAAGAAAATAGGGAAATTATTTGGAATTTTAACTTTTGTGCATTTTATTGTAAATAAGGTATCGTTCCTAACGTGAAATTGTTTTGGCACTAGTTAAATTATTATGAAAGCGACACCCAGAGTGCAAAAACTAAAAGTTTCACTTTCGAAACTGAGTCGGTTCTAATGATAACCCTAAATCCATCAGGACGTTTAGGCTGTAGTGTGCCAATGATATGGACATACATACGGTCGAAAAACTTTCCCCTTTAACTGACGCAGTCGTTATTTTACATTTTTCTTCGTGAGACAGCAAATATAAGAAATATATTATTATGTTCGTTTCATATACATATATAAAAAAATACTTACTTTCTTTCTTTCAAATGTATACATATTAATATACATATATTTAATAATATATATAAATGGCATTTAAAGCATATTAGCAAAAAAAATACTACATTTGATTACATTAAAAATAGATAAATAAACTATACAATACGCTATTAAATACTTTGGATTTACTCATTGTTTGCTTTATTTATACGTTCTATTAATTAAAAGCAACGAACTAAGCTGGCACGTACACATATCAGTTTATGGTCGAATACGTTTATCAAATTACTCTCCTGGACCAACACGAGTATATTCCAGTACGTTTTCAGTAGAATTAAAAAGGTAACTCGTGAACGTTGTCCAATGCCTCTCAATATCACTGTTGACGTTATTTGAAATACGAATACACCTTTTATTCTACATATAAAATAAATGAAATGAAATGTCTTTATTTTGTATAGGCCTACGGGGGCACTTACAAATTGTCAGTTACATTTTTTTTCTTACACTACCACCGGATCGGAATACGACCTCAACTGAGAAGATCCGGCAAGAAACTCAGCGGGTTTGTCTTTTTTCTTATTTATATCCTTTTTTTTAGTATAATTACAATCATGTTTTTCTTTTTTACATGGCAATGAAAATTAGCTCCAGTATCTTGCCTTACAGTTCAGTAAAAGAGACCCATGTTTGGCAAGATACGCTACACTTTGACATTTATTAAATATACTATAGTAATGCATATTATTATTAAACTATAATTATATAAAAATAACTTGAAAAATGTATAAACTAATGCAGGGGTCGACAATCCGCGGGTTTTAAAATACCTTATATATCTTGGTCATTTTAATCCGTGTATTATTAACAATCCTTTTTAACGATAAATGAAGACGCGTTTATTTCATCCATTAATTAGTACTAGTCGCCCGTCGCATCGGCCAAAATTCGACCGTAATTTAAATTAAAAAACTAAACTTCATATTGTCCAAATTAGTACGAATATTTCTCTAATTCAAATCAAATGTCATCTGACATTCTTGACGTTGTGGCTTTTCATAGTAAGACATTGAATGTTCTATTTCATTTACTAAGTACATATGTGTTTGTGACAAATGCAAGGCAGTGTGTGTAATGTGTTTTTAGTTGATTTTATGTATGAAAAATGCATTATTTGAAAAAAATATTAACATTCTGCACTCCTTCTCTACGTCCACTATAACTGTGCAAAATTTCATACTAATCCGTCCGCGGCATATTACTTAAAAATCCGTCACAAATTTTTGCTTCACGTATTAATATAATGATTTATCGTGAAATGTGACGATTACCACATTTTACCATTGTTATATTATATGCGTTGCATTATATTAACATATTGCTGTACGCAGGTGGATTCACAAATTAATTGTTACAATAACGGAATTGTTAAATTACTCGTTAATCAACAGCATCAATCCGCGAAGCGAAATTTCCGATCAATTTTTAAGAGTAGGTATACTGTGATATGATTAATAAACAAAATAAAAAAATATAAAAGCTTTGTAGCATACTGTTCGTGTTAAACTCAGATAATTGTCATGTTTAATTACGATCGAAATGCTACCACTATGACGGGTAACCGTAAAAAAGTCAGATTATTCGCACTATAAACGGTCTTTTTTTCTGTTCTCGCGGGAGAAACTTTTAAAAGGCACTCGACCTGCCGTGGGAGCGACGCGGGGTTATGTGTGATTTTTACAGCACTAAAAACCCCCCGGTGGCAGTCCTCGGCGCTACAGAGAGGACTTCGGGATCTCCAAAGAAACGCAACCGAAGACCTCTGAGCGCGTTGCCCCATAGGACTCCTCCCGGATGGGCAGCTCTCTTATAACAGGCTCTTCCTAACGTAGCCCTATTCTAATTCCACAACTACACAGACGAAAAAATAGAATCAACTAGATTTGAACGTAGGATTTACAGTTTCTAGATTGTCCACTTTTCTTTACTTTTTCTTTATTGATAGCCTAATGGTTGAAACGTGCTCTCTCGCGCAATATCGTAAGGTCCGAGGTTCAAATCCCAAGCACTGACCACATATTTTTCTAACATGATGTGGGTATTGGAAATTAATTATCACTGCTTTACGATGATAATATTATGATAAGATTACTACCAACTCGGACTTGGTCCCTATCGTGGTGGACTATGGTCTAAAACTCTCTAATTCCGAAAACGTGGAGACCCGTGCCCAGCTGTGGGACAATGATGGGTTCACGACGATGATTTAATTATAGCAACCAAACCAAATATTAATAAATAATGATGAATTAGAAACGAAAAGACTTTTTAAAGTAGGTTTTTAAAATCACCTTTCATTTCTGAATTACAAAGAGAAATGTAAGGAATGTTGTAATGCTTATTATGAAATATGTGAAAGTTTTTATCTTTGTTATTTGAGTGTTCAGTTACAGCGGACATTTCATAATGCCACTCAAAGCCCTTATACGCTTTGTTCAATACAAGGGATATTGAAGATTCGAAATGAAATATCGTATACGGATTGTAAATACTATTTTACAAGTTTTTATTTAACTGTACATTTGTGTGTATTTGGAAATCTTACAAGGAACATTTAAACTATTTAATGGGGACCAATTGAACTGTTTTGTATTGTTTTTGTTTGGATGACTGGTATGATGACCCAAGATGGCGAATTAATTGTTAGCTGGCAGTGACCAGTAGCAACAGATGGACTGCATGCTCATAAGATATTTCATCCTTATTACAAATGTATTAATTAAGGAAATGATGATACTTGTTAAGACAGAATTAATATATTAATTAACATAAGTGTCTCGCTAGAGTCCGCAGATAGGATACACAAGAGTATTAGAGGCCTATGACGGTATTAAGGCTCAGACTTTCCTGGATATTACTCTCAGTAGATCCAAATCATATATTCGTACAGTAGGATTACACTATGTCTGCATAGTAGTGCACAATTTCTAGTAAATGTACCTTTGACGATAAATGGTGTCAAAGCCGGCTACAAATTAAGATATGAATAATATTGCAATACTATTTGAATATTAATATCAAAGCGAATCAAGCTTAACAGTAACACAAGAAATGGATTCGTCGTAGAATAATATTAAGGTTCATAGCTGGGAACATAATAGCTATTTGTATAGTAAGTGGCAGTAAGAAAATCGTCTTTGATACGTTTCAATCTCGTCAGAAGAAGGGTAATATTTTTCGATTGTGCGTATGTATGTTTGTTCATTTATTTGGCACGCGCTACGCTGAAACAGTTTGACAGATTGTAACATATGACATATCATTTGAAACAACTCAGTTTGTATAGTGACATAGGTTAAATAACTTTTAAATATGGCGTCTGCGATAAGAAAAAAATAAAGAACAAAGGGATTTTTTATTATTATCATAATAATATGGATGTAAAATGACAGATAATAAATTTATATAGAAACATTTGCTATGTGCCTATAAGATATTGGGCAATATCCAAAAATAAACTGAAATAGGTATACTATTAAAGAAGTATAAATCACGTAAAAGCTAATGTGGGCACTTGCGTCATTAGTTTGATCATATCGTATGACAGTGGACTAAACCAGTGAAAGCAAAGTTAATGTTTGTAGGCGTCAATGTTACGCTAGACCTAGAGCAATGCTAGGTAGTAATTTGATAAGATTTCACTAGACGTACGCAGTTCTATAGGCTACGGCGCTGCGGAAACTTAATCGGATCTAAGCCACGGAACCCAGAGCGGAACATGCACTCTAAATATCGATAAAGGTCAGAAACAATACTAGGATTTATTGTTTGGCTTAGCAATAACATATTCCTATTTATAGTCGGTTATAACATATTCATATTGGTACGGTTGGGATTATTAAAGAAAGGAGTGTAGGAATATTTCAGGTAGGAAGGCATTCTTTTAGATGTGTTACAATGAGAAAAGATTTTGCAACGAATATAACTTTAGAAATTGATAAATGATCTATTGATATCACGTTTATAGTGTCTATTTTTCTTTCAAATCAACTAATATTTTTCTTCCAGAGACTAGAATACGGTGCTATCTTCAGTTCATGGTCCTCGGCGCTCGGAAACAAGTTCGCATTAACAGTCCCAAATGCAACAACTGACCGCGGCCGGTGCTCCTTTGCTTAATTCGTACTTTAGTAGGATCAAGTATATCACTTTATGTTACGTTAACATGCTATTATACTGCATTTTGTGCAGTACAAATTCTTGTAGATTAAACAATTACTTTTTTGGCAAATTGTAGTTACTTTTGGCCCTAATGGATTATACAGCTTCAGTGAGTTTTTTTTGAGCAAGCGAGCCGGGACAAGATAACTATGGGCTGAAAGGGGGGGATGGCTTTGGTAACCCTTTCTGGGTTCTTCGACTTTCCTCCTTCACTAGAGGAGGAACGGTTGTGGACCCGGCTATTGCCGACGTCTTCGCCTTTCGCCTCTAGTTAAAATTTTAACGTATTCGGTTTGCAATAGTGAATTGGTGCACTCTCATTCACTCTGCGCGATACCACATATATGTTTTTAACACAACAGTGGGCTTCAATGCCTCTCATTGATTTGCAATAAGTTGTTTTTTTCGGTATGGAAACTATATAGTGTTAATTAATATCCCTCTTACTGCGTGTTTTAAGCCCAATACGATAAACCAAACCGGTTAATGGCGTGTGAACCACTGTTGTAAAATTATTAGCCAAATATCATTAGGGAAATATGGAGACAGAAATAACATATGTAACTACAAAAATGCAAAAATGTGAATATGAAAATTATTTCCAATATGATTTCCTAACACACAAGGAATATAAAATTGACTTAAAATATAGGTGCATTCACTATTGTAAAAGGCACAAAGCTTTGATATAAAAGTCAAGGATCGACACTGGCAGTAAGCCCAATCAGTGGAGTGACTCGCCTACGTACATTTTTAGAAATTCTCTGAATTTCACAGGATAGAAGCGCTAAAATGTGTATTATCATCAGTAAAAAGCTTTTAAAATCTAGCTATTTCGTAACGCATCTTTTTCATATTACTTTCATAATACTTTTTCGTTTGGTGCCATAACATGAGGGTGCATATAAATATTTGACCCGCCATCTTTTCACCTTATTAGATTTGTGACTAACGCTACACTAATCACCGTTATTAAAAATATTGTGTATGCAAAATTTCAGCCCAATCAGTCCCTCGATAGTGGTTCAAGTTTTCATTGCAAAAATCGTAAACGCCATGATGTTATAATAATGTTAAAGGTTTAGGCCACAGACCGTTACACTATGTGTGAATTGGCTTTTTGATCTTGAACTCAAAGGATTAGGTTAAAAAATCAAGTTAAGCAATATGTATTGTCCTTTACTGTTAAAGCAAGTGGAAATTAATGTTTATTACGCGAAAGCGCAGAAGTAGGTACTCTTTAAGAAGGAATTCAAACTCCCGACCCTAATGATGAAAAATTGAGTTGCGAATCACTAGATTACCAGAGGATCCGTTTAAAACATACTCGTGTAGTGGCGACCGCATTCATTAAAGTTTTAAATAAGGAAAAATTCAAATCACAATTTCAGAACAAATAATGCAACGACATTTTAGCCACATGCGGTTTTTGCTATTTATTTTCTGAGTTGACGTGTGGGAGGAACATTTTCATTGAAATAAAGCAAATCCTGCATACGGTAATGGAAGTGACACCTTATACTGCTTATTGGTGCATTTTAATTATAGGTATACGTGATTGTAAGTACGCTGCAGGTCTATTTAATTATAGGGAGACGATCCTTGCCTAGTAGTTACTAGAATATGTTGCAGCATATCCTCAGTTTTTTTACAACATTGAAGTAGTAAATGAGTGTGCAATCCACTGGTAACTGGCAACAGCCACCCATCTGTAAGTAATTAGTAACTTCATACAGAACAAAGGTTCTTTAAGGTTCTATATCTATTCATACCATATAAAAAACATGATTGTAATTATATTAAAAAAAATGGATATAAATTCCGATCCGGTGGTAGTGTAAGAAAAAAATGTAACTGACAATTTGTAAGTGCCCATGAAGGCCTATACAAAATAAAGACATTTCATTTTATTTCATTCCATAAGATGGTCGTATTTTATAAAAGTGAGTCGCTAACACACCCTTCCACCGAAACGCAAGAATTGTTTCACGCTAGAAGTGGCACCAACATGCCCGGTTGACCCAAATACATTTTGCCTTAAATGCCTATGAGAACCTCTGGAATTTATGTATAGTGCCTGTCTAATCAAACCACTCCATCGGGATTTGAAAGCCGTAAGATGCTTCCTATCGTCTTAGGTTAACCAATCAAGGGGAAGGCTAGTACCATCTTGCTGAACCATTTGATTCATATACTGCGTTCATGCGCATAACTAAGATCTAAAAATATACTAATTAATCCTCCTTATAAGTGTCTGGAAGTGAAACTTGTAGTTGAGGTAAATTTAACTTTTTATAATTGGACTGAAATATTGCATGTATACATGATTTATTTGTGTGATTGCGTATTACTTTAAAGCCGCCACATTAATCCGATATGGTGGATGCTTTAAAATAACGATTATTACGAGGTTTGTTTTTAAAATATTTTTCATAATAAAAGAAGCAAAGTGATATCTTTCACACGCTCAATATAGCGGACATTAGAAAATGTCAATTTTTAATTTCCAGACTAACGCTTTCTAAAGCGCATAATGAGCAAAACAATTAAAGTTTTTTATTATTACCGACGCAATATGTATCTAGTTTATTTAATTAACAGTATAAAATAGACTCTTGCGGACTTATGTATGGATGAAATAGTTGAAATGTGTGATCATAAATTTTTAAACTAATTTTATAGTAAAATAAACTATACGCTAGGTGATTAAACGAAATAGTCCGCCGTTTGTCAGCTTGAATATAATTTAACACGATTAACTTCAATATAAATCAATTTCTATTTATATTAAACACATCATAAATTCTTGTAAGTATGGAACATCTAGTCTCTACAACTCCGTGTCAGCGTTACTGCATCTGTATCTGAATTTCGGAAATTCAAATTCTTAGAATTCCATTTCACCTTTGACACGTGGACATTCGTTCGAAGGACCTATGACATTCAACAAATACAATTGTAGCATACAATATTCGGATACACGTGGGAGGTAATTGGAATACGGACACGTAGCTTCTCCAGCGGGTAATAGCATTATGTATCTGTAACAATGTTATCAAAAGTACACATATAACTCTTCAGTATATCCTGTGCTGGCGTATATTATACTCGCGTATCACAGGTGTCGGCCTGTAATGAAAAGTAGACTCTTCAGTATTAAGGACTATTTACATAGAATGCACGTGTTTCTAACATTAACCGTTTTCTGCAAGAAATCGAATCGAGATCGGCGTAGCAAACGAGCATACATCTGTCTGATACAATATTTAATCGTATAATCCTCATGACATATAAGTTGGAACGTGTCTTAAAAGTTTGTTCTTACTACATCCTTAAACTAGAACAGAATATCGCTATAGATAGTGTCATAGGCGTAGCGGTGTTACCGTTGGCCAGAGTCAAAAAACGAAGGCATTTCCTCATTAAAATTTATAGGCATATGTCCTGGAACGACCGCGTGGCGGAGCGGTTACCCTACCGGTCTGACGCGCAATGGGTCCCGGGTTCGATTCACGGCCAGACAGGTATCTGAATGATGAGTTTAGATTCATGTTCTGGTTCTGGGTGTCTGTGTATTCGTCTCGTGGATCTATCTCTCGTCTATCTAATTTGGATGTGAGTCTAGAATTATACTGAGAGCTGCAAAAAAATTAGTATCAGTTTCCTTTACATACAAAGGTATTATACCGTCTGATCGTGTTTATTTCTAGAGAAATAATTCTATATTTGCTCTTTAACTGTCATGGCACTATTTCCGAAGTAGTCAGCTAGCATGTGCCGTAGCTCCAATTGCAGTATAGACATATTCTCATTAACTGGTTACAATTTATACAGATACGTTTCCATTTAAAGAGTTTCCTCTCGTTTTCTCCAAAGTAGGACTAGTGCAAAGTTTCTTAAACGTAAAGTTACGCGTACTCCTTTTTGATTTAAAATTAACATAGATCCCTTAAGTGACTGTAGATGTAACAAAATAAGGTGTTTAATTAAAAAAATATGCAGTTACGAAGAACAATAGACATTGTTATAACCAAAGTGATACTTAAGCTCGTTTCTTGATACGAACCTGATTTTTTATTTGATTTAGTTTGTTAGGTATCCGCATTTAATTAAATGTGGTCGAGTACTCCTTACCATTACTAGGCTTTTCCCAAGAACTATACGTACCCAAGTTTGAAGAACCTGTGCTAATAAATTCTATTAGGATTTTCTATTATGAAAAATAACATATACTTAGCAGAGGAAAAGTCGTATGATAATAATGATATAGAAAGATGTAGGTACATAGAAGGATGTACATACGAGTAAACTGGCAGGAACATCGACATAAATGGCTTGAGATCAGCTTTAGCTAAATTTAATATTCTTCATAGATTGTTCTCTACGACTTTTACCTAATATTATGACCAATTTCTGGAGTCCTCCGAGCGCGATGCCCCATTCGGGTTCATCCCGGTGAGCATTGATACTCACTGCATCTCCTGGTGTTTACGACGGCATGTGGCCGCACAACCACACTTGTTGTCCAGTTCCAGCTCCCTCTCTTACCACCCGCAACCCCGGAAGCCCATTTTACTCTTAGTTACTCTTGGTTACTCATTCACATTTTAGGATCTATAGTTTAATTCTATTATATAACACAATTTCAATGAGGAAGATTACTGTCGAAAATCTGTAGAAAAAGTTGCAAAAGACGCAAGAAAGGCTCAAACAAGCTCAAGCCGTGTGAGACCGGTTATTCGACGAACGCATCGAACTAGAGCTAAAAATTAAAAAATCGAAACCAAGAATTTGGCACTCCATTACAAATTGGCATCGCTTCAATGATAAGTCCTTTCAAGAAACGGAAAGGTCATAAAGATATAAAGTCATAAATATCAGAAAGCATAGCTGGCATAAAACACCTTTACGTATTTAACTTGAAGTGCCACTAGAGCGGAACAAAATTCTTTACGAGCAACTTCTTGAAGCGCTTCAGCAACTGACTGACTGCTCTATAATATATAACTTCATCTTGAAAGTTAGAATACTTTGAGATCTCATAGGGGCTGCTGATGAAAATTATTGTATGAAGAAAAATTTTAATAGCTATTAAGTAATCGAATACCTATACAGACACAATGGTAGCACCAGTGTAGTTCGACCGGGGAAGTTCCACCGCCACATCTATTTTTAACGTGAAGCATTTCTTGCGTTTCGATAGAAGGAACCGATGGAACCTATGCTCTGTATGTAGTTGATAGAAGTCCATAGGCGGCAGTGACCACTTACCATCAGTTCGACTGCATGCTCGTTTGCTACTTCAGTCAGATAAAAAAAGACACATGGGGTTTATTGCCACACCTAGTGGCACAGTCAGTTAAAACCATAATCGTTGTTTATTCAACGCTTTGGACGTATTCGCACGTATATATCATAACATAATAACCAAGTATAGGTAACCTGAATGGCAAGCGTGACATTTCCACCTACTAACTATACTTCTATAAGGTTGATTTTCCGTTCATCGCTCCAAAAATAAGTGTGTTAAGCAGTGCCAAATTCAAATCGCTCGAATAGGCGATAACTACAAAACGGTACCTCAAACGTGTTTAGAATCAATTTCGTCATTCGTCAAGCTTTCTTGTGACGAATATTTAGATAAGAGTAAATATGTAAGACGACCGACAAACATGTTTTTAAAACCAAATATAGCTCAGAAATATTCGCGTAAGTTTAACCTGATAGATAAGTAAATTTATGATTATAGATTTATTTTTGTACTTGCCAAATGGTTTAACCTTTTTGCTATATTATACTGAGTGAAATAAATCGCAGCCTCAATTGCAACATTTATTACAGATGGGATATATTTAATTTTATATTAACTTTTCACTCTTATGTGATGGTCCGTGTACTTATCACACGAAATAGTCAGAAAGACGACATGATAAAAGCATCATAATTATGACGATTAAATATCATGTTAAAGCAGTGACCTGTGGGCCACGAAATAACCGATTCTAGCATTCGCGTGGCGTCGAATCAGCGTTGATTTTTAACAAGTAACATTGTTTAATTTAATAAAACTTACAACCGGACCGCTTAAATGTAATTGATTGCCTTCATTAATTTTAGTTTTTAATGCAGTCGGGTGTTTTTATTTATAATAATCTATTGAACATAATCCTTTTTGCAACATTGTGATATTTGTAGTCGTCTATTTACTATATTTCAGTTGATACATAAATTTCTTTATTGATTGTATCAAAACTTACAACGATTACATATCAAAGATTACAGAGAACCGTAATGCGTTAGATAGATACATATCTTAGAATACTAATTATATTGTAAATCTAATAATAAGTATTTATAATATTTTAATTAGTATTTGCGAATTCATGCAGTGAGCAACTAAATAAATCAATATGTACAGCGACATTGTTAAGTTTCTCTTCATCGAATCCTCACTTTGATCCTGAATTTTATGAGTTGACAAGTTATATTGTTATGATAATAAACATGTCCCTTCCCCCTTTATCTGAGGACAGGCGCTATATTTAAAAAATATATAGCGTATGTTCTTTGATAATTGAGTTTATTTCAATGATATGTCGTAATGATGTAACTAAATAAATCCATTAAGCTGTTCGGGGTGTAGCGAACGCCTAAGAAATGGACTTAAATACATACATACTACCAGGATACATTGCTCTCTTTCTGAGACAATTGATAAAATAAATCTTGTTGTAAAGTCAAAAAATATAGCTACAAGGTGATGATTAATTTGCTGAAATTCGTTCATTTGTAATAACGAAAAAGTAAATAATCGGTAACAGATAAGATAAAGACGCCCTCAGCGAATATTTTAGGACTCTCGTGTTAAAGCGTATGTTTAGTGGCCCTCGGAATAAAGCGAACGTTTGTGGTCCTAAATGGACCTAAATTTGCGAGTTGCATCTCATGCGTATAACAGTTACTTCACATCTAGTCAATTATCTCAACGAGTCTTAAACGCTTACACAGATGGTATTTCAATTAGATCGTTCAGTGCGTTTTCGTGGGTGTAAAAAGCTACTGCAAACTACAACATTAATAAATTGAAAACTAATTTGCAGGAAAAGGTTAAATTAATTACTGATATTTCTGTTTTACCCATACAGAAATATCGGGTAAAAATATAGTGGAATATGATCTATGGTCTATTACCCTTCTCTTTTATAGAAGTGAATACAAAGGAGCATGCAGCCTTCTGCTGGTAAGCAAATACTGACACGCATGGGCATCTGTAATCAACCCTAGATAAGATAAAAGTAGATATCATTGGGAGCTAAGTTGAAACGGATGAGTATGTGTTACTTAGTTACTACTACACTCATTTTGTAGGTAGTAAGTAGAACCAGTGTAGTTCGCCCGGGGAAGTACCACCGCCACACCTATTTCTAGCGTGAAGCAGTTGTTACGTTTTGATGGAAGGGTATGGTTGCCGGCACACTTTTATATGAGGCGACCATCTTAGTCCCCGAGAGTGTTGTTTACAGGAGTCCATGGGCGGCAGTGACCACTTACCATCAGGTGGACTGCAAGCTCGTTTGCTACTTCAATCTTATAAAAAAAAACACTCTCCAAACTATTGTATGTAGAACACAGAAGCGCTTAGCACTACTATTATATATTTACTTTATCTGTTTTGTATTTTTTTATTCTTTCTCCTGTCCTATACTTTTTATACTTACTTAAAACAAAGTTAGATACTTGTGCAATCACGATTTTAACAATTAATCTATTCCAGACGAGTAAATACATAGTCGAAAATGTGTAATCCAAGCATATTATTTAAATGTCTAGTCGGTTATAGGACCCGGAGCTTTGTATGTATCAGACCTATATGGTGACCGCTCCGCCACGCAGGTCGTTCTCGATTTGTTCATTTGTATTTTATTTGTGTCGTCTTCGTAAATAGGCCAGTAGTAGGTATTATGTACCGACTTAGCTTTTTCTTGTCTGTTTGGAAATCCCATGTTGTGTTTGTGTGTACCTACTGATGATTTTAACTTTAGTAATGCAAATAAAATAACCGTCAAGTCCAATAACTGAGCTAATTTCGAGGCAAACATTATTTGCAGAAAACCTGTATAAATGCGCATAGTCTCATTTTACAACCGTGCCATCAATAACCTATGGAACAAGGGGCCAGTTAACGCTGTTTGTTTAGTACAAGCCGGGCTAATGACAGCACATATACACATAAACATATGCTAAGTGTGTTGTACGTGAACTTCATTCAGAAATACCATTATTCGATGAGTTGCTTACGTGTGTAAAGCGTAACCTGCTGTCGACTATCTGTATAACAATATGTATAAAAGCGATACTCACTTACAGAATTAGTCAATTCATCATAACAGAACCTAAACAGCTGAAGCTAGAAACAGATGATATGGAGAAGGGTCATTGTATGAGGTATATATCCCTTAAACGCTTTCTACGATCATAGCCCCACAGTAGGATTTTCTCCTGTGTCGTGGGTGCCATGGACACACACTAACACCCAAACCCAGAACAAGAATCTAAACTCATAATGTAAGATACCTATCTGGCCGGGAATCGAACCCGGGGCGGTGCCTGTCAGACCGCTACGGTAACCGCACCGCCGCGCGGGTCGTCATTAAGAAAGTTCCTCTGATATTCCAGCCGTTTAGGAGTTAAATTGATGTCAAACGTTTGTATTGGCACGGTACAAATATGATAATAATACTGTGATTATGGTCTCCGCGTGTGATGTCGCGCGTAAAAGCTAAGAGTTTATAAAAGTTACTACATAATTTAGGTGCAACAGCCTGAAATAATCGACGTTATGCATGAAAATACGTAGCAAACAATTCATCTAATGATAGTATCATACCCTAGATAAGATTACTGTCAGCCACAAATACAGTACAGTCACGTACAGTTAAGATCGTTTTCCAATCTGATGGTAAATGTAAATTTAAAATTTTTTTGATCTGTATCCCTGACCCTGTGGTACAGAATAGTGCTATTGTAAGATGGAATTTTAGACGCCTCTGCCTGTCGTAAAACGCGACTAAAATTTCATTCCATGATTCCATGGGAATTCCATGACAATATTGCTATCAGACAGAAATAGATGTGACACTGGTACTTTCGGAATTAAGCTGTTTGATTCCGAAAGTACCAATGTTACGTTCTTGAATATTACAACTTAACCAAAATGCACATCTCCGGTTGAAAATTCACACTACACTCCATCTGTTTTATTTTTCA
The DNA here is from genome assembly GCA_949699795.1 of Spicauda simplicius. Lineage (NCBI taxonomy): Eukaryota > Metazoa > Arthropoda > Insecta > Lepidoptera > Hesperiidae > Spicauda > Spicauda simplicius. Next base: position 13,002,781 of record OX453056.1, read on the forward strand.
AATAAAATCATAGCAGCAAAGTGGAGGCCTCACGACCAAATACAAGTTCAACAAACATACAATAAGTTCCACCTATAAAAGAACACGTCACAGAAACAAAAACAAACATTGTTTGTTATAATAAATCACAAAACATCAAAGAGGAATTCGAGGATAATTAATACGAATCGCCTACTGACATAGAATCCAAGTTCAAGTTTAAGAATCACTGCTGTCGAAAGACGACTCTATTGAATTGCATTAGGACTTAACGATATAGATGTAGCATGAAATTCCATCAAGCGTTGGTGTTGATGCGCGGAGTACAATAGTAATCCTCTTTGTAGGTAATTTATCACGTCGAGTTTTGTTGAACCCAATAATTCAGATTCCACGTGTGCGCGTGCTACATGCGTGCTTCACCTACGTATAATGTCGTAAGCATATAGTGCAAATTTTGTTTGGATGCATGAAGGATACTATGGATCTATTGCAGCTATTGGAATAAATTAATTTATATGAACAGATATATGACTGAGGCTATTAATATACTAAACTAGCTGACCCGGCGAATTTCGTTCCGTGTTAAAAGACAAAAATCTAAATTATCAATGTTCCCCCCCTATATTATGCATGTATTATAAATAAAAACCTTCCTCTTGAATCCCTCTATCTATTAAAAAACTGCATTACAATCCGTAGCGTAGATTTTAAAATAATTTAATCATAGGTACATATAGACAGACAGCGCGTAGCGACTTTGTATTGTACTATGTAGGTATTTTATGAGATTTTTTTATTGATCAACTCAGCAGGGAAGTGTCATGTATCTTGAGCTCATAGGCAGTAGGGCTAACCTTGTGTCCTTGTGTCTATAGTTATAATCTCAAGTTAATAAACTTCAGGGTTTGTTGCCACTTACATGTATTAACTTATTAATCGATCTTTTAAAGATAAGTTACAGTAAATACATTTATCTATTATTCGCAGATTATTACGTAGCTCTGGGCAATATAGGTCCAATTGATGTATAAATAACTTCGTAGGAACTCAGGCATCTCTTCACCTAGATTTTATTCTTTAATCTACCTATGTAATCTGCGGGAGCAGATCGTAAGTAGTGCTATTGTTAGATAAGGAGAAGTATCAAATAGTAAGTTTAGAATTAATTCAAGAAATGTAAATTTGTTGAATTAATTTTGTTGACGATAGTTAGATAGTTAGCGACTGCCGCTGGCGACAAACGGCGACCGTACGCTGCAGTCGTCAATATGAAATGTTGCTTGTGTGTTAGCTCGTTTATCAAAGAATAGGTTTTACTCCAGGTGGTAGAACCAGTGTAGTTTGACCGAGGAGGTACCACCGCCACACCTATTTCTAGCGTGAAGCATTCCTTGCGTTTCGATGGAAGGGTGTGGTTGCTGGCCCACTTTTATATGAGGCGACCATCTTAGTCCTCGGGAGTGGCAACGCATCTGTGATGGACGTCATATAGAACCTATGTTCTAGATGAAGTTGCTTATAGATATCCATGGGCGGTAGTGACCACCATACCATCAGGTATGTGTGCTCGTTCGTTCCTTCAACCAGATAAAAACAGCGCTACACTAACGTTACATGTAATATTTACGTATTTGAGATAGGTTGTGAAATTAATTATTACAATTTCATTACATACATAGGAGATTTATTTGCACAGACTACCGTATCAAAGCACGTTTTATTACCTTCACGTGGATTTGAGTTAAAAGTGTTTTTATAAAAAATATTTGGTTTATGAATATGAGTTATGTCGTATTGTAGTGAACGTTTATAGTTTTTGTAAAATATTTCTGCGATTCAGTCAGTTTGGACTATGTCGTAACTCGAAGATTCCTCTATTTTTATCCCACCCACCTAAGTCTTCATACATAAGTTAAATAAATCAGAAAAGTTTGTTTTAGTTTAATAATATTTCCGTTGCACGCGACCTTTTCTGGATGAAGACAGTGTTTGAGTGTAGAACGAGATGCCCTCCACTACGGATCTGAGTTCTTCGGAGGACAAACTTTTTAACAACTTCTGCAGTTTTCTTTATCTTTTAAAATCTGATTTAGAAATGCAGTGTCCTTTTACTTCCGTAATTCCCTGTTGATTTTTGCGAAGGTTTTGTTTGTTCCAAAATCTTCTAACGTTTACGTACTTACATCGGAAAATCTTACAAAAGTAGTAAATTTGTGAGTTTTGAATGATTCAAAAACTAAATAATAATTCTCAATAAAAATAATTCTCAAATTCAAATAAATTGTATTGATTTTTAGGTTATTTTAAATACACCCATTAAAGGTAAAAAGAGGTTAATTTATATGGGGATCATAGAATATTTTAATAAAAAGTCTAGTTAGAATTCTGTATGTGAACGCGATATTTTATTGAGAAGTGACATTACCAAGACACTACATGTCGTACAGAACACAGCGCCTCAAGCGGCACATAACGTACACATAATTCGTATTTAGAAACATTCTTATGGACCTCTACGGACTATTTTATATTTATAGCGGGTATTTTGACAAAGGCATCTGACATTTTTGACGTTATGTGTTTTCATAGTAAGACATTGAATGTTTTATTTCGTTTATTATTTATGTGTTGTGCAAAATATAAGGTAAAGTATGTAATAAGTTTTTAGTTGATTTTAGGTACGTTTTATATTTAAAAACTATAGGTATTAGCATTTAATACTCTTTCTCTATATAAACTGTAACTGTGCGTAATTTCATACTTTTCTTTCCCCTGCAAGTATCCTAAAAATGGATCACGAGTTTTTTGCTTCACGTATTATAGATATATATCAAGATTTATTTATTTATTTATTTTATTTATCTTTATTTTTATCACACCAACAGCTTAACAAACAAAACTTATGAACTATAACATTTTACATCTAAATATAACTATTCAATGTATGTAAGCCAATTATAGGCGTGTACAATTTACATAAAAGACGTATATTTTAATTTTAATTAACTATATGGTAACAGATTTTTGTGTTTTACTCAATTACATTAGTAAATTTGTTAACTTTTTAAAGATAAACAATCAATTGCTCTGTTTTTTTTTTTTAATTTTATGTTAGACACTAGAGTTAGACACGAGAGACTTAGACACTTTTATTGCACATGTGAAAATACGAGATGTTTAAAAAGAAAAGAAAAGAAAATAATATATTGCACAAAAAAGCAAGACAAACCCATTGAGTTCCATGATTGATCCTCTGTTGAGGTCATATGTCCATCCGATGTACTATATTGCAACTGACAATTTGTAAATGTCCCCGTAGGCCGATACACAATGAAGACATTTCATTTCATTTCAATTACAAAGAGTTCTCGACGACAATTTGCAATTACGTTCGATGTTTTCCACCCGTGGCGTTGACCGACATTTTCTAGGTGTGCAAAATAAAAACCTGTTTTTAACATTTTTGCTTTCTGTTACTGCTATTATTAGAAACAGTTACTTAAAGTGATTTTGACAAGAACGTCATGGCGAGGTCGATAAAATGTTTGCCGGTTTGTCATTTTATTCGTTGTGGCTATCGCTTGTCGCTATCGTTCGGCGATCTTGAGCTTCTGGAGGCACGTTCAGCTGTCGGTCCTGTGTGCTAAGTAGTTTGTTTCCTTAAAACAATTATTGTTTTTGTTGCCGATAGATCGCCTGTTTATACCAATCGAATGTACTTTGAAATGATGGGCGAAAGATTAGATAAGGATAATTTAAAAAAAACGCCATAAACTCGTAATATGGTACTGAATATTATCAGTTTAATACAGTGGTTCCCAACCTTTTGGTGACGAAGGACCATTTGGCAAAGCATTGTTCAAAGCAAACAATATGTGCTTTCTGTATACTCTACTAATTCCTGATCCACGGCTGCCCGCTACTTGAATGCCATTGCGATTTATCACAACTAACTTTAACTTCTTATATTACAATATTTTTCTGATAACTTTTCGGACCACTTCAAGTGCTCCCAGGGGCCATCAGTGGTCCGCGGACCACCGGTTGGGAACCACTGGTTTAATACAATCATCAAACGTTTTCTAGACAATTAAAAACGACACAGTAGGCTACTGACCTATACTTTCTTTGAGACTTATCATCATGGAATATGTAGCGTCTCTCGGTTGTAGGATGACCTGTGCCCGCTCTGACCTAAAAAATATGAAGCTGAACCTAGTTTTTCCGGGATTTCGATGTGGAACTATGACCTGAATACTTTATGTACATATACCAGAATAAATTGAATTTTATATTTATGAAAAAAAAATCATAGTCGTTTTTAACGAACCATCATTCGTATGTAAAACCGTTATTATTACATTTGTGGCAAATGTTGAATGCCTACCATTGTGGGTTGATTTGCACTGTGGTTTACCCGTGCACGATTGGACAACACAGATAATTTTGGTGAACATGTTCAACTATTCCACTTTGGTAAATTTTAATGAAATTGAGGTGCTTACCTCAATCTGATTATCCAGGACGTAATAATTGATGTAATGTTTTCCACTGTTATATATGACACCGCTTAAATCAATCGCGCTTCTAATATATAAATTCTCGGAAGCACTATTTAAACATATGACGATAATCAAACTGTGTTTAGTCAATAGTCTTATATAAAGTATTCAAAAAATGTTTTAAAAAAAGGCAATAAAAAATATATAGTGGAAGTATGTTTCTAAACACAGTACAGATACTGGTTACCTTTGACGATTTATTTATTTGTTGTTTTGTTTATTTGTTATTTATTAAAATAACAACGTCGACAACCATATACATGTATAATTTATAAATTCGATAAAAAGTATTTCAACGAGAAGTTTAAAATCTTGCAGCACAATAGACGCAGGCAAAAGAGAGTAGAAGCACTTAAACATGTAAGAATAGTTGAAATAAAAAAATAAAAACAAAAAAGAGCACTACTATTCGTACTTCTGTTTCATAAATGCCTTAAGCTTAGTTTATAATGGTTTGTAGTTAAAAAGTTAAAGAGTTCTAATTCTTCAGTATTACAACATAATCTGATCGACCCGAAGTATTATTCTCTCCTGTCTTATTCACTAGTGATGACCACTTAACAACAGATGCGTGTGGACGGTGTAAATTGAATAAAAAAAGGTTGGAAAAATCCATTTCAGCAATACGTCGCAATATTGGCAAATAAATATACTAAGTAAAAGTACAAGTTATAAATAGGTAAGGAGCGTAAATCGATTATACATTTTACTGTGACATTTTACGATGAGTAATGCATAAGTGAATCAAACTCATCAAACAATACAAGCAGACGAGAGTGAAAGTGATCGTCCAAACGGTCAAAACAACCGGCCCCGTTAATTACATCGTTATTACCCGCTACAGCCACTAAAAGTTTAATGTGTTGACATTTAGTTCCTTTAAATTTAATGCTCATAATTACTCTTGTGTAACTTTGTCCACTAGTTTTGAAGGATATCCGAATTTATAATGAATTGTAACATTATAATTTCCTCTTTGTAGGTCTATTACATAAACATAGATATGATATTGTTACACTTCAATGATGTTGATAATACAATTATACATACATTACATAATTCTAACAAAGTACTTACAATTGTTTGCGGAGCGGGAACATTGTTAGAATTTAAATTCCATAATATTCATCCCTAAATTGCAACGATAAACCGGCCGCGTATGATGCTCGCTTGGCCAAATGTAAGTACTAGCACGCAAACACACTTGTTTAAATTATTGACAGTGAAAAAGAGGACAGGAGGACAAAGTTGCACGAAAGGAGTAATGCTTCTTTTGTATGAATGAATGAAATAAAAAGCTTGTTCAAAAATAGTCTGCGACTTTTTAAAAATGATGTTTAGCTCATATTCTATAACTTATTTACTCAGTAAAAGACGTAGTTAACTGACCAATAAAGTCGATTTCAATTAACTCATTGAATTTAGGACGTCATATTCAACCTATCTCAATACTTCAATTTACGTAGACCACTTTATTGATATTTCATAAGATCAGAAAATCAGAAAATGGTTATCATAATTTAGCACGTCACCAAGAAATTAGCGGTGTGACCAAATTTCAATTATAATTTGTCTTTAGATATCAAGTGATGACTCAGTATTCAGATGTTTATATAATTCTGAGTTAGGCAAATACAAATTGATTTTCCCGGTTTAAATAAAATACCAGATTTGGTAAGATAGTTTCTATACTGAATTTGTCAGGATTGGAGAACTACGTAACTCGCGGAGTGTAACGTAGTTAACTTATACTTTTTTGTATTAACTAAGCACTTGGCAAACTTTCACAGGAGGCAACCATCATAGTCCTCGGGAGTAGCAACACATCTGTGATTGACTTTAGATGGAACGCATGTTTTGTATGAAGTTGCTTACCATCAGGTGGACTGCGTGCTTGTTTGCTACTTCAGTCTGATTAAAAAAAAGTATGTTAAACTGAACAGTGTGAATGTTAGTACTAGGTACGTGTATGTTATGGATATGTAAATTAAACTACTTTGTATATTTAATCGCTTTCTTTGTACATTTTAGTACTAATGTTACATGCGTGTTTGTGTATGTTTATGTAATACGAAAGAATACTCAATTTTGAGTATACTTTGTATAACTTAGGAATAGAACCTTGGAAAGACAATAGGTTCAATGTATGATATGGACTTCCACAGAAAGCTCTAAAAAAACCGAGGCCTAAGAGGGTCCTAGCTTTATATTATAGTCTGCGGACAACGGTCGTGGTAACAAGTAATAATTATATTTAATTTAATTTATTATTGCAAAATACTCGTAATTTTAAATTATTTGTGGTATTCATTACTGCTTATATATACCTATCAGCAGATCAAGCGGTAACCAACCGTGATATTAAGGACAAACATTTGGGAGTTTTACTTTTTATAAAGTTGCAATTATAGAAAACACGATTAATTCCACAACGTTCTATTGTAAGGCTGTCGCAACAATCGATCGCTGCGCCCGCGCCGACCATTGCAAGTAAATCACGATTTTTATAAGTGACCTACATACAATGTTTAGACTTTACGGAAGATTACGTAACATGGTAATACGCTGAAATAGTTTTATAGATTGCGAGCGTGGCCACACAAAATCTTGAAAGTAGGATTTAATCAAGACAGCTAAGAAAGTCGTGGTCCATAATTTTCTAACAACTTGAAACTGTACTCCTTGTCAATCTATATTAATACTTGAAGCGAAAACTTTGTAAGATTTTTAATAAAATAACGCGGGCGGTGGAATGAGAAATTTGCAACAGTTATATCTTTCAACATGCATTTGACACATACACATAATGTACCTACTATTTTGTTGATGGTTAAAGTCTGTAGTACCTAAATAATCATTTATTTTAATTATTAATAAATCAAACGCTACAGCTGCTTTCCTTGCTAGAAATGTATGTACAAGAGATGTTAATAAAATGTTAAAATAAAAGAAATAAAACGTTCATTGTTTTTTTACTCAAAAATTAATTCGCTGCCTAAAAATACATTTAACACTTTTTAGTACATAAAACAGTTTTCAAATTATATACGATATCATAATAAAATGCAATTCAAAGTAAGAACTATTCATGCTACAGCTCCCAAGCTGTATAGTTAATAGTTCTTACTTTGAATATCAAGTTTAGTTGAGTTGAATTACAGTCGTAAGTCCACCATTGTGACGGGTGACTACAAAGATGCTCGTCGCAATGAAATACGAAGTAAACTACATAGTTAACTTAAAAGCACGCGCGAACTACCGTATTAGTGTAATCGTTTCACTACTGTTGCTTCATACATTCTACTTACGGTCGTGCACTACAAATTACTGTTCAAAGTTCAAAAATGATTGTTTTATATCCATTGCTTCATTGCTATCAATATAGTTTGATAGTTATCTTGTCTTACACGCACGCTTGTTCCAATCTTTTAGGAATTTAAATTATTTGCATTTTTGAACATATTATCGTAAGTAGTGGTTAGTTAATTCTTTGAAGTTTATACGAATAAATATTTACAGCGACCTTGCAAGGTGGTCGTCCTCAGCGCTGGGTCGGGGACTCCGGGATCTCCAATGGAACACAACCGGAGTCCTCCGAGCGCAATGCCTTTTTCAGGCTCTTCTCAATGAGCCAATATGCTCACCGCATCTTTTCTTTATGGTGGCATGCGACCACACATGCCACCGTCCTTCCCGGGGTCGCTTGGCTGAACGGTGCGAACTCCAACCGCCCGCAACACCGAAAGCCCCTTTTAGTCGCCTCTTATGACAGGCAGGGGATACCGTAGTCCTATTCTGGACCCGAGACTCGTCGTTGCGACCTAACGAACTTTCGCTAATTTTGTTGCAAACATTTCGGTTTGATTAAACAATGAACTCTTTTAAAAGTTACTATAATAAGTTTTACAATATTCGAGTTGTTAACAAAATAATTAGTGTTGCCACTACATACGAAACTGTGATACGTAGGCGTTGTAAAGTCGTCATAGCTTATCAATATAAATCAGTCTTCCCATTCTAAAGAAGGAAACTCAGTGGCATAGCGTGGGTAGACGTCGCCCGAGGCGGCCGTTGATGCTTCCGCCCCCTACAGAAGTTCGTCGGAGAAAAAATCAAGCAGGTTAAAAATAAAGTCTTCAAGTTAAAAGACTCTTAACCGGCGAAAAAAGCTGTCTTATTTCATGTTTATGTTCGTTATTAATATGATTATGAAGATTTTGATCTATTTTGTTTATTCGCAATTAATCATTTTAAAATTATATACATAGCTATTGACACCCCCACGATTGAGACGGACCCTATAATACTCATATGTTAAAATATGTCGAGTCGTTTCTGCTGTAGATTTTGCCAAATAAATTGACATACATGCATACAGTCGAAAAATTCTGTCCTCCTTTTGACGCAGTCGAGTCAAGGTACTAAAAACGGTCAGGTCAACCCATTATTGTCCCAATATTGGGCACGGGTCTTCTCTCGGAACGAGAGAGATTTAGGCCATAGTCCTACGGGCTGGCCAAGTGCGTATTGGTGGACTTCACAAAAATCCGAGAACCATTTTTTTTAAAGAACTCTCGGGTGTGTAGGTTTCCTCACAATGTTTTCCTTCACTGTAAAGCAGTGATAATTAATTTCTAATAAGCACATAAATCAGTGGTGAGTGCCTGGGCTTGAACCTCGGACAGTTGAAGTTTCAACCATTAAGCTATCACTGCTTTATAGGTATATTTTATAAAAGCAAGTATTACATCATTTGCTGCAAACTATGTAATGACATTCATTTATTCGTTGCAACAAAGTAATTTAAGTTACAAATTCGAACTGGTAGTGTAAAAGCAAGTTGAAACCGTTAGCGGGAGTGTGGTTAAGTCATCCGCGATAATAAAGCGGGGGCTGACAACCCGATCAAAGTGGGAGTTACTGAAATGCAGCTCAAAACAGTTATATATAGAAACTGTTTGTGTTCCAGGTTTGACTGTAACCGCAATTGACCTGTGAGTTACGCAAATAATGTTATTGTCACACGTTCAGGATTTAGTCGAGCTTGTGCTTTACGAGCCAATTATTATATGGTGCTTGTATTTTGTTTATTTAGCAATGAGTAGGAATATGATACGGTATGATATATGATACGGTGGTAGTATCATGGGTTTCAAGCACTAATTTTACGTCCTTTCTTTCTTCTTCTTCTTAAAATAGTTTTATTTAAATACATACTACCACATACACATGAGATATAGTTTGGTCCTCAGAGGGAGCAACAGGGTATAGGTAGTAATTTTATTTGAAATTCCCTTTAGATGTCCAGGGTGCCCTTATCACTTACTAGTCATGTGAATGTCATTATTTGGACTGGAATGCAAATATTCCTTACCGACATTCGCCAATGCGAATGTTTTTATTTTCAGTTCTCGGTATAGGGTGAAGGAGGAAATATATTTTGACGACCTTTTCTTTGGAGTTCGAATTAAATTTTGTTTAGATTTGGTGACCTTTTTTTGCAAAGCACTGCAATTATATATTCGCAAAACATTCGAATAATTCTTGCGAATGCCAATGCTAATATCTAAAAAAATGCGAAAATTCGTTATATCACTAGTATGGACATTCCAAAATTTGACGACCCGCGTGGCGCAGCGATTACCATACCGGTCTGACGTGCAATGGGTTCGATTCCCGGCCAGACATGTATCGGAATAATGAGTTTAGATTCTAGTTCTGGGTGTTTGTGTTTTCGTCGTTTGTCTCTATGGCAACCACGACACAGGAGACAATCCTAGTATGGGGCTATACGTGTGAAAAACGTGTGTATGTGTCTTTAACATTTATTATATTGCTATCAATAATAAGTTCATAGAGTAGTATTTTTTAAACGCCTCGAGAATTTGTATGATCGCATTCTTTGTATAAATTTTAATCGGTAAGCGCCTTTGCTCCAATTATGGTAAAGGGAAGGCGAGAACAAGATCCGCAAGGCAACCTTGATTGCCGTATGTTGTAAATAATATATTCAGTTTCTTTTATACAATATATATTTTCTATGCGCTACATAACGAATAAAGGTATAGCTAGGTATACTTATGTAGGTATACAGGTGTTGATTTTAGGTATTAGGCTATTAGGTATCTAATACTACGCCCTGTAGTTCCGGGATCAGAATAGGGCTACGGCATCCCCTGCCTGTCGTAAGAGGCGACTAAAAGGGGCTTCCGGGGTTGCAGACGGCTAGAGTGGGAGCTCGAACCGTTCGGTCAGGCAATCCCGGGAAGGACGGCGGTATGTGTGGAGCGGTGGGCCCAGCCGCCCATCTGGGAGGAGCCCGATGGGGCAACGCTTACGCTTCTACTCGTATGTCCTGTGATACTCAAGTTCGCAAGCAATTTGCATGACCTATATACTGAGGAAGATTTGAGTCATAGGACGAGCATGAATCTAAAAATATCTATACACAAAAGAACAATAATAAAGTATTGGTAAAATTACCTGTGTATTCATTGATTCAAAGAAAACATTGCTGCTAGGACTTATTAGGTATTTTATTTATTTTAGTCATCTTCGGCTCATATTTTTTTGTATCAATAACATTCCGCTTATACATTATAAAAGTATATACATTCATGCCTAATTACAAGAAATCGTAGAGTTATGTACTTACTTTTAGGTACAAGGTTGTTGAATGTGCTTTGTACGTTCTACATAGATTTTTTATCTGACGGAAGTAGCAAACGAGCATGCACTCCACCTGATGGTAAGTGGTCCCTGCCACCCATGGACATCTGTAATCAACTACATACAGAAGATAGATTCCATCTGAAGTCAATCACAGACGCGTTGCTACTCCCGAGGACTATGATGGTCGCCTCATGTGAAAGTGTGCCGGCAACCACACCCTTCTATCGAAACATGCTTCACGCTAGAAATAGGTGTGGCGGTGGTACTTCCCCGGTCGAACTACACTGGTTTTTCACCACCTTCAAAACATAAGTAACATAGGTTAACAGGAAAGAACTGTGGACGACTTCAACTAATCAACTATACAATAGGAGAACTTATTAAAATTCAATTCGTTCATCCACTTGCTTGTTGATTACTGCACTGGATGTTCAAGTTAGGAACTAGTAATATTGTTTAATTATTAAAAAGAAACTAACCACTCAAAACAAATCAATCAAGCAGACAAACATACAAACATATATACGACGGAAAACGAATCGAATACACCCACACATGCAGTGTTAAATTTTCTCATGTATTGCTACGAATTATACCGTTTAACGTTTAATGTATGAAAATAAATTTAAATTTAAAAGCTTTTTAATTTGAATTAAAATAACGTTACAAGACTTATCATTTCAGCCTGTTTAAATCTGGGAGTGCGTACAAATCCGATTAATACGCAAATGCGCTGCAAACATGCTCCACGCTGCTGGTTTTGCGTCGTCATTGGTCTAATTTGTACGCACCCTTAAACTACAATACAGTGCAAAATAATGCCGCCTCATACCAGCCTTAGGACAGATTTAGAACTAGAACGACTCATGTGTATGTAAGAAATCAGAGAATATTGCGCTAGATATAGGATTGTATGTTGAGTTATGCTGCTTTAAATTTTATTTACATTTTATAAATTTTACATGACAAATCCGCTAGGTACATCGCGGAGAGCTTACTCTATGAACAGCTAATGATTATATGTAAAAATATTATAGGTACAGGTGTAATAATATTGTAAAGAAGCCAAGTGTGGTTCGGACTTCCGCACGGAGGGTTCCCTACCATTATATATAAAAACGGCAAAAAAATCACGTTTACTCTATAGGAGTCCCCTTTAAAAGTTTATTTTATTTTGTTTTTAGTATTTGTCGTTAGTAGCAGCAAGAGAAATATATCATCTTTGAAAATTTTAACTGTCAAGCACGGTTCATGACCGAGCAGCGGAGTCTTAGTCACCGGATTCCGTTTTTACCTATTGGGTACGGAACCCTAAACAATAAATACTCTATTCATGAAACGCGTTGAAGGAGAAATTAGAAAACGGTCGCGAGGGTTGATTTTTGTCACTAAGTATTTCTTCTACGAAGAACGTTAGAGCTTGCAGACCAACAATACATCGGTATAGTTATACAAGGCAAAGATTTCAACGTCGTCGCCCGTAGCCACGTTCTAAAACTTTGCACTTTGTGCAGTAGCCAGGACTTAACAATTTTATTGTATACTAGCTGTACCCGCGGCTTTGCCCGCGTGCAAATCAACGTGTCACAAAGTTTTTCTCGCGCAAATCTCGACACCGTGGGAATTCTATGATAAAAAGTAGTAACATTAAGATCGGTTTGGCCGCTCAAGGATTACCTGGTCAAACACAGAGTGAAAAAACGAATTTGGAGTGTGTGTTTGTGGGTAGGAACGTATTGTTATGTATTTTTTTTTTTAAATAGACGTAACATTGTAAATCGCTTTTTTGAACCAATTTACATTTTTAGTGATCTAATTCACAATATCGGGATACTTTTTTCAATCAACTCCTTCACATTTGAACCAAAACGTATCGATTATAAAGATTGATTTGAACATTTCCGAATTGGAAAATACTATTTGAAGTAATTTTGGCAGATTCAAATTTCTAAGTAAGATTATAGGTAAACGAACTTTTAATATTAATTTGTGTTCAAGAGTTCATTAAGGAATTCAAAAATTCTGCTGGATAATGTACTGCTTCCTCGATCTCAATGACTGTGTCTACCGAATATTACTTTATTTATTTTATCGACATGTTCATTGGTGGGTGGGTATATAGCCGTCTTTTCGAACCAATTTATAGTGTTATTGGTTGTATTAACAATATCGGGATATACTTTTTCAACCAACTCCTCCACATTTAAACGAAGACGTATCGATATAAAGATTGATTTTAACTTTTCCGGATAACAAAGCACTATTATATACTTGAAGTAAATCATTAGAAAATTGGAATATCACTGAACATCGACATATATTCTAAGTTCATATTTTGTTTCATGTGGCCAAATATAAGATCTCTTAAGAGGTGCATCGGGCTATTTGTGTGCGTAAATCCCGCATTGTTCTTTGTAAAGCAGAAGACATAATCCAAACACTTTTACAATTCATACGAACAGGGCGCACCCGCTCGCAGGGCGCTGCCGCACCCTGCTCGCTTATTTTTTTTTTTTTTTAAGTGGGTAATCTTCATGGATACCCAGCCGCCCGGGGCAGCAGCTGGGTTATGCCGGACTCTTACCGGCTAAACCCCCACTGTGTTTTCACCTCCGCACCGTTTGGCGGGAACACGGGCGCGCTTTCACATTCATCCGCGAACCCGCCGGTGCCTGGTCGCTTCCGCAACCCCCTCCCGTGTGGAGCATGGAGCTCCCCTCCAACAGGAAGGCGCGCCAGAAAACACAAAGGCGCGCCTTACCTCCAAGGCTCCTATCCGCAGGGCGACGGACCAACCCCGAGACCGCCACCCAGGAGCCGTGGGCATGGGCAAGCCGACACCCGCAAAGGCACCGACCTCCCACACCCAGCGGCGGATCCGATCCCTGGTTCCGCCGCAAACCACCAAACGGCCGCAGAGGACAGGGAGGACGGCAACGACACACCGCATCTCCTCTTCCTCTGCGGCCCCACCGCCAACGCATCTGACGGTGCGCTCCCGTTTGGTCGCGGAAGACAGGGTGCACGGCAACGACACACCGAGACACCTCTCCTCCCGCGACCCCTCCTGGCTGCAGGCGACAGAAAACACCGTCCCCCGCAGCCCCCTCGGATGCATCCGGAACGGGCCTCCAGCTAAGCCCACTCGGAGCGTCACCTCCCTGGAATCCCTCTTGGCTTCACCGCGGCGCCCCAAGCCACGGTTACTGAGCCCCCTCACCACGACAAGGTGGAGATCCCTCCGAGGGGGAGATCCCTCCGAGGGGGGTTTTATGTTCCAACCTAACCTAACCCATCCTGTCTAAAAAGCTACAGCTAAATCCAACTCTTAACAATAACATGACAATACTCCTGCATTTTCAGGATTTAGGTATTCAAAGTGACACTTTTCATCATAATGTTCTCTCAACGGGTTGTAATGTATTGTAATCAATAAGTACCAAACTCATACGGCTTAAGTAGGTTGTGTACTTAGATTATCAGGGTTGATGAATTGAAGTTTAATTTATTAATCACATTTCAGTTTAATGAGCTGTCATTAAACTTATAATATATACTAAAAACAACCGTAAGCATTATGTGACTACCTTTTATAATTAGGCTTGCACTATCCCGCATCATCAGGGAGGAGTTGAAGGTAAAAAAAAATATCCCGTGTCTTTGCTTAGAATTCTTATTACTTATACGTAAGCACTTGCGAGCCAACTTCTATAGCTTGGGCTTGCAGTACCCTGCATCATCAGGGCTGAGGAGCTTAAGGTCGAAATTGTCATCATGTGTCTTTGCTTAGTAATTATATTACATACTCGAAAGCATTAAATGGCCAACTCCTATGGCTTAGGCTTGCAGTACCCTGCATCATCAGGTTTGAGGAGTTGAAGATCGAAATTTTCATTTTGTGTCTTTGCTTAGTAATTATATTACATACCCGAAAGCACTAAATAGCTAACGTCTATGGCTTAGGCTTGAAGCACCCTTGCATCAGGGTTGAGGAGATGATGGTCAAAATTTTCATCTTGTGTCTTTGCTTAGTAATTATATTACATACCCGAAAGCATTAAATGGGCAACTCCTATGGCTTAGGCTTGCAGTACCCTGCGTCATCAGGCTTGAGGAGTTGAAGATCGAAATTTTCATCTTATGTCTTTGCTTAGTAATTATATTACCCGAAAGCACTAAATAGCTAACGTCTATGGCTGAGGCTTGAAGTACCCCTGCATCATCAGGGTTGAGGAGTTAAAGGTCAAAATTTTCATCATGTGTCTTTGCTTAGTAATTACATTACATACCTGAAAGCACTAAATAGCTAACTTCTATGGCTTAGGCTTGAAGTACCCCTGAATGATCAGGGTTGAGGAGTCAAAGGTCAAAATGTTCATCGTGTGTCTTTGCTTAGTAATTATATTAAATACCTGAAAGCACCAAATGCCCATCTCGTACAGTTTAGGCTAGCAGTATCCTGTATCATCAGGGGTGAGGAGTTGAAGGTCGAAATTTTCATTTTGTGTCTTTGCTTAGTAATCATATTACATACCCGAAAGCACCAAATGG
This sequence comes from Spicauda simplicius, assembly GCA_949699795.1. Taxonomy (NCBI): domain Eukaryota; kingdom Metazoa; phylum Arthropoda; class Insecta; order Lepidoptera; family Hesperiidae; genus Spicauda; species Spicauda simplicius. Next base: position 13,018,548 of record OX453056.1, read on the forward strand.
CCATCTCCTATGGCTTAGGCTTGAAGCAACCCTGCATCATCAGGGATGAGGAGTTGAAGGTCAACATTTTTACCGTGTATCTTTGCTTGGTATTTTTATTACATAACCGTAAGTACCAAATAGCCAACTCTTACGGTTTAGTCTTGAAATACCCTTACATCATCAGGGTTGAGGAGTTGAGGGTCAACATTTTTACCGTGTATCTTTGCTTGGTATTTTTATTACATAACCGTAAGTACCAAATAGCCAACTCTTACAGTTTGGTCTTGAAATACCCTTACATCATCAGGGTTGAGGAGTTGAAGATCAAAATTTTGTCCCATGAATTTGTTTAACAATCTTATTATATATCCAGAAAAACAAATTGACTTACTTCTACGGTTCAGGCTAGCAGTACCCCTGCATCATCAGGATTGAAGAGTTGAAGGTCAATTTTTTTAGGAAATATCTGCTTAGTAATCTCATTCTACATTCAACCCAATTGGACTTCTACAGCTCAGGTTTGGCCGAGTATCGCTAATTTCGTGTATTTGCTTCAAAGAAATGGATCCTATGATCAGAACCGTATAAAACTCATCAGAGTACCCTAGAAGTACATTCTTTCAAATAAAAGAAAAATCATCAAAATCCGTTGGCGGGAAATTGAGTTATTCATCTATTTATCGCGCACATCGTTAATGCAAATATCAGACTTATGCGCTTTTCTTATGGATGCCACTGTCAAAAGTGAACTAAAAATAAATGGGACCCGATGACACGCACTACCTTTCAAATGAAAAAAAAAACATCCAAATCCGTTCACCCAGTGCGGAGAAATCGAGTAACAAATATAAAATTTAAAAAAAAATGTACAGACGAATTGATAACCTCCTCCTTTTTGGAAGTCGGTTTAAAACGATGTTTTAACATAAAAATCAAAGCGAAATACTAAATTTTATTGAGGTGGCCTCAAAATTGACTGACTTTCATACAAACTTACATCTCCTATTTGGGTTAATTTGGGGGGGGGGGGGGGGATCTGAAAATTCATTCTGAACTGACGTCTACGTCATAAAGGGAACCCCTAGTAAAAATCATATTCGTATCTTTAGCAGTTTAGGCTCTACGATGTTTATTAAATAGATGAGTGAGAGAGCATCCTTTCGTTTTTATATAAGTATATATAGATATAGATTTGTATAGTATCAAATAACATAGGTACACACATAACCAATAAAAAATACATAACAAAGGAATACATTTTACAGACCATAACATGTTTAGTTTCAACCAATTCAACTATGCAGTTACTTATCTTATTATCACTTATCGAACACAGAATAAATACTGCGTAGTTTTAAATTGACATAACTTTTTTATTCGTAAACCGATTTACATAAAATAAACACTAAATGTTAAGTGAAGTTTCCCGCAACACATCGGTGAAAATTATATTATTAAATTGGATAAGCCGTTTCTGAGATTAGCGTTTTCAAACACACAGACAAACAGACAAACAGACAAACAGACAAACAGACAAACAGACAAACAGATAAACAGACAAACAGACAAACAGACAAACAGACAAACAGACAAACAGAAAAGATTTCTAAAAACCATTATTTTGGGTTCTATATCGTATTAAAGACCTCTAGAAATGGTTTTCACCTAAATTTATTCCATGTACAGACAGCGACCTCTTACAGATTTATTAAAGTATAGATTTCTTGTTACTCATATTAACATCAAAATAGGACGACAATACTAAACATTAATGACACTGAAAATGTAGATTAATGAGATAGATTTACTTTAATTATAAAGAAATACTAAGGTTTACTTTGCAATTTATAAGTCTTCGACTTTACTACTTCGCTACAAAAGCCATATTTGTATGAATAGGAAGTGGTCAGTGTGGGGAGTCCTTAATTTTACATGACGGAACAGCGATACGCGATAAATGAGCGGGCACACATCAACGGAATGTATGTATAACGTATACAGTCAACATGTCTGAGTAAATCTAGTTTACAAGAACGCAAAATGAAGAACAAAAATATTGGCGAATTTTGGATAGTACTAGACTCTGCTCGCAACTTGGTGTGGATAAAGTCACGAACGGAAATATGGGTAAGAAGGTTAGCTAAGTAAATCGTCTTAATGTTGCCATTGATAATATACAGTGGATTACATCAAAAATATTAGAACGTTAAGTTTTATACAGATTGAGCAAATGATGACTTCTTAAGCGATTTATTTGAATGAATGAATATTTTTATTTGCATATATTGTGGTTACATGAAATCTTAATTTATATTTTCAGTACAGCTCACAATGTACCTACCATATCAATGGCGTGCAAATTTTTTGTGTTAGTAAGGGTTTTAATACACATACCTACAGGTTGAATTTATCAACTGGATATACGAGGCCCACGTCTGAAGGTACCAAGCGTAGCGAAAAACAAGATGATATGTTGAGGACTCGAAGTTCACAGATTGAATTGAAAATACCTTAACTGTATAATTTAAATAGAAATCTATATCTCTGCCTTGGAACTAGTTCAATTAATAATGCATGTTAATTATAACATTCATAATTTACTACCAAGGTTTTTTACAACTTACACTCTCCCGAGCGTACGCAAAATCGCCTAAAAATGTGTTATAAAGCTGCTTCTTTTGAGGTTCCAATTTTACTTATTTCGGTTTCACCGGCACCCTATACGAACACGTTAGGGTCACGCTCGTCAGACACATGTCGCGGAAAACGGCCACTCCACCTCCACGACTGGTCGACCTTCGTACATTTACCACGGTCGTCGAGCCAGATACATTTTGTTTCCATACGTTCATACCTTATACGCTCCGAGATTTATAATCCTTGTTTACATAATCAACTATAAAGTTGATTGCAAAATAAACTGGTTTTTACCTAGCTCTCGCTGCAACGGAAAACGCCGATGCTGGATAATGTATTTATGATAGAAATCTCAGTTCACATTATTGTAATAAAATATAGTTCACTTTGTTTGTTCGTAATGGTGTGAACGCAAATAAAGTTACTAGTGTAGGGCACTGGGTCATTCATATACATAATTGAACAACTGAATCCACTGCTGTTAGGTACTAACCCAACTAATAGTTCCCGAATTCAATTTCTTCAATTATTCAGACGTGATTCGATCAAATAATTAAATGTATATCCACTGATAGTTAACTGACGGACATTAAACATTTATAAAAGTAAGTACCTAGATACTACTTAGAGGTATTTCTAAGTAGTATCTACCGAGCTAAGTTAACGAGTTAAATACACAAGAGGAACTGAGAACAAAATGAAATGATTTTTTGACTATAAGCCAGTTATATTTTGGTAAACACGTAAAATCTCATTTGATTCCATTTTTTTTTAAATTTCGATAATTTTGAATATGATATTGATGAATTTTTAATAGCTCCATTATCAAGGCTCATGGATTTTATTCTGAGTAGGTCAAACAAACTTACATACAACAAACCATATTTTGCAAAAACAATATAATGTCCGTTATTTTAATTCCTTGGACTGACTCGTGTCTCTCAAATCGGTGTCAATAATCAAAATCCACGATGCAAGAAAGTTTCACCTAGTATAAGTGATACTGCGTAACGGTTATTCGATTTTGCGGCTGTAATACTAGCACGCTCGGTTTGAGCGGAGAAAAAACTTAACCTTGGTCAGAGAAGGCGAGTATAAATAATTTTTAAGAAACATTTGTACATTCACGGTTCGTCATTATACTTGTATTCGTAGTACGAGTTTTAAATGTTTCCTCAAAACAAGGAATGTTCTTGTTTTTGCTCATACATTGGATTTTTTTTATCTGGCTTAAGTACCAAACGAGCATGCAGTCCACCTGATGGTAAGTGGGCACTGCCACCCATGGACATCTGTAATCAACTACATACAGAACATGGGTTCCATCTGAAGTCAATCATAGATGCGTTGCCACTCCGAGGACCGTGATGGTCGCCTCATCTGAAAGTGTGCCGGTAACTACACCCTTCTGTCGTAACGCTAGAAATGCTTCACGCTAGAAATAGGTGTGGTGGTGGTACTTCCCCGGTCGAACTACCCTGGTTCTACCATCTTGAATGGAATGGACGTTTTCGGTCATAATTTGCAATGTATCTAGATACTTTAAATGATGACTGAAGACGAGAACAATGCTTTTTTAGAGAAAAAAATATAAACATCATACTAACAGTCCCTACTAGTCATGGTCAACTCGAGTTACTTTATTAAGATAGTAGTTAGATTTAAGCCTAACCCGAGTTAACTCGAGTTAGACTCAAATCGAGTCAACTTGAGTTAAATTCCTTGTAACTCGAGTTTGGAATTTTTTGTAGACTGATACTTTGCAAATTTGGTAATAATTAGTAAAAAATACGTCCGAAGTCCTAAATCCTTATTTGTTTTAATTCTAACCATATAAATTAACTATGATTGACTTAAATACTCCGCCTAGACCGCCCCCTCACCAGGTGGACCGATGACCTGAAGAAGACAGCGGGAAGCCGTTGGATTCAGAAGGCACAGGACGGGTACCTTATCGGGTAAAGGTCATATCATTAAAATGTACACTAATTTATATACCAGTTTGTAAGTCGATAATTTCAATAGCTTTCGTAAATATAAATGATTTTGAAGCTATTGTTCTGTTCAGTTCGTTGCTAATATTATTTGTATACATATAGCTATGTTGGTTATAATAAACGTTTGCTACTCATATAAATAACATGCACAAAGCATAATAATAATAAAATTGTACAATGATTAAACTACTGCAGTAGTTGTACTTAAACAATTACTACCTATCGTGTATTAATTTAAATTGTACCAAAATTTCGTACTATTTGTAGCAATTCGGCTCCATTTATAATTTAATTTTCGCATTTATTAATAAACTATCAAGCCAAAATATTTAAAGTACTTCCGAATATTTCATAGATTTAACATATACCTACATAAAATATACGTACTTACCTATACATTTTCAAGGTGGTAGAACCAGTATAGTTTGACCAGGGAAGTACCACCGCCACACCTATTTCTAGTGTGAAGCATGTTTTGCGTTTCGATAGAAGGGTGTGGTTGCCGGCACACTTTCACATGGCGACCATCATAGTCTTCGGGAGTACCAACTCATCTGTGATTGACTTCAGATATAACCCATGTTCTTTATGTGGTTGATTACAGATGTCCATGGGCGGCAGTGTCCACTTACCTTCAGGTGGACTACATGCTCGTTTGCTACTTCAGTCAGATAAAAAACAATAAATTCAGTGTTCGCAAAACATTTGCACAATTCTTGTGAATATCTAGGAAACATGCGAATATAGGTGAATGCGAATGCGAACGTGAATGTGAATGCAAACGCGAATGTTTGTTACATCACTAATACACATACATTACGTATCGGACATTTGGCTGTGTCGGTAAATCATTTACATGCCTCGTAGACTTACTTTTGGAACTATTTGTGGTTGAATTGCGGCTGCTCACTGCTTCGTCTATTTCCACCTAATGAGATGGTTGGTTACCTACTTACTCGTATATGTCGTGTTAGTTGGCAGTGTTTTTCAAAGTGTGGATCGTGGTTCCCTAAGGGAATTTGATAAGTGCGCGAAGCTTAAGGGGCCTCGCATTTTCAGTATAAAACATTATTTCGACCTCGAAACCATATTTTCACGTTTTTACTAAAAATGTATTATGTACATTTTTAGTAAAAACGTGAAATGTATTATACACATTTTTAGAAAAAAATAAATATTTTATTTATGTACTTACTTAAATAACCGGTATTTTTTTAAAGTAAATAAATAAAATATTTTGCATGGCTTTGATAACAAAAAAATAATAAGTTAGATATTTTTAGAGATATTTTTATTAACTAAGGGATAGTGCCATATAAAAATATTGAAATACTGGGTCACGTAAATAATTGGCATGAGATATTCGAATCAGGTTGTTATTTCAATTAAATAAAAAAGAGTAGTTAACGTACTTATAAGAAAATAAAAGCTGAGTTACACCTTTACTTGGGTAAGAACTGTCTTGTTTCTTGAAAATAGATTACTCATATAATCACTAAGCGTAATAGACTAATTAAAAAAGGCGTAAAATTATTTTTATAATTTTCTATCCATGTCACAAAATATATGAGTTTAAATTCCGCGATAATATTACGTTGAAATGAAAGACGGATGCGTGTTTTATGCACGTATTCAAAAACTCACTCCTCGTTTGCTTACGTAAATAATTAACTTACGTTCTCAAGCACTTAATAAAATCAAAGTGGCAACTTGGTTAGTTCCATTGAGCGCCTCCAATAAGTGCAATACGAAATATTTAGAACCGGTCGGACTTCACGTGACGTCATTATGTGGGCCGCCGACCATTATGACCGTTCGAACTACTGCCGTCAATACCATATTAATAATAATTTGACAGAAATTTTATCAAATTCAATTCAAAATTAAAAATATTTGTACTTATGTAAAAATATTTGATTGACTGCTTACAGATTTCAGGTGGCGAAAGCTATTTAGTATCAGATGGATTGCATGCTCCTACAATCATTTGCTACTTCAATAAAAAAAAATGAAGTAGCAAACGAACGTGCAGTCCGATGTTTAGTGGTTACTGGTAATGGATGTATATAAGAAACTTTATATAAAACAGATGGTTTACTAGAATATAACTATAGATGCGTTTTACGCTTGAAGACTATGTCGATCCCCTAATGCAAAGTAAACCGACAACCTGACACGTCCACCGAAACGCAAGCAAGAACTGCTTCACGCTAGAAATGATTCGCGATTTAACTCAAAAATAGATTATAAACGACCCGGTAAACACAATGTTTTATATAAGTTGTATTGTTGATAAAATTCTTGTTTAATGTTGCTTAATTTATTTAAATATTCTAAACTATGTTAAATAACATTTTGATGATTCCAATGCGGCGGCTTTTATTTAACTTCCTTTCTTTTTTATTATTTTAATCATCGTGTAACTGAAGATTAGACAAGTTAAGTTGAAACAAATGAGTTATATTTTTTATACACGTGTGGTTCGGACGATATTGTATGAAAGTTTAGTGATGTCATACTAAATCCAACATGGCCGACCCACCAAGATGGCGGATCATTTCTTATCGAAATGTAACAGAAGAATTTGCGAAGAATATCAAAATCCAAATAATAATACTTTAAAAAAAGTTTGACAAAATACTTTATTTTAATGAAATTATTTACTTACACGTTTTTAAGTCTCCAGTGTATCGTAAAGATAGAAGTGCGTATCGATGCGCTAACTTAGTTTTGATAATATTTATTATCTGCAATGACCACTTTCTTTCCTACACGCTACTTCAATCTAATAAACAATATTTTCGGTTCGTTTTCCACTTTCATATAACCAAGCGAACACTGTGGCAAGGCAGGCGCAGTTCTGGGAATATTCAATCAAAGAAAAGTGCGGTGCAAAAGGAAACGTGAACACTAACATTTATAACGTAATATTTGCCCTAGACATTTTATAAAGAATAACTGAGCAATGAAATTTCTGTGTTATTAAAATTGTATAAAGAAGCAAAGAATGAAGAAAGTAACATCTATTTTACAAATGCCATTCATTCTTTGTACTGGCGTGAAACCTTAAAGTTATTAGCAATTTCTTTTAACTCCTGCCACGTGGATATTCAAATGGCGTGAACTTACTTCTCTATGAAACTACGAATAACAACAAAAGATATGCTATATTCTCAACGGATATTGATTCATTACTGTGGTATGCACATTCTACGATATTTCTCCTTTTTTTAATTCATGATACATAAAATAATTTCCTTAAAGATTTCCCAATGCCAGTAACATATAGATCATACTTTGGTAAACTAACACATCAAGCTATGTACATAAATTTAACACTTAATTAAACGCTACGCATGCCTATATAAATGACTTTTCTCGTTCACATTCTTTCGTGACTAAGAGTGAACTTCCGAATGCATTATTCATAAATACCTATATGCTAAAAGCACTTTTCCTACATATATTTTTTTACTCTATAGGATTGTATAATAAGAATTTAATTAAGTCTTAATAAGAACACTGGTTTTGACTGTGGCGGTCATTGTGCTTCCAAAACACTGGAGGTACTTAATTGGGTTTTCTAATACAAAATACTTGCAATAAAGAGGTTTCTCTGAACTTTAGTGTAAATGAATGTGAATAGTTATGTTATTAATTCATAACAGAAAGCATAACTTTTACAACATTCATATCTATATATTAATTAATACGTGAAGCAAAAACTTGTGATTCGTATTTAAAATACCTACTTGTCGCAGACGGAGGTGTATGAAATTACGCACGGTGATAGTTGATGTAGATTGGGATTGGAAATGTTAATATTTCCTTCAAATAGTGCACAAAACATACATAAAATCAACTAAAACACATTACATTCACTACCTTGCTTTTGAATAACATACATAATAATCGAAATAGAACATTTCATTTAAGACATTAAATGTTGAATATGAAAACACATAACTTCAAAAATGTCAATGTCTTTGTCAAAATACCCGCTATTGATTTTAAATGCAGCTTAGATAATACACCTCTTTTTTACCTTTAAATGGCGTTCAAAATAACTTTATTACAATTTATTTAAATTAGACAAATATTGGCGCTACTTTGGACAATGGGAAGTTTAGTTTCTAATTTAAATTACGGTCGAATTTCGACCGTTGCGACAAGTGACTACTATTATAAAAACACCAAGCGCACAATACCGTGAATGAAGATGTAATTAAATGTATGCAAGTACGTATAAGTACTTTTTCACATTATTAGTAATCTAAACAAAAAAACGTTAAAAAGAGCATAAAAGGTAGCAATTTCATTTATTGGCGATATACTACTTAGGTAATGGAATTATAATTGCCACTCAATAATGACACTAATTAGCTACAATACCTATTACAATTTTATATTAAGTTCCCGTAACTGCAATGTCGATAACCTCTCACATACTGCACACTACAATACATTTTTATAGCCTCTCATACATTGTTATTGTGTTAAAGCGATAAGTGCCTTCGAGCCTCAATTTCGTTGTCAATTAACGAAATTTACTTCTCTATTCCGTTAGAGTGAGCTTTGTGTTTCTGTCGAATATCAATTATGTAATATTATAGTTAATATACCTATTATGTATAAGATATATATCATTTACCGGCATTTTTAATGAAATATCAGTTGTACGTCGAAAGCGATGTGATATTGTTCCACGAATATCCTTTTCCTATCAGCACGCAATACTTAAAGCTGTAGTTTTCGTCATTGATGTTTTGTACCTATTTATTTGTAACTATATAGCAATATAAAGTGAATTTAGAATAAAATAGTGGTTGTGCGTGAGAACGTAATGTATGAGAAGTTCATACTAATTTCGAATTATTTACAGAATATTATTATTTATTTATAATTAGCACGGTCGACTGACAATTACACTAATTATTATAATGTAATGTTGATAAATTAAACAATAAGAATAAAATATATTACACATTACAATTAATTACTCAGGCATACATCACGCATTCATTGCACAATACAGCAGACATACTGATAAAATCGTTTTCCATTCATCTTTAAAAACATCAAAGTTAGGCGCACTGTTAAGGAGACTGTTAAATGTTTTAAGAGTTCTAGGTACAGGAGATTGAATGTATGCAACCGTACGGCAATTTAGAACAGCGAAGAAATTGTGCCTTCTGCTTCGACGGTAGTTGTATCAGACGGGATACAAATGCATAAACATGCGTGTTATATAGGTATGACTCCAAAGGTCAATTCTACTTCGTAACACAATTTTATTCCATCCTATTAATTTATATGAGCGTAGTGTGAAACTGACAATAATGTTGTGCCGATCAAACGAGCGGCCGCAATACTATTGCGAGCAAATTGCACCAGTCGTTTTGGATTTTACAACTTCAATTATGTGTTACATGTTGCGGTAAGGCGATATTGCGTTGTGATATAAAAATATCAAATTGAAATCTCAATCATCAGTAAATGACCTATACTTAATAGATTTTTGAACACCGTTGTGGCTGCTGTATGAAAGTATGCGATGTAATGATGAGTATAATAATATATTTAATCTGCTACTCTGTTAATTATTATTTGTATGTCCTACCGTTAATTCTTATGTGTTGGATGAGACGGGGAATGGAATTGTAATCTCCTGCATAAGATCCGAAGAAGAAAGGTAATGGCTGAAAAACAGCGCTGCCCGCGACATAGGTCTCGTGTCAACATTAAGCTGAGACACTTCCATTGCCCCTTAGTTAGTATTTTATTTTGTTTCTATTTTTGGTACGTTGTCTAGTGATAATTCTATACTTAAAAAAAATGTTCTTATGTTTGTTTGTTTGGGGCAATAAATTATATTATTATTATTATGTAGCTTTTAGATTTGTTTCTCTGATGTCTATTAATTTGATTGATAGTGGACCATAGATCTACCAAGAGAGCCCTAAATAAGGTTTGCAAGGTAGATGATTCGACCGGTACCACAACCACATTTATTTGTAGCGTGAGGCAATCCTTGCGTTTCGGTGGAAGAGTGTGATTCACTTTTACCGGTTCACTTTTATAAGATGCGACCACCTGACTCCTCGGAAGTAGTAACGCATTTGTATTAGCTTTAGATAAAACATTTGTTCTGAGTTAAGGTACTTATAGGTGTGTCCATGGCTGGTAGTTGTCACTTACCATCAGATTAAATGCATGCACGGTTTGCTTCTATAATCATGTATATAAAAACCCAATATAAAATATGAACACCCAATATAAAATACAATTTATCGCTTTTTAAAATGACAGCTTATAAGTCATGACGAGTGCTTCAGCGTTAGCGCTTGTGGGTTTTGAAGCGGATATTGAATTTTGCCTTTACAGGAACAGATCGTCGAAAAAATGAATATATTACACAGTCTTTCGATTACGTCGAAAGTTAAGGTTGACGAAGAAAAGGTCATCTTGAACAAACGTAAGATTTTGCATTAGCGAAGAGAGAATTATGTATCAATAACTCTTACTAGGTTCCACGAGCGTAGCAAGGGCGGATTTAGGGAGTTAACCCACCACCCCCTGAAAAGGTAAAAATACCATCATGCATATTAGAACATATATGTTTTTTTTTCTCTGACTGAAGTAGCAAACGAACACGCAGTCCACCTGATGGTAAGTGATCACCGCCGCTCATGAACATCTATAACCAACTTCATACAGAACATGGGTTCAATCTGAAGTCAATCACAGATGCTTTGCCACTCCCGAGGACTATGATGGTCGCCTCATATAAAAGTGTGCCGGCAACCACACCCTTTCATCGAAACGCAAAAAATGCTTTACGCTAGAAATCGGTGTGGCGATGATACTTCCCCGATCGAACTACACTGGTTCTACCACCTTCAACTAACTTTCTTAGTTACGCCCATGCTTGGTTCGATCGTTCTTGTCATGCTGAGCGATTGATTTCTTGTCCAATAGTACCCCGAGGTCCCCGAGTATTAGTGAACCCACGAGATATGCTCTAGGAAAGTTCCAAAGATTCTTTAAAGCTCAGATGTAGCAGCGGTGCGGCAGAAAGTAAATTAAGTATAACAAACAGTAATCAAGTACCTAATTTTAAACGAAATAGGTGATGTAACTTCATTATAAATTACTATTATATTTCAATGCATTCGAAATGTTATAAAAGTATGCAATGGACGTGGGTGTATTTGATTTGATATTTTGATTTCATATTTTGAACACGTATCATTTAGACAATTATTTCAAAATATTTGCGTACTTCTCATGTAATATGATATCACGCATAATATTTTTACAAATTGATATGAACTTTGCAGTATAGGTATTTATCTGTAGTTATAACGGCTATTTTATTTAAACACAAAATGCTATGGAAATAAAGTAATGAACATTACTATTTATTATTGTTATGAAAGATGGTTAACATGTTTTGAACATGGTAAACGTTAAGTCATAACTTTACGCCGTTATTTTTTAAGAAGTTTAAGGCAATTGGCGATGAGGAATTGCTAATATTTTGCCAAAATACCGATAAGAAAGTGAAGGAATTTATTAAATGGTATAAGTACCTAAATTATTAAATTTAACTCAAACTAATAATCGATTTATATTTTTAGCTATAGCTTTTATTTTCTTAAAGGCTTACTTTGGCTGGGTACCTATATTATACGTAATTTTCTATAATACATCAGTTAATCTTCATAAAAATATAGTTGTTTAACGTTTTTCATAGTAGTATTGTGCAATCTTTAAATATCTACTCGTATTATTACGCGTAATTTGCAAAATGACTATTAATATTGCAAATGTGAAAGTTTGTGAAAATAATTTTGTGTTTATTACTCTTTTACTCATAAAAATAATAATCGAACCTTGCTAAAATATGGCATAGTATATACATCTATACCTACTAATATTATAAAGCGGAACAGTTAGAACGCGCTAATCTCTGGAAGTACTGGTCAGACCTAAATATGAATCTAATAGGATATTTCTCAAAGATGGCTATAGGCTATATTTTATTTAAATCGGATGAATGGAAAGAGAAAAATAAGCGACCCAAGTTTTCTCAATATAGACCTCTGTATAGTATCGACTCCCATACATAAAGGAGGCCAATTAAATTGGTTTTGTCCGCCTCCACTATATTACGCATTTATTATACATAAAAACCTTCCTCTTGAATCACTCTATCTATTAAAAAATGCGTTAAAATCCTAAGCGTAGTTTTAAAAATTTAAGCATACATAGGGGCAGGCAGCGGGAAGCAACTTTGTTTTATACTATGTAGTGATTAGTAATAAAGACTAAGTTTAAGCTTTCTAGCAAAATAATGTGAAAACAAATCAGGACCTAGTTTCCGAAGCGAGCTAAGTAAGCGGTAGTGATGGTCAACTCGAATTGCTAACTCGAGTTGAATTCGTTGTAACTTGAGTTTGAATATTCTTGCCTTAATAGTGTTGCTTTAAATAGCGCTCACTTTAGTTGCACAACTCATAATGCGAAGCATTGAAGAGAGCTCTAAGACCCACTGTCTTCTTCTGTTCTTAAGCTTGGCCACCCAAAAAAGGTCGTCAGATCTATACTGATTTAAGTTTGACTACCAAAAGAAGAAAAAATGCCAGTCACGTGACAGTTATCACCGTCATGTAGTTAAATCGAGATAACTCGGATTACATGCATTTTAACTCGAGTTGACTCGAGTTTTTATCCCAAGTTGGCACACCACTAGTAACCGGTATATATCGTTCAGTGGCACGTCTATGTAGGCCGAGCTCAGGAGACTCACGCACACACGCAAGGGATAAGTGAAAGCAATGCACGCGATCCCCCCCACATCGATAGATACTTTGCTTTTTAATTAACCTTATGAAAGTGAAAATTTGTATCGTGTCAATTGAATGTAGAGTATTAGTGCGATGTCTTTATTTTATCTTTCGTCAATTTTATCGCCTACACAAGTAAAAGTAGCAGTGTAGGAACGTAAAGGTTTTTTTTTTAAGTTGTATAAGTATTTAGTAATGTAAGTAATGTAATTTGAGTAGTATAAGTTGTATATTGTGTAAAATATATTGTTCATTCTTTATTCGTTATTATTTATTCACAAATATAGTGTCAACGGATTTGTTAATTGGTTTATTACTACTACTAGAAATTACATGAAAATCAATATATCATATTGAGGGCTCGAACTTGGGACAAACCATAAGCTTGGAATTATCGAACCTTCGTGTATATTAAATAAGGATTTAATTAGTATTTTTGCGGAGAACAAAATAAATATATCAAAGCGTTACCAGAAATGTAGAAGAAAATACCACGAAATTAGCATTTTTGCCTCACTTGCTACGACTTCATTTGAAACTTCTTCGTTTTGAATTTGTTTAATTGCTATTTATAATAAAAAATATACAAAATGTATAACATTTTTTTATAATGGAATAGTTAATACGAATTTAATTAACCTTATCTATAAAGTTACTCTTAAGTTAAAATAATCTCAAAACAAGCATTTCATAAAATGCCTTATAACATTCCCAGCCAGTAGAATGGATTCTTCACACCACTCATTAACCGATTACTTCATTTATCATACACTGGGAAGGCTGTGGCATTTCGTCTATTGTTGTTCTTGAGATAGGTAAGCAAGTAAATACCGCTAAGGTATATATACACTTTGAAAAAATCGAATAAGCCTTAAACTATACGCATTATTTGGTTTTGTACATTTTATTAAACTTAATAGGTAACTAGTAAGTACTTAATTCGTTGATGTTTCCTAAATTTAATTATTATATTTGGATATTTAGGATAATTAAAACTATACCGTTTTGCACACAGGTTTGAACTACATTTGTCTCCTCCTACTTCATATTAAATTTTTCGTTATCTTTAATTATATTTACATACAATCTTTCATCTTTATTCATTTCAATACAAGTCATTATTATTTATTTGATAGCGTTTATGTATGGTTTAATTTATTGAATGAATATTTCATCGATCTTTTCATCTTTGGTTTGTACTCTTATCACTTCCTTCTTCGTTTTCGACTTTTGTCGTGAGCTCTTTCACACTATTAAGAAATATCTTTTTATAAGGTTAAAGTTGCAAACGAGCATGCATCCGATGGTCTACGCAGTGGTGGACTAATTTCATTAGAAGCCCGGGGCTGGAAGGCTGAAAGAGTCCAATCGACAATCCAAAGGTACATTCAAGGTGATCAAATGCATAGTACCCCTATTAAGGACAATATGTCTACCAATTAACACTTGGCTAGCGTGGTAGACCTTGGCCAAAAAGCTCTCCATTTCTAAGAGAAGATCCGTGCCCAGCAGTGGGGCAGTAATTGTTAACTTTAACGAACCCTGTTGGTTTCATTACTTTTCTAAGGCTTGTGAGTTTTTTATTAGAATTTACACGAATGGATTCAATTTCTACGGCTTGTATTAGCTTGTTCTAGGAACCGAACGAACTCAGGGGGATCTTTTCAATTACGTTCGTATTGCAACGATACACAAAGCGCTAGTTCAATTCGCTAATGAATACGGTTTTTACGTTGGCCGAAACATGTAAAAACAGAAGCATTTAGCATCTTGCCTATATGTCACATATCACAGAGCTTTTTTTACAAATTTGTGAAGGACAAAAAAGGCGTCGGTATTGACAAAAAAGGCCTTGGTATTGATTCTGTGGTTCACATATATAGGTATGTCATTTATACCAATATGGAGTACATAGGTATTTGTTTTAATACTTAACGGGTACTTACGATATGCGGTTTTTGAATCCTTTTCGAATTCTTTTTGCCGATATTTCGACACAGTTGCATTGAGCGTGTTCACGGGTCGAAATATCGGCAAAACGAATTCGAAAAGGATTCAATAACCGCATATCGTGAGTACCCGTTAAGTATTAAAATGTGTCAATTCCGCGATAATATTAGTCTAAAATCATAAATAGGTATGTGATTGTGTAGGATACTTATTAAATTATGTGTCTCACAGGCGTTGTTCTCGCTTATTCCAGGACCAAAAGTATTACTACCGTGAATATTAATTTAAATAGTTTATAGTAGATCCGCCTTACAATACCATTAAAGTCAGAAAACAGAAGCGTAAGTTGTCTAATTGCGGTAATCTGGCTACAGTAATGAAACCTTTCAAAGTGTTACTATGCATTTTATTTATCTTATAAAACATATCATAATGATATGTGTTTTTCAAAAACAAGACTTTGAAATATGCTAAAAGTTATTGCGATCGTCATAAGCGAAGTGATGTTAAGTGCGATGCATCATACTTTCTTTTAACATATTGCTAAGGTCACTTTCGTTGACATACTGACCATTGTTTTATTTCTAAAAACCAATGTGAAAGCAAGTTTTAATATAGCTAAATACTCAAAGGAACATAAACCTGTATTGTGTATATATTCATATATGCCTGTATTGTGTGTATATTCGTATATATTCATATTAGTAAACTCGATTTGGGTAACTTTGAACATTTTTTACAATATTTGTGATATTATAATCTGTTTTATATTTATTGCACCTTGTTTTTATTATATTAATAGTGTCCTTTTTAGCTGGTTTATTAATCTAACACAGTAAATTTACGGAGAAAACAATTAAACTATCCACAATTACCCCTAAAACTCAAATTCAAAGTTATCCTTAGTTTTGGGTAACTTTGAATATAATTTTTTGAGGATATAAAATCCGTCATTAATCGAATATTTTATGGTCTGAGTAAAATTAATTAACATATTTTTGTTAATTAAAACCAAATCTATAAAAAATACATTTATTTTGATATATAAATACAATAGACAACTTAACTTGGTCTTGCCATATGAATCAAGGTCGATCAATTTGGTGGTAAAATAAGATACTAGGTAGTTTTTTTTTGATTATTTATTCCATCCATCCATAGGATGGACGGAACATCGGGTACCTTTGGAAGGTTCCCCCTCGAAAACAAAAAAAAAAAAGGATGGACGAAACATGGACATAACATAGGCCTCCCCTAAATGGCGCCACTCCAACCGGTCCTGTGTCCTCTGAATCCAACGGTTTCCCGCTGTCTTCTTCAGGTCACCGGTCCATGTGGTAGGGGGCGACCGGTACTCCTTTTGCCTAAACATGGTTGCCACTCGAGGACCTTTCTTCCCCACCGGTTATCGGTCCTACGAGCGATGTGGCGGCCCATTGCCACTTCAGTCTGCTAATTTTGAGAGCTATGTCGGTAAGCTTCGTTCGTCTACGGATTTCATCGTTGCGAATCATGTCTCGTAGCGAAATTCCGAGCATAGCCCTCTCCATAGCACGCTGAGCGACCCTGAGCCTCCGAAAAAAATATTTTTTTATGATACAGGTAACTTTGAACCGTTCAAAGTTACCCGTATTACATCCAATTTCGACGTCGTCAAAAGTTTAACAGTTTTACGCAATATTCAACATGGGATACGGATAGTACAGTTTCAAAATAATAATATACAATATACATTTTAAAGATTAAACACCAAAACATACCTGTTTACGGTAAGTTTTATATTATAATTGCTATTTCAAAACGGAGCATCAAACACTTGCAAGAACTTCACTACGGAATGGGCGGTATTTTTTAAAATTATTACATTGACAGGTACCTTTTTTTTACTTTCATTGCTATTACAACATTTTGGCAATCCATTTTATGCAGGTACGGTAATGAAACAACACGAAGTTTCCATGTAATAAATTAATATATTTTTTTCACAACTTTGTTCAAAGTTACACCGCAGTTCAATGTTATCCAAATTGATGTTATATCATTGTAAATACCTACATGATACCTTTAAAGAGGTTATACAGCTCTGGCAATTAAAACTTCGTAGACTTGTTTTAACAAAACGTAAAGTGTAAAAAGATGTCTCATACATTACAATGTAATGTACATTATACGTTTTCGTTTTCGGACATATTTTGTAATGTATTTTGAAATGATGAGCGAAGACAAGAGCAATGCTATTGTTTTGAGCATATCATAAACTCGTACTACTGATACAAATTTATACAATGAGATGACAAGTTTTGAGTATAGAGTAATAAATAAAAAAATGGGTGACGGCCAGATCTTACTACATTATGCCACTTGTGGATTTTGACTTGCACATCTGCAGATTTTTTCTGTTATTGCAAGTAATTGAAATAACATAGTTCTATTTTGCTTTTAAAACATCTGACAACATTTTTACTTTGTATTAGTGACGTAGCGGTCAGTTTTGGTAAAATTTTGGTTTATTTTTGGTAAAAAAAATATTTTTTGAGTGATACACTTGTATAAGTCTATATTTTGAAAACTACCATATCAGTTTTAGTTACACATGTACTGTGTTCCTTGAAGTTGAAGTAAATAGGCGATTAAAAATAATGTTTATAATCTGAGAAATAGCCCCGGAGAAATGCGTAGTCACACATCAAACTTATAAAAACTGTGTACTTAACACACATATTCAGTTAGTTTTAAAGGTTATTATTTTGTCATTTTAGATTTCATAGTCTCTAGGTATAGGTCTATACGTGTACCATACAGTAATGGTATGTATACAACTTAATATGTACTACTTACTACCTATGTAATACTAAATATATACTTACTTCGATATCAAATTAGAAACCTCTTTTAAGAGGATTAATTAAACCTATACGTGAAAATATTATTTTGTATATACAATTGTGATAAACTGACAATATTTTAAATAACGTTTAGTTAGGCAGCAGTAATACCTAACTATACTTCTTACTAAATTATATTTTGCAATTATGGAGTTAATATTAAAATTATTTTACAAAAATAGCAAATGCAATTGATATATTGAGTAACGAGTTGGAAAATACAAATTGGTTAACGTTTTAACTATTGCATTAATTTGAACAATATTTCTGAATTTGGAAAAAAAATACGTGTTTATTTGTATATTTTATATCTGTAGTTTTGTTTTAATAAAAGTTATTTCTATCATGGATATAAATTATATTTTACCAAATAACTATTTTATTTTTCATCAAATACATTTCAAGTTTGGTACAGTGAGAGTGAAGCCATAGACAATAAACAGCGAGACAATAAAATATTATAGGTGCTTAAGACTAAACTTTTAATGATTCACTTCTTTGAACACATACATGTTACATATGGATAACAAAAAGCTCCTATGAACATTATAATATTTGAGTAGTGTGTTATGTTCTCCACTACCAAAGATATTGTATAGGTACCTACACGTTAATTGACGTTTATAAACTTTTGAAGTTTTTGTAGTCTGTATTATTTTCATATGCTAATTGGGTGAATTGATGAATCAATTTATTATGCATTGAAAACGTGTTTTGTAGCCTGATTTGGTGTCAAAGTCCCTGTTAGGTGTTTCTCTAAGTTGTTATTATAAAACTTTTGAAAGAGGATAATGGTGAAGTTAGACGGGCGTAACGACGATGCATAATACGAATAAAATATTTCGTTGCTAAGTGTCGGGGTTGGTAACACGAGGTTTTTTCGCACAATAAAGGAAGGTGTTGGAACTGCATTGTTCAACTCACCTTGGGCCAGAGCCGGCGCGAGGGCAGCGCTCCAAATAACAAGGCATACACTAAGAAACATTTTGCAATTGTCTCTCTCAGTAAGAAAAACCATAAGCTGTCACTAATACATGTCACCCGATGTATCACACGCACGCGTCACTGGCGCACACACTGAGAAATGGACTTAATATTTCGCGCGAAAGTAAAAGTTTCCCATTTGATTTTCGTAAGCGCGGGATCCGGGTGCGTTCGGAACTAAGTATCTTGCTCTTGCGCTCGTCGCGGACTGTCATGGTTGCGGCGCCTCGCCTCACGCTGCCCCCACCGTGCGTCCGCCTTTCACCGTTACAATTCGTAACCCGAAACACTGAGTTGAGCAAGGCTATATGACGATTGACATTCAACAAAAACGGCACGCTTGCCATACGGAAATAGCCTGTTTACACTTCTATTATGATCCTGGGAGAAAATGTCGACACCGCTAAATAAGGTCTTGTGAAGCAGTTCTCAATCTGTGACCGAGATTTGGCCGCTACAACTATTTTTTGAAACATGAATTGCAAATAGATTACCTAAAATTTAGTTGTAGGTCAACGTGATATGAAGTATTGGTATATAAAAATTAAAGAGAAAAATAGTACATTGACGACAGATGTTTTGGCAACCCTGACGTTAATAAAGTTCCTAGGAATAAGGCTTGAACTATGTCGCGACATCGAAAGCACAACTTTCGTTGCTATTTTCTTTCAAAGTGTATTTCTATATTTTTTTAAATACTCGTTTGAATACCATAATAGTTAAGCGAGAATGAAGTCCATTTGATAGTAAGTGTCACTGCCGCCTATAGACATCAGCGATCATCCCCATACAAGATAAGAATCGTACCAGAGTTCGATCTCGAATCCTAAAGCTAAAGACTAAATTTTAATCTACCCTACATATAAGCGTTGCTAGGGATCCAAGGAATATTATAAAATAGGTGTGGTAGGGCGGTAACTCGCTGGACCTAACCATCTTCTTTGTGATAAGAATATAAAGTTTATATTGATTATAATATTATTATTTATTATTTACGTTCTACTACCTTGGTACTAATACTAAATTAGCGCTTATGCTATCATGAGAGCTAATTTAATGACAGCAATTCATGAAATCAATTTGAAAGCACATATTTTACTGTAATATTTGATATTTAAATATTAGGAATTTTAATATTATAACTTTCGGGGAGAAGGGGAATTGAACCCCCGAAACCCACTTTCTGGCTACGCGTGGTATCGCACTACGTAAGCGTAATTGCAAGGTAGAACGAATACGGTTTTAGTGCCAAACTTATTTCTAGCGTACAGCAGTTCTTGCGTTTCAGAAGGTATATTTGCCGGCTCCTTCACTTAAGACTCCCTTATAATCCTCTGGAGTACTAACACATCTGTGATTGATTGCAGATTATTCTACAAGTGACAGCGGCAGCGATCACTTATAAATAGGTAGACAACTTGCTCGATTGCTTCAGATCTGTGAAAAAAGAATTGCAGGCTAGTTACATACTAGTATTGATTTCAAATTGCAAACATCGCAATTTTGAATTACCTTTTTTACTGAAACAGGTTACATTATCTGATATAATATATGACTGTAGTTCATGCCCTTTCGTCAGCCCTTTTGTCAGTTCCTCGAATACCAGTTGAACATGTGAAATTCGGAACTTGACAAGAAAATTGCCTATCATTTTTTTTTCAATTTTGACGTGAAACGCGGATTGAAATACTACACAAAACTAGACATACGTAGAACACTAAAGGTCAGTGCATACACCGCTGTAACTAATCTACCTGTAAATTAAACCAAAGTAAAAGTCTAAGCGGTAATATCCTATTTTAAATAATTTTAGGTTAATGCCGGGGTTTAGCCCGCTTCGGTCATGTGGTGATCTACTAAATTTCAACGGAGTCCGACTGGTTTTTGCGTGAAAGAGTATCCACCATATACTATTAGTAAGATAAGATTATTCGTTTATTTTTTGTTAGGCCATGTTTATAGGACTTTACTACTTTCAGTAACAATCAACGGAAAATCGTGGTGACATACCCTCCAGGCTTCCTCCAGTTATGTGACTAACGTGATGTATTTCTGACTTAAAACAGGAGAGCGATTTTAGTCAATTAATACCCAGTCTGGCCATAAATACTGTGACAATAAAAATACAAAATATTACTTTCAAGCCAATATGTTGTAAAACATTAAGAGATATTAAAATGGAGTGTAGTGAAGATAAAGACAACTGAATCGCTGTAATTGCATGACATAAAGTAGGTATGGAGCCGAAAACAATATTAAAAATCCTCCACATGTTTGATATTAGTTAAATGTTTGTGTACAGGGCTTTTGATAGGTACAATGAAATCTTCTGTGTTTGTGACAAAGAAAGATCTGGCCCTAGCTGATAGCGTTTCATACGAAAAAGGCAAAAAAAATATTTCAGGAAATGAAGATACCTACCTCCTAGAACCACGTCACGTATTTCAAAAGATGACTTATGATTTGCATGCCTATAAGAGATTCACTGGTCATTTCTTAACCTATATCAAAAAAAATAAATGTCAATACGAGACATGATTCGAAACTATGAACGAAGGTTACCGACATAGTTCTAAAAATTAGCAAGCTGAAGTAGGAGTGGGCCGGCAACATCGCTTGCAGGGCCGATAACCAATAGGGAAGAAAGGTTCTTGAGTGGTGACCACGCTTAGGCAAAAGTAGCACAGGTCGCCTCCCCACCAAGCGGACCGATGAACTGAAGAAGACAGCGGGATACCGTTGGATTTAGAGGACTCTCGACCAGTTGAAGTGGCGCCATTTAGGGGATGTCTATGTCCTCAGTCTAGCATTGGACCTCAAAAGAATGATGGATGGATGGAATTTAAAAAATAATAGGGTCTTACAATCAAAACAACTACTTAAGCGCTACTACTTAAGGGAGGTCTCAGAAAAAAATGTTTACGGATGAGAAAAAATATACAATTGAGCAATATTATAACAAAAAATTTACCGCATATATGCTGAGAGCTTTACAGAAGCTTCCCGATTATTTAACAAAATACAACAGTGGGACTCATGACCAACACTGGGACAGTAAAAAGATCGGCACTTATTTTTCCGGTAGAAAGGAGCGTGTTTAAAGCCGTATGTGTCGAAATTTTGCTAAATTGTAGCGTGCGTGCTTCAGGCCGAACTAATTGATAGCGATAGAATGGCATGGCGATGTAGTACCAATTATCGCCCCCTCACTTCGTGAGTACTTAACGTTCGTTGTTACTACGTAGTTGACGCTAGAGGAAGTTTAGGTTAAGCAACTGGAGTTCAATAACACAGCTTTGTTTTTGTTTTCACGAAAACCATATTATTAGTCATTTAGGCTATTTCAATTATTAGTACGTAGGTACTACGGTCGCCTCAGAACAGAAAGTTACTTTAGTTAGTTTTTTTATGATAAAAGAGTATGTAGTTCTCCTGATGGTCAGTGGAAACTGCCATCCATGGACATCTGTGAGCAACTTCATATAGAACAAATGTTCTATCGAAAGTCAATCACGGATTCGTTGCTACTCCCGAGGACTAAGATGGTCGCCTCATATAAGTAAAGGTGTGCCGACAACCACACCTGTCCTTCGAAACGCAAGAAATGCTACACGCTAGAAATAGGTGTGGGGTCGACCTACACTGGTTCTACCACCTGGTAGTACAAATATTATTAATTTCTTTTCAGTGCCTTGAAGTAAAAGCTTGTTTTTAATAAAAAAAAATAATTAATTTACTTTCTTATTTTTAGTTGTCCCTTGACACTCTATCATTTGATTTTACATATTTATTGGGTGGGTTGTAATAAAGTATGTAATCTCCATTTTTTTATCGCCGCCATCTTAAATTTGTTTTTTTGCTGTATTTTGTATTCTACAAATTAAGCCTTTCCATTCATTTGATAGTCGGTACCCATATTAGGTGGGCTGCATAAAAGTATGTAATCTTCCATTTGATTTGATGCCGCCATGTTGAGTAAGATCTTTTGTAGTATATTATATTGCACAAATTAAGTCCTTTCATTTGATACCCATACTGTTCTTGAGTGGTAAAAGTAGTCGGCCATCTTGGATGATCCGCCATATTGGAATTACAATGTCATCATATAGTTAAGCATGCATTGTCATCCAAACTAAGCGTGCATACCAACATTCCGTTTAATCGGTTGTGTATATATATATCTGTTTCAGAATTCAGTTACAAGATTCCATTCTGTCAAACATACATAGATTGCAAGTTTATAAAAAGCTTGCAAAAATTAGCTCATCGAATCGGTAAAGCCATTCAAAAAGTTGCTAACATCTCGGAGCCTTGCCCAGATACATGAAATCGATGTTTTTATGCTAGTTTTTTGTCTTTATTTATATTATTGTTTCTCTCATTTTTGTGTATATGCACATTATGTAAATTTTTTTCACATATCGTTTTAGAGTTAGTTGAAAGTATTGTGTGTATGTACTGTATTAACACTTAATTATTTGTTTATTATAAATTGTACACACTTATAAAGAATCAATTTATAGCTGTATTTCACGTAAATGGTTGTTTGTGTGTGGGGATTTTTAATTCATTCGAAATAAAACAAGCGTATTTCGACATTGAATATTTTATTTGCTGAGTAATACATTTAGAGTTAGACAGTGATTATTTTATAGCCATTAAATAGATAGTTAGACATAATGTATAAATTACAATCCAACATTCTTTCCTTTGATCATCGGAGAAATATTACCTTTGTCGTTCTCAAACAGTGTTACCATTTCAAATATCAAAATTCATTACAGACATGCCAAACGGACAAATAGATTTAATATCATATAAAGAGCTTGTAGATAATGTACATTAAATGGTCCAACTGCAAAAGGTCAGTTGAACGAATCGCACTCTATACTAACACACTTCACTGATACTTTACGTACGCATATGTTCTATTCCGGTCCATGCTTACTTTTACCTTGAAGCAAGTGCTTGGTTAGATTGTATAGGCCTGAAGGCAATGAGGTAGCAACGAAATATCTACTCGGAGTACCTCGCTGCATCTATTAGGTAATATTTATTCTTAAAGGACAAGTGATTTACTCAAGTGATGCGCAAGATAGCAAGCAAAATTTCGTAGATTTGGCGGAAAGGTTTGAGTCTTAGTACCGTGTAAAATCGCGGTGCTATGCTGTTCCTATCCGCGTTTTATAGATATGTAATAAATATAATATGTTATAATTTCTTTAAAAATGTCTTTAATATATCGCTTGAGTCATGCACCTAATACATGACAGAAATAATTTTAATGAAATTTTATATTAATCCTGGAACATATTAAAAAACCTACTGACCACTAAATGTTATTATTATTTGAAAGATTTCTTTGATGATTGTAAAATTCCACCTTGATATGAATATATATACCTACCAATTAAAATTATTATTATATAATTCGACGTTAATTTATTATATTGTTATTGGTCATCTTATATCTACTTTATGTTCTTTTTGTATGTGATTTCATTGTTTAAATTTAATTTTGTATTTATTTTACCTTAATTATTTTAATTCAATTATGTATGTTCTACCTACTGATGCGATCTGAATTACCTACTACTATTATTGACATATTTACTAATATATTTTTGACAATTTGACACTAAAAAAAATATTTAAATAATATGAAATTTAGCTTTGTTCATAATTTCACTTAATGTTTTATAAATCGATTGCAACACACTAGCAGGGTTCATGCCCAGACTTTATTAATAATTGTAAGACTATGAATGTAGCATGCAATAAATAAATAAACGTCTTAAATGTGTTAAAAAGCTAATTTGTTACATAATAGACTGCAACAAGGTAAAGGTATGCTGTAGATATGTCTCATACTATACTTGCAAGAAGTGTTGGTAAATCAGTGGCGTTGGTTCACGTTCATATCATTCCTTTTCTAGACATATGTACAAGCTCTTTCTATGATTACTTACATTTTAAACAATTTATAATGTTTATGATTATTACGTTAAGTACATGCAATTCTGTTTTATGTTATATAATTTCTGAAAATACGTATAACACTACGTTTTTTTCCTGGTCCAGTAATTATATCTGGAAATTCTAATTGTATACACTTTTTAACAAATGCAGTCTTCCGTTAGATAAACCTTACAGTATATTTCAAAATAACTGTATATTTATATAAAATAGATCGAGCGAAGAAAATAGGCATAATAAATTCGGTCTACCATTAGCTCCGATGACACACCCTAATACTTCTTTTAATAGTCTTTAAATTTGACTCGATATCTACACAATATTTCTATGAAATAATTTAATAACACACGTCTATAAAGAAGAAAGGTGCTTAAGACACTACTAGATACCGATAGTTTCATCTTGTAGATTATTTATGAGAGATTTCTGACACTAAGCCTGAACAAGCAACGGATATTGAAGACGTGGCAAAGAGATGTACTTGCTATGGTTTACATCAAACTTACACAAATTAAAGTTACATGCTGAATACTGTAACACTATGTCATTAAGATTTCTCAAAGAATTGTTTTAATTTTTCCTCATACATTGCAAAGTACATTTCACGCTAGCATTTTCATCTTTGCCAATAACTTGCAATGGACATTGAAATAACGGGTGAGAATGCAAACGATTGTTTTGATTAAACAGACTAAGCTCGTATTAAGGGGACATAATAAGTATTTTGATTGCCACGCGACCGTAAGAATCAATATCGCATAGATATTCTATAGGTATCGCACGATGTTTGTGTCTAGTACACAAACATTTAGGTTTTTATTACCTAAGAATTTTACGGCTAAGCGTTGCTTTACACCATGGTACAATCATATATCAACGACAACTGTTATTATGCATAAACGAAATCCTCAAGATGTTTTAAATTAACAAATGCAATGACTCTATATAGTACATGACAATTAACCGCAAGTTTTAAAATATGTATGTCACATTATAATAGGTATAAAAAGCTTTAAAGAATTATTATATATTTATAAAATACAATAAAATATTTAGTACTAAATGTATAATTGGTTATAAATTAATTTTATAATAATTTTCGGGACGGAAGGGTAATATTATTTTACTAATGAATGATTTTATAGCAAATCATTAAAAAGGATGATTAAGCTTCTTAAAAAATGATATAGCTGAGATAACGTCGTCGACCGATTTTAAATAAAATTATATTGTTATATAAAAAATGATCTTTCTATATGCTATGGTATGGGAAAAAGAGGACTCGAATAAATTAATATTAAAAAAGTTTATTACACAAGCTTGAAACAAAGTCATTTCGTTTATCGTTTTCTTCTAAGAAAACCATAATTTGGTACCTATACCATTTAGCTGCATAAAAAATAATATGTCTGCTATCTCCCATACTTGGCATCTGCCATATTGGATTAAGAACGAGGTCACTAAATTGAATCATGTATTCTGATCGAAACCGAATTATTAAAGTTATTCTATTAATTAGTTAAAAATTGGCCATGATGGACAAACACGATATTCGTAACGAAGTCATTATATAACTGCATAAACTTTTAAAAGACGGGATAAATCATGTTCACAATTTCATCATAAATGGGTATACTCCCTAAGTATAATTGAATGCAATTAAGGATTTGGAATCACCCTCTACCAGGTAAATCAAAGTCTACATCTACCTGAAGAAGATAGTGGGAAACCGTTGGATTTAGAATGCAGAGGACCGGTTACAGTGACGCCATTTAGTGGAAGCTTGTGTTCAGCAGTGGACCTTGGAAGGCTGGTCAATGGATGGCTTAGGATCCATTGAAGACAGCAATAAGTTACCTTAAAACTAGCAAATATAGAGCTTACGTTTGGAGATAAAAGGATTTAAGCAGCTAAAGGGTTTCATAAACAATTCGATGTCGAAGAAAAACTTGCCTGTCTGTTAAAAGTCAGTTCTTATTCATGACACCACACGAATAGAGAAGTAACTTCATATTTTACTTTGGGGAGGTCATATTTAGATAATTAAATAATTAGTATTTGTTGGAACTGGAAGGTCGTATGTATGCTGTTGTCTTAATTTTTATTGGTGAATGTGGTTTATAACAAATCTTGCATTTGGACGGAGGGTAGCTTTGCAACATAAAGTAGAATATTCGTATGATAAAACACTCGAAAAAATCATATGATAATAATAAAAATCTTTTAAATGCATACTTTAGTCTATAAATCTCTCATATTATAGTTACCTATTCAGAAAGTAAATAAGAGTCGAAGTAATATATATAGATTTAAAGAATCTACCTACCATAAATATTTACACACAGAAATAGTCATACATAACGTTGGTTCATTGAAATAACATACATAATATAAGTAAAGAATATGTGGAAGTTGTGCATTTTTTTTGTATTTTTTTTTTTAATTTATTTGTTTGTTTTCTGAAAGTGCGTTATAGTTTATGATCTACGATATTTTAACTTTTACTTTAAAATTGTACTGAGTTTCGTCTACGGTATCTACCACAATTTGTTGATCTGAAGTCTACGTGTAGGTTTATCTAGACATGTATTAGTAACTTTATGTGAGTCAACAATCAAGCATTCCTAAGTTTTATCTATTGACACTGATAATTTATAAAACTACATACATATAAATGTTTGCTACATAGTAATTAATTTATATATTATATAAATAGTATATACGAGCTCAGACCAGTTAATACGAACATAGGAACATATATTTTACGAAATTATTCGCAAATAAATCTAATTAAAAACATTAAGAATTTATAGTTAAATGTAAACATTAATAACACTACGGATCACTTGGGCGTGATTTTACAATTAGACAGTCATGGTGTTTCCAAATTAAAAGAAGTGTAAAGAATTATAGGTATGCATAGACGCAGTAATCGTACAAGGACATAGTGTGTGCTAGTAGATTTTGGGAAAATAAATAACATGTTCAAATAAAACATGGTTCCTTCATTGCAGAACAGCAAAAGAGAGCAGCTGCTCTTGCTGCAATGCGAAAACGACTGCTCTTTAAATCTACAGGCCCATTTTTGATCAATGGCTTCCTAGATTTTTCATATATGACATGCAATATGTATCCTTCGCCTTAACTCAAACCATTAGCAGTAGATACCTATATAATTAGAAAATCTGGAAACACCTTAAATACACCTAAGTACGTACCTACTCACTAAAATCTACACACATATATAACTACAAACACGAGTATATTTTAGTAAAGTACACAGATAGGAATAATTCCCTATTAATAATAAAGTATACCTACATAAAATATCAATATTAAAATCTTATGTCATTAGGCGTGTAAATATAATATATAGAAATTCGAATATGAATAGTAAAATTATATTATAAAATAAGTTAAAAATAATCAATAAAGTAATATAAAGCTTTTTTCAAGTTATCCTAAGTACACATATTATATTCATAAACGTTTAACACCTATTAAAAGAAACATTGGACACATATGACCTCACTAGGATTTTTGTAGGCATAAAGATCCCACTAACATTATCCTATAGAGTCATCAGTGATATTTCACATTTTATTTCGAAAGCCAATCAATAACTAGACATTCATTTTACTATAATTTACATACAGAGTACGTAGTCGTACTGTTTTATATGACACATTCGAGTTACATACCAGTTATATATGATATTGAAATAGAACGCATTTTAGGAGCCTTTGGTATGCAACTCCAGTCATATACTTGCATATATCTCTTCCTGTCATGTGTGTCGCACGCAGTACGCGAAAAGACAGCAATAGAAAAATTCTAAAGGGATTCTAAAGGGAGTAAGGGAAATGAAAATTAAAATATGAGGAAGGGCACCAAATAATATAATGGAAGTAAATCCTAGGTCCTATCTACTGTGTGGACTCTAAAAACCGCACGCACATTCGTGGTGCATAAATGAAGAAATACCATGGAAAATAATAGAGGTTATTTAAATCGATTGAAATATGTTATATGATATAGGAAAAATGAAGGGTCAAAATAAATACAATAGTGGGTTAAAGAGGGGGGGGGGGGGGGGTTAAGGTTAACGACGTGTCTAAGTTATAGTGGGTTTAGAAGGGGAGGGGTTATTGATGGTGTCGAGGTTTAGGTGATTTCATAATAATTAAGTTTATAAGTTTCCATGGTAACTTGCACGAAATCCAATCAGCCGCATACTTTTTTGTTTTTCATTTGGCCTGTCTGCCTTATCTTAGTGAAAGGCGCAATTTTCGACACTGATAACTGATTTCGGCATTACCATGGATTACTTAGGGTCCTTTGGTAGGAATGGGTAATTTTTACCGTTATATCAGACGTAGTTACGGGCAAATAAACTTCTTTTAAAGGGACGCCTTTAAAAGAAGCTAATAATATTTTGATGACTGGTTCACACTTGTTAAGATTTATGCTGAAGACTTCAAGAAATAGAGTAGAGTAATTTAAATCCTTTAGGTAGATATAAACTGTTTACAAGATTGTTAGTAGTTAAAATTCCTTAGCTTTCACTCTATACTTTCGAACAACAGAATTAAGTTTTCCAAACTGTAACTTTTTAAATATTGACACACACTTTTTAATAATATCAAAAATATACAAATTATTTTTATGTGCAATTTTGTGAAAATTTAGGTGTCGTCTATTTTACAAAAAATAAGTCTTAAGCTAACTACGTTGGTCGCTACTTAACTGTTGCAAGAGTACCAAATACTTCATGTATTAATATACGGCTAATACCAATAAACAGACCTATATAATGTATCCTTCCTTTCTACCTGTATATTATAGGTTAAGAGAAACGAGTCAGTTTATGAAGAAGAACAGTAGTTTAAACCAGGCATAAAATATTATAGTATTATCTTGCACGCAGATAATATAAGTTGAGGCAAAAGTATATTACAATGTGAATTGACTCTCACTTTTTACTATTAGTGAAATGTTTTTTTTTCTGTTTTGATCTAAATTTATTAATTCATGAAATATATGTTAAGTTTAAAATCTTTGACGTTAGTTAACAAAAACATACCTATCGCCCAAATGTTCATATCCTCACTGCATATTTGCGTTAGTTAATGATGTTTTGAACTATTGCCCGTGGGATCTAGCTGCTTTTTCAATGTTTACTTGCAAGGTTTAAATAGTTTATAGTATATTACTGTTTACGGAAAATTTAAAGCTAACCGCCCATTGGCTTTAGCAATATTTTTTAATGCATATTGTCACTTGAGCTTCTAAATACATGATTAAACTGCTGCCGTTCGGGCGGTCTACTTTGGTACATAAACAATTGATGAGCGATACTTGTTTTAATTTATCGTAAAATCTGTTAAGAGCCGATTGTTTACGCCTCTTCATATAATTGATGAAAACGCTACTAAATAGACGCCTAGCAGTTTGGCAACAATTTTGGCAATAGCGTAGTTAATCGTCTTAGCCACCAGTTGCTCAAGCGGTATAATCCAATAGGCAGTCAGCTTGATGGGAGAAGTCTGGCAACGTTACATCTAGCAATGTTATTGGCCAATTCCCATTATTAAAATAACCAGTTACAATACTTCCGAATTATTTAGATATGTATCCATAAATTGCATATTGTGAACTAATTCCATCTGTCTGTGACAGATAAGTGAAAGAAAAATTCGTCTATATTCGTCGATATTAAGTCGATATTAAATTATCGCGCGTTCACATTATTAAATTACTTTTGCCCCATCCTATATAAGTCGAGGTTAACACATTAAACTCGTGTACCTCGGACCCGGGTCCTACGCCTGCGGTGGTATCGAACAGATCATAATTCTTGAGTCTCCCTTATCGAAGAGCTGCAGCGAGGCGGGCTGTTGACATTAAGCGCCTGGTGCATGATATGAACCCTTACGTCGCCGGTTGTAGGCCTGTACTCCAATGCACGCCTATGGCGACTAGCAAACGAGCCTGACAAGGTACTCTTGCAGCAGCAGTAGTTAAACAGATGGGCGAATGCACGTCTAAAGTTACGATTCAAGAAAGCGTACAAGAAGCTACTCACAACGGAACGGCCTAGTCCAATATACGCGCTGTGGTAAAATTTAGCATCGCTGGTGTCAGGGAATTCATGGACGACGACGAGGTATGGTGTCCACGCCATCACGAATAATGTGTAAGTGCCCAAATTCACAGTAGTGGAAGAGAAGTCGCGGTCGAACATTTGGGAACGCTTGTACTGTACTTGCTTACGCGCACGGCGTTGGACTCGAATGAAAGCAGCCAGAAGACCGAACATCGTAAACAAGCAAGTAACTCCGTGGAATAGAACGGTCGTTATAGCTCTGTAGTAAAAATTCCCGTAGTGATTTCGAGAACAATAATCATAGTCAAGATCGAAGTACACGCCCACTCCGGCCGTCGAGAAGCCCACTATGAAGATCAAGGTTATCACAACCGAGACATTCATGGAGATGAACGAGTTGTAATGTTCAGGTGACCGGCAGATTCTATAGTAATTTTCGGCTGCCACAAACTGCAACAATTAAAGACGTGTCACGGTTTCAAGCTAGATGCGTATTTGGACATTAATCTTAAAACCCTTTATAAAAAGCGATTCTGTTATACTTCCTGAAGTACTCTCATATTTATTATTTTTTATTTATAATATGCATGCGTGTTATAAAAAACTTACCAGATACAGAAAACTGTAGGAATATGTCGAAGATTCGGTTAGGAAGTGCATCACATAACAAACAGAACTAAGATCCCATTCGCCTGAAAGAAGCACAACAGCGCAGGTCGGCATCACGACCGTAGTTACGATCAAGTCCGCTAAGCCCGCGCATGCAAGGAACACGTTACCTGCGAAATCAAGACATATTTCAATAGGGATTCATTTGGTGTTAAATAGGTATACAGTGAACCACAAAAAAAAACAATCGCAAATCAATTGTTATCAGCGTTGTCAGATTATATTTTACTAAGTTGGGATTTGGGAACTTTTTGGATGAAAAAAGCGGGAATTCATAGTCAAAAGCGGGACAGAAGTCCTCGCGTTACAAAGGGTTCGGCACCTCTCACTGGTGTAGGAGGACAGGAGGTTTTGGCGACCTTTTTTTGCAAAAGTCCGGTCCTTCCCGAAAAAGCGGGAATGGGCCTGTCCCGGGCGGGACATTTAATTTTGATGAGAAAATCGGGACATCCCGCCAAAATCGAGACGTCTGGCTACCCTGATTATTATTCATAATACGGAAGTATCCAAAGTCAGAGAAAGGTGTGCTGAAAGTGATCAGAGTTGTAACAAAACTTCATAATTATTACATTAAGTATGATCCATCCACCCATCAGCCTTTTGATGTCTGCTGGAAGTAGTCCTCCTCTAAATATGATATTAGATAGGAAAGTTATAGTAATCTTGAAAAATGAAAACTTACCAACTTTTCTCAGGGAGCTTTCCACAAAAAAAGAGGCGACAAAGAATCCATTCATGATGGTGCCCAGTGATGCACAGCCTACTAGAAACAGCAGGCGGCTTATTTTTGGCCAATCATAAGCTAGCGTCAGCGGAGAATAGGTGCGATTGTCCGCCGCGCTAGCATTTAGCATAACTGGTGGCATTTTGCTGGTGCCTGTGAAAAACATTGCATTTTTAATACTTGACGCCTTTATTAAGTGCTACATTTTTTTAATTGAATGCTAATTGTTACTTTAGGTTCGGTTGCGCTCTTTTCTGCCACGAACGCACAAGATTGCCGAAGTACTGTGACATGGCTCTTCAAGAATCGTATTAAAAGAGTTCTCTTTCAAAGCCGACGATGAATTTGTAACACCTCTATCTGGTGCAAATGTCTATAGGCGACGCTAACTACTTTCCACCATGTTATCCGTCTGTTTTATCGATAGGCAGAGCTACAAAAGAAATAACCCCAGATGGCAAGGAACGCCAAAAAGCCAAAGGGATATTTAATTGTACGTACCGTCGACGTTTTTATTAAACGACGAAAATTCGACCAAACGGCGCTAAAATATATTATCGTTCTATCCTCCGCAAGCGACAGGTTCGGCGTTTACCACAATTAGAAAACAATTCAGAGCGGAGCATGTTAAGAAGCCCTAAATTATCTTAAATGTTTCAATTCAAACCAGAACATGCAATATTTTTTAAACGAATAACATAGTTCTAGATAATTTACCTTATTTGCAGTGTTGTAAATTAGAAGCCTTCTCTAAGGTCGTACATCGCTCCTGAAATCAGGCTCCAAAGTGGGACCTGAAACAATAAAGGTATGTTTAGATATGGAATGAAGTATATTTTACTGAACCCAATAAGGGTTGGCATTTGTTTGATTAAGAATTTCCTTTTTTAACAATAGGCAGTTAACAAATAGGTTAAACTTCTTCTTGCTTTCATCGCATAAAACATATTAAAGTAGGTACATACCTACTAAAATATTATAAATACCTTACAAGGTTACGTGGGGTTAATTGTAAGGAAAGTAGGTAATATTACTATATTACCTAGTGCCATACTTGGGACTACATAGTTTTTCATAAAATTTGCGATGACACCTTGAGAATTAACTACGCCAGCTTCTACAGTAGGTACCTACTTCAACTATCCTTATACATTTATGGGAACAGTCTTACCAATGACAACCTTTTCTGATGAAGGCAAATAAGAAAATGTTTCATTTATATCAAGAAAAAGAACAAACGCTGTAAATTTTGATCGTATTACCATGGTAAACCAAACCGGACGGACGATTTAATGTTGGAAAACAAAGAAAATACACGTTGCAGATTTCCATGTAACATCTATCGTATACGACTGTAGGTGCAGATTCGCCAAATTTATATTTTAATGACGAAAAATACTTTTGTAATCATTAACTGTCTTTTTTATAGGACTGACGCGTTACGTTTACTGCCAGATGTCTAGCGGGCCTTAAATTCGAGACAAGAATAAAGCTTTTCAAGACTGACGTGTAAATAAGGGATAATGTAGAACAATGATACCAATATATAATTTGACGACCCGCGTGGCGGAGCGGTTACCATACCGGTCTGACGCGCAGTGGGTCCCGGGTTCGATTCCCGGCCAGACAGGTATCTGAATGATGAGTTTAGATTCATGTTCTGGGCCTGGGTGTTTGTGTATTGTCTTGTGTGTGTCCATGGTACCCACGACACAGGAGAAAATCCTAGTGTGGGGCTATGAATGTAGATAGCGTACTTTAGTATTTTAATACGTTGGGACCGACCAATATGGTGGGACGGTGGGACCGAAGTGTTCCACCCTACAATTATTTCTAGCCTGAAGTAGTTTTGCGTTTTAGTAGAAATGGAAATAATAGCTATATAATTTAGCAAGTTGCATTTAACTTCGGTAACCATGACCTGACAGCGTTACCTAGGTGTCGATATTAATAAGTCTACACATTTAAACATCAATAAATTTATGATACTTCGGATATAAATACATTTGCTTGCATATTATTAGATATCCATTATTCAAGATTTTCATACATTTGATAATTAATTCAATTGCAACAATAAGAATGTGAACGGTGTTCGCTTCATGCGAGTGTTTGCAATTAATGTCCATAACTATTTAGGTTTGAGTATAAAATAATGCCTCATTTAAAAATTGTCGCATATAAATAATAATTATACTCAAAGCTAGCAAAAAAATGGCGTAATTAATAATATAAATAGCATATCGCATGGCTCAAACTGGTAATAAAAACATAAAAAACCAGCAGAACACAAGAAAATGCGCGTGCGCATCATATAGACCAAGCTATTCAGTGCCAAGCAACAGTCGCGAAGACAGGCGGACACAGTATGCTATTGTGTTATGTAGCAAAAAGCTGCAAATGCCTTATCGATAATTTCCGTCGGTTATACAGGACCGGCAATGAAAACCTAAACTTAGGATACCTACTAATTTTAAGATGACTGGCAATACTTATTCACTTAATCCTACATATCTTTATCATACTTTGAAGCGTAAAAATTTAAGAACTTCATAATGCAAAAAATATATAAATGCTAGCTAAAGATAAGTGGTAGGTATATCTCATATTCATTATTCAAAATAATAATGACATGTACATGGACCTGTTGTAAATAATAGTATTATTATACATATTATGGCATTTATTTAATTCGCTAGCAGATTTTCAGAGTATTATTATAAAGAGGACACACATACAGCGATTTTTCAAAAGCGACTCACAATAAATACAACAATGGCGTAGGTAATAATAATTATAATCGAATGTATTACCATTTTTAACCGACTTCCAAAAAGGAGGAGGATATCAATCGTCTGTTTTTTTATTTTTTTATTTTTGACCATGTCATTTGCTGATGGCGGTCGGCAACCTGCGGACCACGGCCTACTTCTTGTGGGCCGCAAGTTTTCTTAAAAATTGTCCTTGCGGTCTATGGATGTTCCTAAAACCCGTGGGTTGGCCATCTAATTTTATACACGACAGTTTTTATCGCTGTTAAATAAACGCCGTAAAGTAAAGGTCGATTTCAGCCTTCAACAAATTTCAGAGACTACTTCGGTCATTGCCTCAAGTGGCCCGTGTTACCAAAATTGTTGTCGGCCGCTGGTCTACAAGTGTAATAAACAAGAAGTTCTAAGCATTTTTGTAGAATAATTTAGAAAATAAGTTTATTTAGATAAATCTCACATAAACGTATTCACATAAAATATTTCGTTTAGGCAAGTTATGTAGCCAAAGAAACTACGATATAAATGAAAGTGCCATTTTAATTAATGTCTTCATTAATTAAAATGTACCGACTTTCGTCAAAGAAAATATATAAACTTAATATCAACTGTCATTTTTAAACGTACGTAACATTTAAGTAAAACTAATATCAATTTAAAAGTTTATATTTTTGCAATGAATAAATTAAAATATATAGGTATTTTTTGTAATAGTTTTAGTTTCTTACCGGATGTTCTCAGTTAAGGTCGTGTTCCGATCCGGTGGTAGTGTAAAAAAAATATATATAAGTAAATGTAACTGACGATTTGTAAGCGCCCCGAAAGCCTATGCAAAAAAATAAAGACATTTCATTTCATTAATATTTCTTTCTTTCTTTCGAACCTATTGTCCAGATTGTACTAAGGTAGCACTTTATATGTAAGAAAATCATAGAATTACTTGTATAATGGGTGTTCGTTTATACGTCATTAGTATAAATAATAGACTAACTGCCAATCAATGTGCCTTAACTACAGTAAATAGCCCTTCATACATTTTTATGAAGGCTATTAGGCATATTATCAACTTCCTCGACCTTAACATTGAACAAATACATAGTTGACAGAAGTCGCAATTAGGTATTTAACTGGAAAGCGCATTTTTAAACCGTTTTTTTCTCCATATAACCTTGTAAAGTGAATATAAAATGTCATAAGATTTATGAAAATTAAAGATAATAAGATTAAATTTAAGAGTACGCACATTGCCACTACAGACCTAATAAAATGTTTACGAGTAGATTATTACACATGGTTTTTTTTTATACGGTTAACCACATACAAGAAAGAAATTAAAAAATCTGCTATGACCACAGAAAGGAAAATACGTTTCTCGAAGTGTCCGTGTCCGAAGTGAAGTGTGAAGAAGAAGAGCAGTGATAGCCTAATGGTTGAAACTTGCCCTCTCGATCGGGAGGTCCGAGGTTCAAACCCAGGCACGCACCACTGATTCAAGTGCGTATTATTAATTAATTATCACTGCTTTTCGGTGAAGGAAAACATCGTGAGGAAACCTACACACCCGAGAGTTCTTTAAAAAAAAAAAAGTTCTCGGAGGTGTGTGAAGTCCACCAATTCGCACTTGGCCAGCGCGGTGGACTAAGGCCTAAACTCTCTCATACTGAGAGAAGACCCGTGCCCAGCAGTGGGACAATAATGGGTTGACGACGAAGTGTCCACTATAGAACAGTCAAGTGTTTATTATTATAATTGTCTTATGCACGTATTCTAATACAAGTCAAGGACGTTACCTATGGACGTTCTGAAAAACATTGATTTTTCGGAAATTACTTACTTGTGTTAATAATTACCTACATGATGGATTAGATTGATATTATATTTGAGACTAAATCCATCCATCCCAAAAATTCTAAAGTTTGAAGATTTACGTGTATTGTGACGTGATAGTTAGTCACGCATTGCAACGGTCGAAATTCGACAATAATTTAACTCAAAAACCCAATTAAATATTTTCTAAAGTAGTATTAAAATTTCTTAAATTCAATTAAATTGTAATTCAAAAATATTCTATGTATTTTCATTTTTAATGTATTTTCCACTGTGTATTAATTTTCGAATATTTTAAAGTCGCATAGAATAAAAAGCGCTAGGTCGCTGAATGAAACTCGCCTATTTATTGGAGTATCGTAAGCGACGAGTAAACTCAGTTTGATTTAAATAAAAATCCGAAGAAAAAACATACTAAGATCAAGAGATTATCTGACATCTAAAGAGAAGAAGTCAGTTCAACATATACTTAGTAGAACTGAAACGTTATTTAAATGGCATAAAACTGTACAACACAATAACATTTTGTAAGGTGGTAAAATGAGTATCAACCAGGGAGGTACCGTCGCATATTTCTAGCACGAAGCGAGTTTTGCGTAACACTGGAACGATGTGGTTGCCAGCTCACTTAAGTACCTACATGAGAGGCGATCGCCTCAGCCCTTGTGACTGACAACGCATCTTTGATTGATTTCAGATAGAACCCTAGATTTTTATGAAGTTGCTTACAATTGTCCTTGAGCGGAGAGTCGCCATCAGATGGACTACATATTCGTTTGCTACTTCAATCAGATATAAATAACACTTTATAATGCATTTCCATAAATCCAAGAGGCTCTTAAGGACCACAGGTACTCATCCACGTGAGAAGATATACCTAATTTGGATTCAAATAAGTGTTTTTTTTTTTATTTTAGGAACCTAGGAAGAAGATATTTTCAAAAAGTTCCCAAAAATTTAAAATTCTTCGCATCGGCACTCACACAATATTGGATCATAACTAAATTATCTGTCCTTTGACAAGACTATCTGCTACATACTAAACCCATAATACAATTTTCTACGAACTCAGAGGTTAAACCTACAATAGAGGAATAAACTTTATTTTATACTTTAGCTGCATTTAAGACCTAATGTTATTTAATAGCTAGAAAATGTAGCGAAAATCACTCTATAAAGTTTAACATTTAGCTGCCCATGGAAATAAATAAACGTATACACAATATCTGAAAAGTGTTCGTTATGTCTTAAAAGTGAATATTAAAAAAATCTCAGTCAGAAAACTCTATTGCATACATAAATATCAAAGATAAATATAGATACATATAAATGAAGTTGTTCTAAAGTCGAACGTTGCCATTGCCATCATCCCCGGAGACAGGGATGCTTTCTAATCACAAAATCATATTAACTGCATAACCGTCAATACGGAGCAGCTTCTGCCACCAGAAACTTCCCGGCAGGAATTGAAGGACCGACATATGTATAGATGGAGAGGATACAACGGATACAATCACGGACGTAATTTGATTCGCGGCGATACAGATATAGAAGGGCATGAATATCATACTCAGCTAGGAATAATGCCTATACTGCATGTAAATTTAAGGCTATTCCTAAATGTATTTACTGTTTACATTAGAATAAATCAAAGTGTATTTTCAATGACGATGGAGGCAATTCTTTGCTTTTAGTATAAACCGAAACTTGACACCTGGCCTAGATAGATCTCGGGGTAGAGGGAGGAAGCAAATCTGGGCGTTGTTTTCAGAAAAATCTGCTTTTCTGTATTATTATACTGTATATTTCCATGAGAAATAGTTTTGTAGTAGAATTTGTATTCGCGAAATTTTTCGCTGTCATTTTACACAGAAACTCATTTGCACGTACGGTTGTAATTTTTATTCGCAAACTTAAATTATTGTTGTATGAAATTGTATGTATGAAATTGATCTATTGATTGATATTGATTCCACTGGGTTCGAAAAAAAAATCCGGGTCTTTTTGACATAATACTTTTAAGAGTTACTTTGACGCGGTGGCAGATAGCGGTTTCAAGTTGCCCGAGCTGCCCGGACGATATTTTGCCACCTCATATTGGAATAAGTCGAAGATAATAATCAAGAATTAATAAATATTGAAGAATCATTGAATTGAATTGAATCTTGAATCATTGAGGTTTTGAAAAACTAAAATTTTGAAAAATTTTGGCTACCTCAAAAAAGGCTGGCTTAAGCTTAGTTCTGGTTGGTTGTAACATCTCCGAGTAATGAATAAAAAGTAATAATTATCATTATTTAAAATAATTAATATTTTTTTAAGTATTTGATTTTATATTATTTAACCTAGAAATTCATTTTAAACCTATATAAGTAGGTATCTGCTACGTAGTAACTACTCAGATCTACTAAAGATTACAAACCTCTACGCTTAATTTTCGTCAAAATGTGAACTTCTACAAAATACTAAGAAAATATTTCATTTTACATGTACTCAAGCAAATATCTTTTCAAGACGATGTCGTAGAAAAAAGAAAAAAGCGCCAAACCTAGCGCTCAACTCAATTAACTTTTCTAGTACCTACCTAAATCCCTTAACGTTGCTTCACCTCTACCTACTTGTATCGTGGCCATAGGCGTAAATATAGATGTTTTAAAAATAATGGCTAATAAAGATTGGCTAATCTCTTAGTTCAGATTATTATTCAAATAAAAAAGATTATCCTCTTGCGTGGAGATTTTTTTTATTAGCCTGAATTTCCCGATTTAGAATTTTGCCATAGAAACATAATAAAAAAAAGCAGGACAACAATTAACAAAAAAAAATTCTTAGATTTGAAGATTGTTGAAGAATTGAAGAAATCAAAATCGCAAATACTGAGTGGGTACTTCTTAAATAATAGTCGTTACAATAGTCTAATTTAAATAGTCTAAAATCCTGAGACAAGGTTTTAGAGTAAGCAATAAACAATGTCAAATTTCCCTAATGATTATATTTCACTTTCACTTGTCAAACGCAAAGTAAATATTTGATATACATCGTTTCTGGTTGCAAAAAGGCTTTTTTTTTAAAAAAAAATCAAGGTATTTCATATTTACAATGTGTTGACATTTTAAAACCAGCGGCCGCGGTATCGATTACCGAGGAGTAGATAGCAATTTAATATGAAGAATTTATTATTATAAGTTAACAAAATTTTTAGTTCGTAATAAACACCTTTCTTGCCGTACGCCTCTTAAAAAGAACGTATAAGAAAGTCTTATCAACAATACTACAAATTATTATGAAAACAAACAACCTGACTGCTAAATTAAAATTCGCGGTCGATTTGCTTCTAATTTTAAACATGTATTTAATTTAATGCGTTTGTAATTGTCTTTTTATTTCATTTGATACCAATATTATAATGATAATAAAGAAAGTGTCTCTTTTCCGATGATCCCAGGCGTCGTATTAAAAATGTACCTACCACTTTGCAACCTTAGTCGATTCCAATGATATGTCATATGTTCCTAATCGTCAAACCGATTGTGCTGTAGCTCTTACCAAAGGACATACATTGCATATATACTACACTCGATATACAGTATCCTCCTTCTGAGGCAATCAGGTAATAACGTGACATTTCCTTCCTAAAATCTTAAAACCCGCGGGTACCTACGGCCTCCGACAGGGTACGTCGCACTATCATATAAAAAGTTATCATATGTTAACAACAAGTTTCTAAGTTCGTAGTAAACAACATACTTGCGTAAAAATACGTTTTATAATCAATATGAAACAAAATAATCTTTGGCAAAATAGAAAAACTTGCGCGGGGAGCACAGGACAGAGGTAAGACCAGACATTATTGACATATAAAATTTAAACACCCATTTTCAAAAAATCAACTTCCCTTAAACTTACCTTACACTTAGGTACATTACGATATCCTTTGTTAAAATATTAAATTTACCCATCCGGAAATCGAACCTGGGAGCTTGCATGCCGGCGAGACTAACGAGAGTAGTATCACATCTATATTACAAAAGTATTACGACCATCCAACAGACTGTTTGTCGCGACAGAGGGCCATGAAATATATTTTACTGCCCTATTATAGACACCATAAACTGGATAATGAGCATAAACTTGTTGCAATTAGGTAGATGTTTAAATGTGGTAGAAGTCTTTGTGTTTCGGCTCAGAAAGCACCGCCACACCTATTTGTCCTTTGTAACCGGTGTTATGCTGCTGTGTTCTGGTCTGAAGGGTGT
This sequence comes from Spicauda simplicius, assembly GCA_949699795.1. Lineage (NCBI taxonomy): Eukaryota > Metazoa > Arthropoda > Insecta > Lepidoptera > Hesperiidae > Spicauda > Spicauda simplicius. The sequence continues at coordinate 13,060,158 of OX453056.1, forward strand.
GGTAAACGAGACTAAGGCTAGCGTGTGAGTGGCTAACCATAGGTAAGTCTGATCTTACCTTTTTTTGATATCGAGGGGGAACCTTCAAAAGGCATCAGAGGCTGTGCGAGCAACGCCGGGTCATGTGGGATTTTTACTTCACTTTTAGCACTGCTTGGAGGACTCCGGGATCTCCAATGGAACACAATGGATCGCTTGGCTGGACGGTTTGAGCTCCCACTCCTACCGCCCGAAACCCCGGAAGCCCCTTTTAGTCGCCTCTTACGGCAGGCAGGGGATACTATAGCCCTATTCAGATCCCGGAACTACAGGGATAAAGTCTGATCTTACCTGGGCTTGATTACATCTCTATGGCCGGCAGTGGCCACTTACCATCGCTTGGACTGCTGGCTCATTTGCTACTTATACATATGCTACAAAAAGATCTAGCTAAGTATCCATAAAGTGACATGAAGGTGTATTCCTTTTGGTTCGACTTTGTAAGCACCTTGCTCGCGTATTTCTGCATTATAACAGTAGTACTAAGCGCTGCTGAGTTTTAGTTAGCAGGGTATATAGGGCGACTAATTTCCATGGCGTTTTATGCTCAGTGATAACAAGTAGCAAAGTATCTGTACGCAAGTAGGTAGTCTAAACTTACCGCCAGTGGACTACACGGTAGTTTGCTACTTGTATATTGCCAACAAGTGCCACTGACTACTTGGATAACATCAGGTACACGATTCATATAAAAAAATTAAATATATAATAATGAAATTCAATATACTCCATAATTTAATTATATTGTTTTACATCTATATTATCAAACATATTTTCGATGCAGGCAGGATTTGCAAACGCATAAATTTTATTACAGTAACATAAATGCGCATCTATAAAATGTTTGTCGCCACAAATTGGTTTGAATTTAATTAAAAACGCACATACAGATATTATTAGACAAAAGACACACATAAAGCATACATACAAAATACATTGAAAGACAGGTACATAATTATATGACAAAATTAAAAAAATAAAGTCAGGAATGCGCTCAAAACTGCTTTCAAACAATGAATTACTGATAAAGGATATAAATACACATGTTTTTAACTGTGTTTGAAATAAAAACAACAACTTTACAAAAGTTTTAAATTGAGTTTCATTTAAATACACCGCAGCTTGAAATAAAATAGCAGGGCACTTGGTAAACATTTTATTTTTGAATAAAAGTAATAATAAAAACATCGGCGTACTTAAACGCATTAGCAAATTGAATATAAATTACTTACCTTAAAGATTTGAGCACTTTAACTTAGTTTAAAACTAGTTTTTCACTCGACAGCAAGAAAGTACGAACTTTAACTGATAAAAAAAGGATTATGCACTAAAATATAAAGAGAAATTTAGAAGAGTAACGAATAGAAACGATCAAATAATTTAATTGTTTTATTATGGGTGTACTAGAACGCGCCTGTCGCGGATAAAATTCGCTCGTACCGCCGAACCTAGTGATAAAATGTGTCAGTTCGGTAAGGTGGTTATCGCCGTTCTGTTGCCACGCCAGGGCGGAATGGGAGCCTTTAGAGGATGGGGTAGAAGCTGCGCTTTGGGGCTAAATTCCTTTTGCGCAGTATCCCGAACGAATTTCGGACCAATGTCGGCGACACCCAGCCGGCTCCATGACGTAAGCTGTTTGAGGATCAGAAACAAATAAACGATAAATATTAAGTCATTTTCATGCATGGGTGACTCGTGGATGTATTTTGAGGTGTACACGTATGAGCGAACATACATTGTAAACTATAAATAGATATACGTATTTACGACGTATTACACTTGAAAGTAATATTTCAAGATAACTTTTTAACTCTTTAAAGCGATTCACTGTAATCTATAGAATTTAAGACGGTTATTATAAAAATAGTTACCTATATCTTAGGGTTAAAATAATTGTCTTCATGAGTTATTATGAAATCTATAGAACGTTTTTCTAATAACTTTCTTTGGATCCTGAGTACCTGTTGCTTTTGAACTTATTGGCGCGAAAGTTTAAACATTAACTGAATGGAAAAATGTTATATTTTAAATATTGATGAATATCTGCGAATAAAAAGAAATCTATAATTGTAACACAGTATCACATAGCCATTTCTCAATGAATATGCTAATTTGACTGGATTTACGATAAGCCCGTTTATATTAAAGCTAAAATATTCTCACTTTGCTGGTATCGAATTTACTGTTGAAGTCTCATCCGTCACACCAAGCCTGCCGAAAGAGATATTAAATCATCGATAACTGTCCAAAACGAATTGCCGTAGATACACGACAAGGGCTATATATTAAGGTAGGTAGCAGTATGGTGGTGTACCTATCCTACCTAATTATTATCTGTCGTCATCGCACAAATAGGTAACGGTAAACTAGAAAAATTGCCAATGCATTTACGTACAGGCATGCTTTTCTGTCATAGGAAATAGTTGTCGGGATTGCTCTCACGGAGGAGCGCGTTCAATCCCCATCAGGGTTTTTCTAGTGCCAGACGTAAGTACCGCATATATATAATATGCGGATCCCAGTAGGTATTTCCTGAAGCAGGTATCCCGTATTGCATAAGGTATGCAGCATTTTTTTTCCACTTACATAATTATATCTTACAACGGCAACGCTCGGTTCTTCATATACGCCTGTGTTTGATCGCCAAACTGTTCTGTACTTTATGCGGTGAGTGGAAGTGAATTCAATGCGATTGTAACAAATGAGCGGTCATTCCTTTTTTAAGCAACTGCGTTAAAAAGAGGGTGATGTATAACTTACAAAATCTTAATGGTAGGTAGGTAACTGCAGACCATGGACATTAAACAACCTCAGAAAATATTAATGAGATCTAAAGTCGGCAATAAGGATTTTCCTAATATATCAAAATCTCAGTCTGGAGGGGAAATAAATAGGCGTACCTCCTGAATAGAACCACACAGGGTTTTACCACCTTAAAAATCTTTAAATAAACATGCTTCTCGAACATCATGTTGAGGATGCAATGAAGATGCAAGATGATGAGAAGCTCAATGCATATAAATATACAGATCACGCACAATATCATACATACTCAACACAATGCAACCCAGGCAGTTTGCGTTTAGCACAAAGAAGCATCTCAGATGAGTTCTTCAATATTAAAGATCATATTTGATGTCGGTTGCATGAAACAGTAGCGAGTTTGCTGCTTCAACACCTAAAATAACCTTTTTTTTTTTTAAAAAATACAATTACAATATGTTAGTTAATATGCCTGATCTTATTAACAGATAGTTAACGTCAATGATTCACATGGTGATATAACCACCGCTATACGTGAGCACCAATTTTACACCAATTCGCACTTGGCCAGAGCGGTGGACAATGGCCTATAACTCTCTCATTCTAAGAGAAGACCTGTGCCCAGCAGTGGGATACTAATGGGTTGACTACATAGGTGAGCGTGTATATATATAGAGCGTATAGCCTGACTAGTTAAACGATCGTTGACGTGCTATCAATGATTCAGTGTTTGACGCTTCTGTGATCGACTAGTTGATTCTTAGTAAACATAGCCCCATGTTCGGATCAACGCATAATATGACGTCGACGCTAATAATAAATAATAATAATAATAGTCATTTATTTCAGACCCTAAGTTCCATAGATTCGGTTAGTAATACAATTCTCTTAACTAAACACAGCTGTATAAAAGAAAACTTCATGTAGTTCGGTTCGAGTAAACGGTTTTTCGTTGAAACTATATTAAAGTTAATCTTTAGTCAAATATAACGTTGTGCAGAACGAGTCGCACGTTCTATAGCTTAGGTGTAGGCTCGCGATTACATTTACGCATTTAGTTTCTCTTAGTTATTGTATATTAAGATAATCTTATAATTAACAGAAATATAAATTAAAACCATACATACCTATAATAATAACCAAGATATTTAATTAAATAATCATTAAAACTTTCAATAAAAAAAACATTTTTTCGGCAAATAGCCCTTACTTTCCTCATAAGGTATCTATATTATATAGGTACAAAAATATTATAGGTGTTTCAATAATTTGTGTTTTTATGCGAGATATTTATAATATATTGCATAAGTATCGGGATAGTTCTGTTTCAAGCCAAATTATTAAACAATCATAAAATGTAGTTCAATGTTACTGTTCCGTTAATAATTAGGTAATTGTAGGTACCTAGACCTTTGTTGACCCGATAACTAGTCGACGAATTCAACTAGTTGATCGACTAGTGGGGTAAAGATATTAAACGATCTAGTTTCGTCGACGATAAAAACGTCAATGATACAATCATGTCTAAGTTCGGCCACGCATAGTATTTCAATGGAGAAACAGTTCTTGCATTTCAGTGGTAGAGTGAGATTGCTTACTTATTTATGGGGCGAGAAGCTTAGTCCTCTCAATCAGCAGTGCAGCTGTGATTGACGTCAGGTGGAACTTATGTTGTATAAGTTGATAGAGATGTCCATGGACGGCAGTGAAATATAGTAATAATAATTATGTAACATTAAATGATTGATACAATTTTGAGCTAAAAACACGTTGATGCTTTATAATACTTACGAACCGTATGATTATTAGGTATTTATTATTTATTAGGTATGTATTTATTTTAATATTAATTTTATTTATTGTTTTTTAATGTACTCATTTTTGTATATAATTTTATAGTACTTGTTTTAAGGGCTTACTAACAGGAACTAATTTAACTTATCACCCGACTTGGTATGGATGGTAAGTTTTTCGAGTATATGTATGTATGTATGTATGTGGGTCATAAATTTGTATGACTAGTTCTTTGGCACGCGCTACAGTCCAAACGGATTAACGGATTTCTTTTTTATCTGACTGAAATAGCAAAGGAGCATGCAGTCCAACTGATGGTAAGTGGTCACTGCCGCCCATGGACATCTATAATCAACTTCATACCGAACATGGGTTTCATCTGAAGTCAATCACAGATGCGTTGCTACTCCCGAGCACTGATATGATGGTCACCTTGTGTGAAAGTGTGCCGGCAACTACACCCTTCTATCGAAACGCAAGAAATATCTACCTTACCCTGGAAATAGGTGTGGCGGTGGTACTTCCCCGGTCGAACTACACTGGTTCTACCACCTTGAAAATATGCATATAATTTTAAATGATATAATAACATACATACTAATTGAAAATGAAAATGCGTAGTAAATAAACAATTGAAAATAGATATATTTACCTTCGCCCTCGACAAAGTTCGAATGTTTCCGAATTGTATTATATTTGGGTATTAGATGCAGGTACTGTGAATAGTCCTACGTAGCTTTCATATCATATTTTTGTACAAAAATATGGTAACAATGTGCACCATGACTGCACTTTTTATACTACGAGTACCTATTTTATTTCTTTACCGGGTCGGTAGCTCGGTGTAAATTTCCCTGGAGTTTTCTCTAGTACAAATTGCTTGTACGTATGGATACGACGAGGGAACTATTTTAACGTACATATAATATGTTATGGTTTATTTTGTGCATGTTTGCGTTCTAATTAAAAGTAGATTTTTACATATACTCAGGTCTAATTGTCACTTCTTTTTTATAAGTATATATTTGTAAGTTTTTTTGTAAGTATATATTTTCTGTACCTTCTTCTCCACCCATTTTTTCAGTATATATGGTGTAAATTTTTCGATAATTTCGAAATTTATGTAGCATTCATGACAACTGGGAGCCTAAGAAAAATGATAAGTAAAACGTATTATTTTTTGTCCTTTTAGAACCTAAATTCTTTCTCATTAGATATATTTTTAGTGCGAAATAATTTAGTTTCTGAATAGGAAATGTCGAGCCAGTAAAGAAGTTAGGTAAAGGACTTAATGTGACAACGTTTATTTTTCCTTTAAGCTTCCGCCTTACTAAGGGTGACGTTCCACCAGTGACGTGAACGTAGCTAAGCTAAGCTTTATTATATGATTTCATTCATTGATATCAAATAAAGATCGTGGCTGGTGTTATTATAGATTTTCATAGCGTGTCTCCGCCGCTTCGTAGTATAGTTTAGGCATCTTACATCGTTGATGGTGCGATTTGCGAGGTTTGTAATAGTGCGAGATCCCAAAGTGAAGATTACCTTTCTACCAGAGAGGTACCTACCTGCCTACCTACCTACCTATAACAACCTACCTACAAGTTGGCTAGACTATGGATGTGGCTAATCCCAAATAGGGTTGCTTCATTTTTATAGCTTGCTTAGCTTAGTTCTGACGATTAAGGTATTTTTATATGGTGGAATATAACAAGGATTTTGGCCGGTGTTATTTTTATGTTTGTACCTAACGTAAGGCAGATGGCCTTCGTCTGCAGAAGAGCTCTTTTTGTACCTTCATTGAAGAGCCCCATGTCAGGAGGAACCTCATTCCACATCTTGCACGTTCGTGGCAAAAAAGGTCGTGCAAATCGAAGCGTGGAGGACCGCTACGAGTCCAGATGGTACCTATGGATGGTACTACATCCTTCATAGGGTTAGAATCCTTGGAACACTCAACATTGTAAAGCCAGTAGAACACGCAAAGGGGATCTATGTCTCTCCGCAGGCATAAGGGTTGTAACCTATCGGAGATTCTTGGGTCATTGACGATTTTCATCGTTCACTTCTGTATGTTGGTACGTGGGTTAAGTTATTATTGTGATGCTCCAGCCCATAGATGCGAGTCTTTCATGTGGGGCTTTACTTCTGTTATTTATAGCGTAGCTAGATGTCATTGTGAAGTACTGCTTGGCTCTGCTGGAGAGAGCCCAGTTTCTTCGATGCCAACTTGGCTTTCCCTTCCAAATGACTCCGGTACTGCAAAACACCCGAGATGTCAACTCCCAAGATCCCCACGCTTTTTATGGTTCGCGTGATTCTCTGGAACTTTGACATGAACGTTATGACAGTCATTAAAGTTACGTGCAACGCAAATTAGTTGATGTACTGGAATCAGCGACAACATAGCCTAATAGACACCTCATGTCTTCATTTCTACTTAGAAACATTTCAGTCAAAGCACTGAGGTATGCGGGAAAGCATTGCAATTGGTCGATTCAAGGTTGCAATAGATCATAAATTACAATTAGTGATGGGAACATTTTTGTAATGGGTTATTGATTAGAAATAATAAAATAATTATAATTGATTATGACGATTAATAAATAGCTCATAGTAGGTATAGTTGTACTAATATTGAAGTATTGAGAAAAATAATGAAAACATCAATTATCAATCTAAATCACCATATTTCGCTAGATCACGACGAAACCACATCTGTCCTGTGTGAGCACCGACTTCGGAACTACTACTAAGTACCTACTGTGTATGCTCTAAACGAACATGTATTTAGATTATTTTTTTTCTTTTTTGTTGCATGGAAGTCGGTTGTATTTTTTTTCACCCTTTTTAGTGACGATAAACTCACTTTTACTATTATCGCAATATGATCAATGAGATAACATGGTGCATACATAAATGGAAATAAAAATTCAATCTCAACCTTACATGACAAATTGAACATAAACCTAAGCCATAACATACAATATTTTTATAATTCATATGAACTGGTGCACCCGCTCGCAGGACGCTACCGCACCCTGCTCGCTTAGTTTTATGTTTTCTTTTAAGTTCCAACCTAACCTAACCCTTCCTAAATAAAAAGTCTGACAGGGGAAGTCTGTTAAACTCTGTATACAAAAGTTTTTTTTTCATTTCTATAGGTACGTATGTTCTTCTAATCATAGCTAGTATGTAAGTAATTCAATTTCATTAGTACCTACACCAAATGTCTTCAAACACATCTCAATTATTCCTATCGGCTGAGGAGTTACATATTTTGTCTCCGAGCCAAATTATCAGACACTTAAATAGTCAAAGATGAACTGGCTTTGCAATATCATTAGAACCTACACTAAATATCTGGAAACACAACTCAATTATTCCTATTGGTTGAGGAGTTACACGTTTTGTCTCCAAGCCACATTATCAGACCCTTAAATAGTTAATGATGAACTGGCTTTGCTATTTCATTAGAACCTACACCAAATATCTTCAAACGCAAGTCAATTATTCTCATCGGTTGAGGAGTTACATATTTTGTCTCCGAGCCACATTAACAGACCCTTAAATAGTCAATGATAAATTGGCTTTGCAATTTCATTCGAACCTACACCAAATATCTTCACACACAACTCAATAACTCCTATCGGTTAAGGAGTTCCCCTCATTTTCTCCAGAACCCATGGATGGATCCTAACCAATTGAGTGGGACCAATTCGCAGCTCGTCTCTACACAATAAAAAAACAATAATTAAAATCGGTCCACTAGCGGCGGAGTAATCCTTGAACATACAAAAAATATATATATACCGGGCGAATTGAGAACCTTCTCCTTTTTGAAGTCGGTTAATTAATCTGGTAGATACATATTTAGTCGTTAGAGTCATCAAATAACTATAATTATTAGCAGTTTATGATTAAAAGTTTAAAACTATAATTATGTATTTTAAATTCAATTCAAGTAATATTCAATTGCGTTAGTTGTCATCTTTCATCAGTTAATTGAGGTGTACATCACTGCCAACATGGACGAAAAGGATAGAAATATTTAATTTAATGAAAAGGAAAGGGATGCACTGTATGAAGACATCAACGGGTGCTGTTTAAGACCAGTGTAAGTTGAGCTCCAAAATAATTTGATTCCTGAAATTATAATTGTGAAAATACTTTACTTGTGAAATGTTATGCCGTCTTTTTTGAAATTAGATGTTTTGCTATATTTTTACACCAACTTAATGATCAGGAAGTCATTTTGCTTCACATTTATTTTTTTTTAAAGAATTTATTTCGCGCTATATATAGTCTGGTAATACGATGTTCACAGGTCCCATAAGTGGTCCGTACTGAAGTGTAGCTCGCGCTCGGTTTATTAAATCAGTGCTAATACACTGATATGTTGCCCGAAAGTGTTCGCCTTAGATGCGGAGTCTATTAGGCTGTGTTGTCGTTGACTGGAATGTATGTACTATAATTAATTCGTTGACGTTTAATGTTAATGTGACGTAGACTAGGGCGATAAAAACTTCCTGACGAACTACTGGCCCATTGCGCTTTTGAGCCACGTGTAAGTCGTTTTCCAGAGTTCACATTAATCGCATTGCACGCAGACTTGAAGACTTCCAGCCTCCCAAACAAGGAAAACTCTGAAAAAGCTTCAGCACTTGGACCACATACAAACACATCGACAAATATTATATAAAACCCAGGAATATATATTTCGATTCTATCGACAACTGGGCGATGCTGGAGTCCCTCTAGCAATGCCAGATTAGATAGGTAAGTACACTGAGTCGTTGAAGTACGTATACACATTAGCCATCATGTCAGTGCAAGTACCCGGCCAAATCAGGATCCTATACAACAGCTGCAGGCAGCCAGGCAAGGCAATGTCATATTGCCGAAGCTGTTCACCGCTGCGTTAGATGTTGTGTTTAAGCTGAAAGTGAAGGGGAAAGGTAAATAAGGTGAAAATTAAGGGGAAAGGTATTGGCATTAACATCAGTGGCAAACAGGTAATACACCTTCAATTATCCCCTAACATGGTGATCTTGGTAGATAGAGAGACTGGATGGATGGATGGAGAGAGACGTTTGAGAGAAGGTCATGCGAAAAAAAACCAACTCGCTGTAGTCAGGAAGTACGTAGTATCTTCTGATCCAACATTCCCCAATGCCTGAAATCGAAAATGTCAAACAATGTGTGTTGCCAGCGCCAAAGGTCATCACTTTGACGCAAAAACGTGGTCTTTCACTGTAGGCCTCATTCAAGGCTCAGAGTCGCTCAGCCTGCTATGGAGACAGTAATGCTAGGTATTTTGCTACGAGACATGTTTTGTAACAATGATATCCGTAGAAGTAGCTTACCGCCATTTTTTCTAAAATAAGCAAACTGAAGAATCAATCAGCAGGTCTCATTGCTCGAAGGACCGACAACCGATGTGGAAAGTAGGTTCACCGAGTATAGCAACATCGGTCGCCGTCCTGTATATAATCTTATGAGAATATTATAATCTTAAGATTACTTCCTGCTTATAAGTGGAAAATAATCTAAAATCATCAGTTTAATAAGTATCTAGATATACTCGTAGATAGGCTCATAGATCCTCGTACACATACCAACCCGGTTTTAAAATGTGTTTACCTTATGTTTACCTGTTACACAGATCTACATGCGTGTTTCGAACCCACTAAGAGCTTTCGGGTTCAAATATGGTTCAGTGATTTAAATCCGCAGTACCTATAGTCTAGCGGCTTAACAATCAGGCGGGCGGATAGTTCTTGTTGCTTTTGTTCGTTGGTTCAACAGACATGCCATAGGTCAAAGCAGCAATATAGCGTTTGAATTAATATACCTAATTATTTACATTTCTTTTTATACATGTCTACAGCAATTAGGTGAATAAATAAAAAAACAAAAAATAGTACTGTTGTGATATCTACATAATAACGTTATATAATAATCAGTAGGTAAATTAATTGTTTTATGAAGTTTTGATTAATTAACGTCTATATAAACCACTCCACTAGATTAATATGGTCTACGTGATGTACACAGTTACTTTAAATCCATGAAAATAAAAATAAAAAGTAAGAATTCCCGTCTATTTTGTAACTACTAGAAACTATACTAGCAACGCCATCTAGTTTTAAATTGTTGAATAACGTAACGGATGAGTACTTAAGTAATGAATGTTTTAAATATTATTTTTAGTAACCTCGATTTGGGTAACATTGAACATTTTTTACAATATTTGTGATATTATAATTTGTTTTATATTTATTGCACCTTGTTTTTACTAAATTAATAGTGTCCTTTTTAGCTGGTTTATTAATCTAACACAATAAATTTACGGAGAAAACAATTAAACTATCCACAATTACCCCTAAAACTCAAATTCAAAGTTATCCTTAGTTTTGGGTAACTTTGAATATAATTTTTTGAGGATATAAAATCCGTCATTAATCGAATTTTTAAGGTCTGAGTAACATTAATTAACATATTTTTGTTAATTAAAACCAAATCTATAAAAAATACATTTATTTTGATATATAAATACAATAGACAACTTGGTCTTGCCATATGAATCAAGGTCGATCAATTTGGTGGTAAAATAAGATACTAGTTTTTTTTTGATTATTTATTCCATCCATCCATAGGATGGACGGAACATCGGGTACCTTTGGAAGGTTTCCCCCTCGAAAACAAAAAAAAAAAAGGATGGACGGAACATGGACATAACATAGGCCTCCCCTAAATGGCGCCACTCCAACCGGTCCTGTGTCCTCTGAATCCAACGGTTTCCCGCTGTCTTCTTCAGGTCACCGGTCCATCTGGTAGGGGGGCGACCGGTACTCCTTTTGCCTAAACATGGTCGCCACTCGAGGACCTTTCTTCCCCATCGGTTATCGGTCCTACGACCGATGTCGCGGCCCATTGCCACTTCAGCCTGCTAATTTTGAGAGCTATGTCGGTAAGCTTCGTTCGTCTACGGATTTCATCGTTGCCAATCATGTCTCGTAGCGAAATTCCGAGCATAACCCTCTCCATAGCATGCTGAGCGACCCTGAGCCTCCGAAAAAATTTTTTTTTTATGATACAGGTAACTTTGAACCGTTCAAAGTTACCCATATAACATCCAATTTCGACGTCGTCAAAAGTTTAACAGTTTTACGCAATATTCAACATGGGATACGGAAAGTATAGTTTCAAAATAATAATATACAATATACATTTTAAAGATAAACACCAAAACGGTGTGTTTTACGGTAAGTTTTATATTATAATTGCTATTTCAAAATGAAGCATCAAACACTTGCAACAACTTCACTACGGAAAAGGCGGTATTTTTTAAAATTATGACAATGACAGGTACCTTTTTTTACTTTCATTGCTATTACAACATTTTGGCAAACCATTTTACGCAGGTACGATATTGAAACAACAAGAAGTTTCCATGTAATAAATTAATATATTTTTTTCACAACTTTGTTCAAAGTTACACCGCTGTTCAATGTTACCCAAATTGATTGTACTTTAATTAATAAATTAATTATTAGATATCACTTACTTTAATTATTTTTAAGTTAGAAATTAGTTTTAATACCGTATACCAGAAACGATAAATTTAAATGACGTTGACAACAATGTCATTTTTAATGTTGCTATCAAAAATGTTAAATTTTACTACTTATTATATTATATTAATTGCATTTTAATAATTCACATAACTTTAAAATGAATTGTGATTGATGAAATTGATTATGTTTTGTGTTTTATTTCTCATAGCGCACAAACTCAATATTTGTTTTTATACCTAATAAGTTAAAGTAGAGTTATAAAAATGTATCAATTTCCTTCAATTGGAAATTTATCAGTGTTTTATGAACCTCACTCAGTTGATTTTTGTAGGAAAAACATTAAAATTGACTGTTTAGTTTGTTTATTTTATGAACATATATATAAATATATATATATATATATATAAACATATACACTTGTATATATGTTTATCATTAATAACGAGTTGTTATTGTTTTAGTAGTCATTCACGTTAAACTTTTTATTTTAAATATAATGATTCACAAACTTTCACGTCTTCGTAATAGCTGACATTACGGCGCAGGTAATACTATGGCAACACTGGACATGGGTAACATATTCAGCCATAGATAGTAGAGAACTGTCATCGGACTAGGATTCCTGAATTTATAGCTAGGTACTAGGTTACCTATCTGAATGCTAGATTATCGAGAAGGCGCCATCGTATGTAAAACAATAATCAATCAATACTATCATACAGATACATCGAGCCGCATGCGTTTAGTGCGTTCGTGAATATGTGTTAAATAAAGCGTTCAGTAGTGTTCGTGTCGTTGTCGGCGTACAAGTTGTATTGAATCTCGTAGTTTTATCGATCCGGCAACTCCAGGTGAGTTCCTTTTTTAAACAAGATCCTTCTGCATGATAATTTATTAGGTAGTAGGTAATATACCGAGTGCATTAGCGAGTTTGGCCTTGACGATAAATCAGCGGCGACGGATTTGATTCTATGATCCGAGCTCGGCCGAGACCCCTGCCAACTTAAATATAATCACCGGTTCGCTTCGACCGCGACCTTGCGTCGGTACAATATTGTATCCTGCCTTTGTTACAGTGTCTGCATCATGGAGTTCGACATTATACAATTTGTAGCAAACACTCTGAGCATGATCACCATCTTATCATGCCTTTTCCTAAAAGTTCCTCAAATTATGTACATTCGGGAGAAAAGGTCCGCCAAGGGTCTGTACGCACAGGCTATGCTGCTGGAAATTTCTGGGTAAGATTTTGTGTTCAGCATACCAGATGTTCCTATATTATTTTTTAAATAACCATTTTTTAACCATTTAAGTACAAAATATTCCTTTTAAATGGTATAACATACGTTAATCGTTCTGGCATAATTATAATAATTTATTATTGATAAACAATACTGGCAAATATTTGGTTTTAGTTGTACATTTATTTTAGTTAAAAATAATATTTTATTAGTTATTTGTCCGACATACACCATATATCTAGGGTTATATGATCAACAATGATTACAGAACATGTAATCGTTTACTATGGCTTTGACTGTGTTTAAACAAATCTCATGGGACGTTGCCAAATTTCATTCAAATCTGTTCAGCTATTTTTGCATGATTGAGTAACAAACAGTGATTGGAAAATTTATTCATAAATATTAACCAATTCAATTGGTTAACCTCTATTTCTGTTACTAATTGAAACAGTTAATCAAAGTACTGCACCAATAAATACAATATATTATTTAGAACCTTATGCACAAATACCCTTATGTTATGTATTAGTATAAACTGAAACAATGTGGGTTAATAAAAATATTTCTGTTATATGATATAAAGATGCAAACATAAACTAAACATCTATGGATTCTGTTAACCGAAATATTTTTTTATCAGATAGTTTCGGTTATTTAAAGAAGAATAGGGTTTTAAGATCAAAACAACTACATAAGCAGTACACAAAGGGAGGTCATACAAAATTTTTGTGCAAGAATGAGATATTTTTTACGATTCAGCAATATTTTACCAAACAAAAAGACCATATTTGTGCTGAAAGCTCTAAAAGTGCTTCGCAATTAGTCAATGAAGTACAACATAGGCATTACCCAACTTTAGTGATGGTTTGGTGCAGCTATGAAGGAGTGAGTGAGCCATATTTATATGAACAATGTATCAAAACATCAGCATATGTGTATCAAGGTACCATGCTTGAGAAGGTAGTTAGGCCCCTTGAATACATCATGTTCAATAACCAAGAATGGTCCATTCACCAACCAGGGTCATGCTGAATGGAAACTTTTTAGTTATTGATTGATTGATTAAAAAGTTAGATCTACCCAATCTTGGTTAGATGTGAACATTCCAGACTTCACCAGAGCTGGAGACTAGTAGTGATCTAGTCTGGTCAGATTTTAAACCACTGGATTATTATTTATAGGCAGAGAGAGTAAGGCTTGCTCTAAACGCCATGATAGTTAAAAGTCTCTAAAACAACCCATATGTTTGGCAGAGAACAATTTTTTTGAAAGAGTGATTGTTTGTATTGATAACTGGCTTCAATCTCGTAAGGACTGTATTGCAGCCAATGTGGCCCACTTCTATAATATCTTCTATAATATTTATATACTTTTAATGGATTTATATTAATGTATTAAACTATCATACCCTAATTGCAATGAAAATTTGATTCATACGATAAAAATGTTACATAATAATGTAAATATTATTTTTTAGTAACAATATTTATGGCACGATTACTTAGCCTTAAGAATACATACTTGTATATTTGTAATGGTCTGTATACCAGCTATCATGTGATAGCCATATTGTTATTATAATAAATAACATACTTTTCTCTCAACAACTATAGGTTCCCTATTTAAAATTATATAGCCTGTGTCGATGACATGTTACAATCCATCAAGCCATTAGGCTTTAGCAGATGCAAAGAAAGAATACAATTCATCTCCAATCCATTTATAATTTTATGTCGAGGAAGAATAAAGGGTTGCCAACCCCACTTCCTATGTCACACCTATGTAACAAAAGGTCGCCAAGTCTAAATATATTGGCACCCACTAAATGTGATGACCGGGCCGCAAGTTGAGGTTCCCAAAAAATACCGATTATATATTAAATAATACAATAAAAAATTTGCCACTACCCCCAAAATGTACCGCTCCCTCTTCCCCTGAGCTTTACCACTGGTATATATACATGTATACAAAAATACACACACTCGAAAAAGGTCACCTTTCTGACAGTTAGTTAAAAAAAAAACATGCGTGCGTACAAAGTACACATGTCAGAAGTGAAACTTCTTTGGCGAACTAATTTATAAATCTTGTTTATATTTAGGTATACAAATCTAAAACTTTAAATTTCCAAGATTAAGAGGAAGGGAAAAAGGCGTTATACGACGTTCGCTCTGTCTCACTTTTTCTCTCAATCTTTCTCACTCGCTTGCTCCCTACTCTCACTCCACGGCTAGTTGCTCATGCTACGTTCGTCCTGTCTTACTCTCTCTCAATCGGTCTCGATCACTCTCTCTCTCTTTTCCGACACTTCCGTTGCATACCGGCGTGACGTTTCATCTGTAAAAATTTTACCCTCATGCGCCTAAAGAAGTTTCACTTCAAAAATTTGCCATAAAATAAATAAAAAAAATAAAAATAAAGGACTGTATTGACGGGGATTGATATCCTTACATATATCATTTTTATATATATATTATTTGATCCTGTTTTATAATGAGGTGTGTGTGGATGCTTTCAAATCCCACGTTTATTCCATATAGAGATAAAACTTTCAATTTATTATAATGAACATATTGGCTTATTACAATAACACGACAAAATAAAATACGGTATGTATTTCAGATTCACTATTATGATCCTGTACAACTACACCAATAATTACAATGTGCTCACCTATTTGGAGTATCCCATCATAATCGCCCAACTGTATGTGCTGATTTACTACGTGTTGAAGTACAATAACTTGATGAATCTCCCCATTGTACCTCTGGCCACTGCTATCTACTTCGCCACTGTATTTGGATTTGTTCTTGGAATTATTCCAAAGGAAGTCCTGGAGTACATGGTTGTAAGTATTATTCGTTATGAGAATTTATACACATAAATTAGAATTAATAGAACTTGGATTGTAATGATATTGCCCATTGGCAGTAGGGATAACTACTTTAACTTAACTTGTTGATTTGATCTAACTATGACAATTAATTGATTTACATTTCTTGCTTTCTTTTGACTTGTGTGACATAGACGTCACAGCACTAGTCTGGCTTAAAGTTGCTTCTGGATTCAGTCCCCCCTCAGACAGATATCAATGATGAATTTAAATTTCTGTATTTGGTCTGAATATTTGTGCAATTGGGTTCATTTGTGTCCGTGTAACTGACAGACAAAATCCTAGTATAAGATTTAGCAATATTAAGCATTACATAAAAAATGCAAAGACAACATACATGGCTTTGATAAGTCAATGTATAAGTAGGATGAACTCCAGTTCCCGCCAGAGAGAACCCTCTGATTAGCAATTTCCGTCGCAAGAGTACTTAGTAATAGTGTGTCTATTTCTGTTTCAGCCTCTAAACACTCCTCTCAGTGGCTTTGCTAAAGTTACCTATATTATTGGCATTGTTAAGAGTGGTAACGCGGAGGCTGTTTCACTGACGACTTGGACAATTTCTCTGCTGACTAATCTCTGTAAGTATACATTAATGAAGATTCGTAATATGTTTATTACGCAAGGCATTTCTTGCTGGAACGTTACGAAATAATCAAAATGATAATGATTATTAAATTATGAACGTTCATAATTTATTTATTGCATATGAAGTGATTCTTAATTATCTATAGTATTATAATTATATAGATAGATAAAAGATATATAGTTGCATATACTATATACTTTATTTATCCAACGTCGGTAAACTGTTATCAGATGTAAGTTAAAATATTTCCAGAAATGTTAAAGTAGTTTCCAAAGATGTTTCATTTTCAGCGCGGCTGTTCACGGTTTACGTTGACTCTGCTGACACGTACCTTCTGATAAATTTCATGGTGTCTTCACTGCTAAGTTTTGGAGTGTTGAGTACAGCGTTCTATTACAAGCGTACCGCGCCTCCTCCAGCCGTCATGCAAAGGCGACGCAGCAAGTCCTATGGGAGACACCACCATAGCCACGGCGACTAGACCATACGCCGACCGTATTTATGTGTACTGCCAATCAGAGTAATTTGCTATGGGCCTATTTTTCACAATATTCTGCCCGAATGTAGCTTAAATCAAAATTACACTTTTGTTGTGGTGCAAAAAAATTTATGAATTTAATAATGCAAAATGACTAACTGGATTTACATTGTATTAATTGCATATATTAAAAGAAACTTCAATTAAAATAATGTCAAAAATGAATAAAAAATTACATAAAATGTATAGTACGTTGAAATATATTGTTACCGTAATTACTCTTGATTGGCTTACATTCTCATGCATTACCTTATTGCTCTAATCTGTAATGCCAAAACCAGCATAGTTGGTATCTGTAACAAATATCTTGGCATTCTATATCATATATTATAATATTAGTTGCATTTAATGTTTACTATTATAGTGATTTTATTTATATTTATGAATTTAATTGTAGGTCTGTTAATACTTTTAAATTGACTGTTTATTTTAAAGTGCTATACAGGCAAATATTATTTTACATACTAAAGTATGAATCTCTTACCTACATACGGTTGAGATGATTATTATAAATAAGTCTTTATACATTTTTTATTTCAGTGCCATCTTCTAGTCAGGAATCTCTCGACATTTCTCATTATTTCTCGAACTACGAGTATATCATTTAATTTATTTTATTTGTAAGATATTATCTAACTGAAAAAAGACAACTGCTCTTGTGTTCATAATTATGTGATGAATATAATCGCTTGCTTGTTATTTTAATAGTTATTTTAATTATCTGACATAATATTCTGATAACAATACTGGATGTAGCTACTGTACTCTAGTCAATTTGGATAAGGTAGCAATAAATAGAGGCTATTTAAAGAAAATCATAAACGTTTCGATGTTTATATCCTGTATTCAGCAACTTTCCGAAATTTCTAGTCAATTTTGTGATCCTTAAGAGGCCATAATAGAATGTTTAAAAGGAACGTAATTTAATATGTCAATTTTGCTACTGTTTGCTGCACAAGCTATATTTAAGAATACTTATATTGTATCACTGTAAACTTTGTCTATGTAGTCTAAAATGTCTGATTTTATTTAATTATGTTATTATGATACAGGTATTATTAATTTTGTATACATATTCAGTAGTTTTACTTCTAGTACATTCCTGTTTGTTGTGATTTAGCATTCTTATAATTAATTTACTACCTAAGTAGAGATAGTCTACCTGTAAAAGACATGTGGTTGCTGGACAACACAATACAGCTTTCAATAATCTCACTAAGACTAGAATACAAGTATTTTTCAATCTATAGTACTTATCAAGACGAAACCTCGTTCACATTAATTAATAGCAATACATTAATATAGGTTAATTTGAATTTCCTTCTCCAAGATTTGTGTAGTTTAGAACATAATGATTACTTTTACTACTACACTAGTGCAAGTTGTACGCACAGGTTTTTATAGTTTATCTCGAATAGATCATACTTTTAAGATTACTCGTTTGGAATCTCGTGTACTTATCTGTCTGTCTATATTTTGTCTGTACTATGACTGTTGGTCTATCTACCTCAAATCAACTGTTAACTTTGTTTGGAAATGTTTAAAAAGGAGCTCTTTTAGAAATTTTATACTGTGAGTGGACTCAGACTCCGATTCTAAGTAATTTCTACTGTAGTGACCTTGTGTTCTTTGGACTAGATTTTTCTAGTTTTCTACTTTCTGCCTTTAACAGGCCTATTTCTATATGGTTTTGAAAATATGTACGAGTATGACTTTAAATTATTAGGCTAGCCAGTACATGATTGATAAGTATTATCTTTTCTGATTTATGCACCATAATTATAATTTAGTATATCATCATAGGTATATTATCAAAATTTTAGAGGTATATTCCTATTTAATAAAATATAATGTATTAAATAAATAAGAGTAGATGTAAAGAAAAAGAACAAAAAAAAACCTAAATTACAGTGTCAATGATTGATAGTCCTTGATTTTTAATTATTTATAACATTTTTTTATATATATATTTGTTCAGTGAAAAAACAAAATACATACCCATTTTACTTAATTTAATAATTGTTGGTGTCATTTTATTGTGCCAAACCAGTCCTTTGTGTATTTATGTTCCTATTTTAATATGTTTAAACATTTGGATTGTTAATTTATTAATAAATGTATTGCATAATAGACGTAATTGCTGTTTTATTGTAGAATCTATCAATCCTCATTAACATCAAGTACTCTACCAATCCTAGACAGTCCGTTCTTATTCATATATTATTGTATTACTATTAGCATTATATTTATAAACATAAAATTACCATTATTTATATTTAATAACTATTTTAGTGATCAAAAATAAATGTCAAGTTTGGTATTATATTTTCATCTTTTTTTGACTAAGTAGATAAGTACATTAAGTACGTATTAGATTCATAATTGAGGTACACAATAAATGATTGAGCCCCCTGTAGAGCCGCCTTAATTTTGAAGATTGCGTAAGAAAGTTAATAGAAAAACCAACCCAAATAAAATAAGCTATTATAAGTTAGTAAGTACATATTATTATATACAGTGACCAATCTTGGTCCAACAAAAGATTAACAAAATAAAGCCATTAAAACCAATAGAATTTCTTCATGACCATGACATGACAATTATTTGGGTGGCAATTAGGACTTCTCTTCTGTCACATCCCATGCGTAGTTGCATTCTATCGTTTCATATCTATTTATCCTGTCATGCGAGCAACACATACCTACGTTGGTCATGAAGACTGAGTGAGATAATCCACACTGCAAACGGACACCCATGTGACAGAACTAGGACCTCAAACATGTCAAATTAACAGGACTCATGGGAACGAGTGATTAAGATGAATACCTTTTAACACAAATAACTAATCCACTTTTTTTCAAAAACACTTTAATGTTACTTGTACTTAGGTTTATTGCTTCTAAAAATATCTGTTACAGTAAGTCAACATTTTTTAGTTCATTAAATTTGTGAAGAACTTTCTGAGCTGGTGACAAATTCATATATGTTGAAGACTTGATTGTACATAGTTTCGGTTTATCTTTATAATTCACAATTCTACACATTTTCTTACATTTCTTAGAACGTAAGTTCTCGTTCGAAACGCGTTTATACTTCGTAGTAAGTAAACGAGAACATATTACACGCGGAGACATATCAACTGTAGAAGAAGAAGTTAACCTGGGTTCAGGGGATTGAATTGAGCCGTGTTTAGGTGAACTTATAAATGATGGTTCACATCTGTATATATGATGGGATTTTTCAATGTCTACACTATTTAAATCTGGCAACGCTGGTAACGATTCTAGCTCATTGGATTCTTTACTATCTTCAGGAATTTCACTTTGCATTTGTATTAATCCTTGGGGTTCCTGCGCTCCAAAACTCATTTTACTGGCCAGGCGTCGCCCCTTACGTCTTGCCCTAGCTTTAGCTAATTTAACAGCGCTCTTAGAACTAAAAAGATGTATGTTTTGGTCTATATACTTGCAAATAGCCTCGGCTTCCTCTTGCGGCGTGAAATGCGCATCACGGAAAAATCCATAACCAGTTCGTAAGTCATGTATTCCCTCAATGATCAACCACGACAGGGTGCAAACCACAAGTGTAACCGTTGTAAAGACTGCTATGATCGTGGTCATGTCCGGGCTGTTTATGTTATACTTCACCTGACCAAGCACACCGTAAGTGACAACATTATAAGTGCATTTATTACTATGTGCTCTGCATGTATAAAAACCTTTGAGATCATTATCTGTTGTCGCCATGAGTCTAAGTATCCTTCCGTCCTCAACAGTTTTTATATTTTTATCGGTAAACACTTCATTTACAGTAGTATCTAGGAAAAGCCAATGAGCGGAATTGTGTGTTTGCGCCATTTTAGCATGCAGGCACGTCAGATTTAAGTTATTAGAGATTCCCCATGCAGTTTCATGATAGAAACGGGATACGCTTGCGGTCCTTGATGACAATTGTATTTTGTTGTCCTTGTAACGCTCTAAGCTACAATTGTGGAGGTCTAATATTGCACCATTAATTCGCAAAGATGCTATAAATCCGGAAAAGGGATTAAAGTCGTCTAATATTTTATGTTTAACACCTGGAGGAATATTTCCAAGGAAAAATTCGTCATTACAAAAGGATATTGAATTGAAATTAATATTTTTACTTGTGTATGTAATATTATTAATAATTCTTGTTTTCTGAATTCGTCTAAATCCACTTTCTGTTAGTAAAAGATGTAATTTTTCGTCTGCATTTATTACAGATTCGATAGTATTTGTTCCTTCTTTTTTAGATAAAGTTATATCCAACCATTGGTTCGTTGGGTAGTCAGTAATACTACTGCTCTCCGATCTGAACTCGCCAATGGCTAACTTCATTTTTAATCTCATATTTTCTAAAGCCATGTAGAACCAGTTACCTCTTAAATCATCACAAAGAAATAGTATTATCCCACTTTCTACTTTTGGCTTTAAAGTTAGTTCCAATTGCCATTCATCTTGGTTGTTAAAACACGGCAAACGTATATAGTGGTCGTTTTCTAGAATCAAAATGGCTTCATCTATATTAGCTCTCTCATAAGCCACGTTTGAAGAAAAACTGGGAACGTAATCGGAACGTTTTTTCCTTCTTCTATCTCTTTCATCTATCACTTTCAATGGGTTGAAGTTCAATATAAGCTCTTGTATTTCACCGTTAAATCGCTCGCCGACATATACATTAACTGGACTATTCTCTAGTTCCGGTTCACAAGGAAAATAACTTTTGATAGATGTTAAAGCATTATCCAACCGAATAGACGCTGACTCACTACTAATAGCTATTAACGCTGTATGCCAGACTGCAGGTTCTACGCCTATTGACGAACAAATTCGGGACAGAGCACATGTTTGAGACATTCCACTGGCGTCTAAACAAACATGCCATTTCTGCAAACTCAACCGAACGTATGGACTTTGTAAAGAGCCACGACGTACTAGAGATCCAGAAGGAGACAGAGGTTTGAATCTAATATAAAAATGAAATAATGTCGATCTCTTTCCAGATAAATTGTATTGCAAATACGAGTCTCCATTTAATAATGCAACCAAATGTATATAGGTGCACACTTCACAAGGATCTAAATAGCAGGATCCAGTTTCTTCTCTTGGTCCTTCACAGTTTTTGCCTTCGCCGGAGGGCATGGGCTTGGTACAAGATCTAGTCCTGGATCGCCTGCCAGCGCCACATGTTTGAGAGCAGGGACCCCACGGCCCCCATCCCGACCACCCACCATCCAATGAACATCTGTTATTGATGCAAATTTCCAATTCATCGTGCTGCCCTCTGCAGTGAGTACCCCAGGTATACGTAGCGTAAGGAATATGGCTTTCGAGGCACGTTCTTTTTCTCCGTCGCACTCCACTACCACAATTTTCTGAACAGACTGACCATTGTCCCCAAGCACTCCAAGTCCCTCTTGCCGTATATTCAGCATAGCGACCCTCTATAGCGCATTGGTCGCCCTCGCATTGCTCCGATTGCAAAGGAGCGCCAGTACAAATAAAAGTAGCGTCACTAGGTGGAGGTGTGTCACATCGCCTCAGTCGCCAGCGTAACCCGTTTCCACATCTGGCGCCACACGCTGACCAGGCTCCCCATACGCCCCATTCACCCCTAATGGGGCAGCCTAAGTTATGTTTAACGCATTGCAAAGAATTCCACAACGCTTCAGGATTTAATTGCCAAGTATTATCAGAAGATAGCGCTGCTTCTACTGCTTCATAAGGACATTCCATTTGTAAACATCTTTCTAATAGAGCTGGAACAGCTTCAAGTTGACGCAAAGCTTCAATTCTTGGTAAGTCTCCCTCCACTAATTTATAAAAATCGTGAACCGAGCAGTTCATAGTATAACAAGCCTCGATTTCTTCATCTGTTCCCGCACATGGTGTGCCGTCTCTAGAAGTTACAGGATTAGTACATTCTCTCGTTCTTCTACGATGTCCAACGCCGTCACAAGCACCTTGACAACTTGACCAAGCGGTCCATGATGACCAGCCACCATCTACAGGACAATCCGAGTCAGTGATAACTCCCAATTCACATTCTAGCCTCCAAACTTCTCTTTCTCGTTTACCATACGGCTTCTTGCTTAGGACTAATTGCATACATATTGCAAGCACAATTATGTATTTGAAGAATTTACACATTTCGGAAATAACTATAAATTCTACATCTCATTAGAAGCACACAATAATTAGACATTTCTGTTATAATGACAATCTTTCAAATTACTTTTAATTTTACTCTTATATAAACAATTTTCGTAGAGAACACATATGTCTTCTTATTTAAAAAAGTTACAATGGCTAAATCGCCTGGCTCTATAGTAGTAAAAAATTACATCGAGCATTGTGTATTGAAAACACGTTATTTTATTAATTTATGCATTTTTTCATTATGTCTATGTGCCAATTCCGTAACGAAAGACTATTGTCATAAATAATTTAGGGTAAACATTGGGAGTAAATAATAAATAAATAAAGTTAATAAGTATATTATATAAACAATATATTCCAATCGCAAAAACATTTTTGTTAGTGTTATGTATAAACTCTCATTGTGAATATTAACAACTTATCACATTAACAACCCAAAAGCAGTAATTTATATTAGTGACCGACCAAAACTATTTTTTTAGCTGAATCCGAATTAAAACTTCGGTTACTGCCCTAGTTTCGACCGAATTAATAACATAAAAAATACACATGTCATGGAATTTAAATTAACAGACTCTTACTTCTGTTGCAACTTTTTATTCGATATGGGTACATAAAATTAAACAGTATTTTTTTAGCCATAAAAAAACCATAATAAACCATAGTGTAAACAAAAATCTAATTTGCATACTTGGCTCAGTGACATACCTACTGACAATTAAGTAGACACAAGGCCCACTGAGCCTAAACCCAACTACTCGGAAATTTGTAGCCGAAACTGAAACATTGGCGTAAATAGAAACTTTGGTCGGTCACTAAAAACAGACTAGTAGAGAAAATAAATAAATTCTCTAAATTGTAATAAGCTAAGCTTTAATATATAAGCACCCAATTTTGTGGGTGATTATAGGCAAAGAATACTGGACAGTGTAATATTAGTGAGTACGAGTTTTTGTCTGCATTTTGTGACACCAGCAACCACTGTTGCAGCCAATCCTTTAAGTCTTGGTTAGATAAGTGACTGCTATTTAATCCCCTCATTTGACACGCATTACGTAGAGAATCTGTGCTGAGTGAGTTAACTCCGCCTTCTCTCATAATAGCTTTATCCATTTCCAACAACAGAAAGGCTCGATACTTTAATTTATTCCTTCGGAACATACTTTTTCTCAAACCATGCATTTTAAGTAAATTTCCCTGAAACATAAAAACCATTTAATTTTTCCTCACAGGATGCTTAATAAAACATTGAGGGAGTCAGTTATTGTTGAATGATACTCTGAGAGATTTAACAACAAGTTTTTATATATCTTTTCTAATACATTTTATTTCGAATCAATTAAGAGCGCCTTCACATTAGGTCGCAAGTAGTGCGGCAGCAACGCGGCAACCGCGCGACTGCAGCGAATGCTTTCTTATTGCGTTTATATGCGCATAATTTTTAGATTAGGGTGGTTGTAGGTGGTGTTCTTCTATAATGGAACTAATAATAAAAAATAGTAAATAATGAATAATTATATCAATAATAAGGAAGCATCCGTTGCAGTCGCGCAGCTTACGCGCTGCGGCCGTGCTACTTGCGACCTAATGTAAAGGCGACCTAATTGTATACAATTTACATTTTATTCAAAGTTTTAGTTATAGATGTATATTAAACAAATTTGGTCTAAGAATAAATTAAAGCCTTACCAAATGATTATAGCTTAAATTAGAGATATGATAAGGTTCCTTTGTGAATAATTCTTTACACTCTATTATCTCTTCCGGCGTCGGGTGTAGACCAGAACCTAGCAAGGCTAAAACTCTTCTCCATTTCTTTCTCAGCTCGACATCAGGTATTGAATCAAATTTCGATTGGAGTGCTCTAAACACAGGTCTGTTGTTGCGAAGACGTTCTTTCAGATCTTGTAAGGAAAACTCAGCTCTTTGCTGTATTGACCAGAAGTGAGAACACAGGAGTGTCTTCGGTTTTAAGAAACTGAAAATATTACAATATTTGTAAATGGAATATACATTTTAAGGTACTTGTCATAATAACACATAAATAAAAACTACGAAATAATTAACCAATGGATCCATACTAAATGGTACTGCATTTCTTTTTGGAACCTTATGGGTGTTCCAAAAATAGAAATGCAGTAGCTCAGTGTTTACCCACATTAAAAAAACACCAACGGACCAAAATTATACCTTCAACAATTTTAGGGAAATAACAGCATTTTTATAGGAGATAGCAGAGGAAAATTTGTAGAAATATATTCCCTTTCTCAGACAAAAATAAAACAAATCCACCCTGCAAGCACTGTATGTTTTTCGGGATAACAGTAACCTATATGTTTTTCCCGAATGTAGTCTATTTTTGTGCTAAATTTTATCCAGATCCATTAAGCCTATAGAGTAGTGATAGACTGATGGTTGAATCATGCCCTCTCGCTCGGGAAGTCCAAGGTTCAAACCCAGGCACGTCCCACTGAGTTTTGTAAAATTAGTTATCTCTGCTTTTCGGTGAAGGTGAAAATCGTGAGGAAATCTAAAGTTCAACCAAAGTTCACCCAAAAGTTCTTGAAACAAAAAAGTTCTCGGAGGTGTGTTAAGTCCACCAGTTCACACTATGGCCTAAACTCGCTCGTTCTGGGAGAAGACCCATGCCCAGCAGTAGTACAATACTGGGCTTGACAAGAAGCTATTATTATATGCCATTCTGGTGTGATTGAATAACAAACATCTATCTATTCTCAAAACTTTCCCCTTCATAATACAAAAAGAAAAAAATTGTGTGGTGAAGTTAAATACATATATCTCCTATAGTCCCAATGATTTGATGCTACCAAATCAAAGACTTATTTCCCAAGTAATCAATTCAGTTGTACATAATTATTATAATGTCTTAAATGATGCTACATACATACTACTATGGCTATGAAAAAGCGCATTTCGTTAAGATAGATAATATCAACTGCATAACAGTGAGGCATTACAAGTGGTATAAAAACAATACCACTACTGTAAAATTGTATAGAAGAGGAATTTTACAATAATATTTTACATTCATAACATTAAAATATTATATAACTTTTATAATACTTACGCTAATGGAAATATGACATAATTTCCAAACGGTATAGCAGATAATAATAATACTGGTGCTATCCTCAACATGTCAGAGGGCATTTTTTGGTATAATTCTATGTCTCGACGGGTCATTTTCGAAAAACCTTTTTCTCTTGCTACTTGTATCCGCAATGTTATATATTTCTTCAAATCTTTCAAAAAGTCCTTTATACCTACACTGAATACGCGGTACATTTGCATGGCAGTTGGAAATCTACTTTCCAACAATTTTGTGTAGTTTTTAACATATACAATGTATCGTTGGACAATGTATGTCCTAAGCTTTTCTTTTTCATGTTTTAGAGCTTTGGTAGACTTCGTTCGTTCGGTTGTAAGTAATCTGTAATAGTAGACATATTTTGTTATTAAAAAATATATTTAGGGTTATATTTGAGTTGGAGCAAAAACTTAAGGTTGAATTTATAGACTAAAGTTACCTATTTTGAATTGGCAATAAAGTGTACGCCATGAAAATAATGTACGTGCAATCGCACATCGATAAATATGACTGCATTTTTTTCTGACAGGAATATATTTTTTGTTAGAGATGACTCATAAACATAGTTTAAGTATATTATGTTAGTAAAAGCAACATTTTAAATACAAATTAAAAAAGAATTAGCAAAGATAGATTTCTTAAAAAATAACAAATAGAAGAAACTTGGCCCAGGGCCTTGTTTACAAATATAATTATGTCATTGTTATGTAGCTATTTGCGGACATAAAACATACCGATAATTGTTCATTTGCACGAAATTTTTCGTCACAACTGGGCTAAAACGGTTGCATTGTAGCGTAAACCTAGATACTGTTACAATTCTATGAATAGGCATCATGAAAATTAATTCTATATCTTGCTTTTAAAAATTCTCATATTTGCCTCAGAAATTATTTGACACTAAAGGTGTGACATTGACTTTGACTGCTAAATTCAACCGTCAACGAGAATCGTTCATAAAAAATGAAAAATGTTGCCACTTCATTTGACAAATAATAATTATTAAAAAAAAATCGGATGAATGCTTAGGATTTTTAGTTTTGTGGATTATCAGAAACGAAACTGCAAAGCTATGTTTATTAAATTGTTTAATATAAATTGAGTTAAATTGAGATATTCACAGAACCGGAGTCATAATATATTATATTAAATTGGTCAAATATTGGCCCTCATGAGTTAAAACATCATACACAGAATATTTATTTGTAATATTTGAATGTAGGTATTGCACATTATTTTCATTATATTTGCATTATTTGGAGTAAATGAAGTATTTTTCAAACTACAGGTTTTATAAAATCGTAATTTTAATTTCAGTAGTACCTATCTATTGTATTGAAGTTAAAATTTGATACATTTTAAATGCCTTCAGGGTGCTTTTGAGCCTACCTTAGTTCTGCAGCGCGTCGGGTATGTTTACTGAATTACGAGTAGACTGTTTTTACACTATTTTGCGAAAACGTTCCACGTCACTGCCGAGCGAGGTCCGGGCTAGCCCTAATAGAGTCCTGAGGGTATTTGCCGAGCGGTATGACTGCCGATATCTAAATTCTAAACCATTGCTCCACGGTGCACATAAATTATGGATAAGAAAAATAGTAATGTAATGTTAATTGACGTTATATCGACTGATTGGTTTGTAAAATTTATTTTATTTTGAATTGATTTATTATTGATTACCTGAAAAATTAAATTGATATTTATTTAATTTGGTATTTATTCAAGCATAATTTGTAAATAGTTTGTGTATATTATTATTTCAATTATTTTACCAACATCAATTTACATAAATAAAACACCTATAAAGTCTTTAGTGGTTCTTCTTCGAGAACACAACTATTACACCTATTTTTGCTTAATAACAGCAACCTTAAGCACTGCTGTTTACTGGTTTGAAAGATTTGATAGAACAAGGGAGATATAGTTAAACGAGGACTAAGTCCCTTCAGGAGTAGCAACAGACCCTAGGAGGCCTATTGTGTCTAGACTGGACTCTAGGCCCCTTACGACTGGAATACTATCTGTGTTTGTTTAATCCGTCCTTGGGCGATAGTAAACACTTATCGTCAGACCTTCAAAGAAGAAGTATGAGATCAGAAAATTAGGTACCTACGTTTTATATACATTTTATTTTTGTGATGCGGAGGAAACTTTCAAAAGGTACAACGAAGCCTTGAGAAGGCCTACTAAAACCTTCTAGGTGGGCTTCCTCAATGCTTACGGGGGACCTCGGGATCTCCAATGGAACGCACCGATGTCCGCTAGCGCGGCGCCCCCCACTGGGTCATCTCTCGGGAGACATGGTACTGTCCCCCTGCACCTTCTGGTGCTTACGGCGATAAGCATCCACACATACCGCCGTCATTCTAGGGGTTGCTTGTTTGACAGTGCTAGTTCTCACTCTAGCCACCTGCAACGCCAGTGGCCCCATTTTAGTCGCCTCTTATGACAGGCAGGAGATACCGTAGCCGTATTTTACTTCCCCACTACAGTGGGATTATATATTCCTAACCTCGTTCCGACGTTTGGTCCATTAAAAGTATACCTATCTAAATATTTCGCTACCCAATTTCGGCCAAATTCCATTAGTTATTTCACACACACGTATAACATAGTGGTTATTTATTACTATTCGGGAAACGTGCAACGCTACGCGCCGTTTATCGTTTGCCGATCGATAGGGTTTGGTGTATGTTGTGTTTGAAGTACCGTGTATTTTCGGGAGAATATACTTTATGAGAAGACTTATGTAGAAGATATTTATGATATTATATCTACCATAAAAGTTTAGGTTACAGACAGGGATATCAAGAAATAAAACACCATTTTTTTGCCATTCTACGTTTATTTAATAAGCGACAACAATATTACAAAATTACACAGTGAAGTAAAACAGCTACATTATGTTAGGTTTCGGAAACAGAATTAGTACAATTACAGAAGCAAATGTTATATGAATTAGGTTTCAACATAGTACTTTTGTCTTATAGTAAATCCATACTTAGTAAAGATCGTGTAAATTAAAATTACCTACCTGTTATGTTCAGTAGATATAAAGGTTTGTAGGTGCATAAGTAAATGTGATAACATTGAAAATGTGTATTTATATAGGTCCACCAACTCGCACTTGGCCAGCGCGGTGGACTATGGCCTAAAACTCTCTCATTTCGAGAGAAGACCCATGCCCAGTGTTGGGACAATAATGGACTGACGATACGATAAATATAGGTATTTATAGATCCTGGCGAAGGATAAAAAGCAGCGGAGGCATTTGTAGAAAACTGCCCAGCCGTGAGACAATATATTTAGGTTAAATATACCTAATTAAAATAAAGCATTTAAATTTATCTTATATAGTCTCCATATATATACCTACTCGGTAATGTTGCTATTTATAAATGTATTATTACAAAGATTGGGGACCAGCGTGAAATTGAGTATTCGATGAACAAATTAATGCAGCTTTTTTCGTAGGTTACTTTAGATTTTTAAGTAGGTATTTTTTGTTTGTAATTGTTGGTCGATTGGAAGTATAAAAAGGTACGTCAATCCTGAAATTAAAATATTTTCTGAAAATCATTGAAAGTAATTGAATGATGTTATTTCTAACATCTTTCTTCCTGTGTTTTGTGCCCTACCTTGATACACATTTATACCTACGTATTTTGCCGAAACAATGTTTTTTTTTAACGTTTTCATTATCAGATAGGTTTCTGTTACACAGCTTTATACACAATTCGTAAAAGATTAAAACTTTTTAAATTTTGTAATTATTTTCGAAAGTAAATATCAAAAGATAGTGTAAACGTCAACAATGGAGATAAATTCCAAAAGCTACTTATGAACTACAGTCTATATAAAGTTTATTAATATTTTTTTCAAAAAGCTACATCTAAGTAAACTTTGCTTATAACAATCCAAAAAATAGACGCCCAACCAGATATTAAAAGTAAATATGTAATATTTTCTACTTTTTATGCTTTAAGAAGCAATTGTTGCTCCTCTTTAATGGATGTGGTACGTTTCTAAAGATCTTTATTTATAGGTACAACTTCGTTGTTTCCAACGTCTTACTACACGCGCAGTCGACAAATATTGGTTATGTTATACAATGAAATCGGCATGTTCTTTTATTGCACGAATCATTACCGTTAAGTTTCCGATCTATGAAAGCATCGCTGAAATTGTATTTTTTCATTGCAATATCAGCTGTAGGTCAATTACATTTTGTAGAATACTTCCATTTCTTTTTATATGAATGATTCAATGAAAATAATAGCGATACATTTACCTTAAAATACTAGAAGTAGGTACGTTAGTTAGACATATATTAAACATGTAGAAGTTAAAAGATGTGTTAATAACTTGAACTGTGATTATCAATCACGAGAGAACATTTCCTATCTACAATAAACACCTAGCTACGCCTAAAATATTAATCAATCTGAGATCACACGCGATTTCCATCAGGTACATAAGACATTGTAACGAAATTAGTTATACAATAAATATAATTAAACAATAAAGGTAGTAACATTCTTTCGTACCTCTTTAGTCTCTTTAAATCAAGACTACTGATTTTTTCTAGTATGATTCTTTTTTCTACAAGGTTTTCATCTTCCGCATGTTTTAACTATTGTTTATCGTCTTCAAGACAGTATAGGTACAACATACCTTTAGGTTACCAGAAGATGTACAGGATAGTTGATTACTTTAACAAATAACATTGGCCCAACGTTTTACATGCCTCGTTCATCATAACTTTTTATAAATAACGTATAATAAAATATTTAATTTATGATAGGGATAGTTTTTTTAGAAACTAAATTATTTAACAAACGTTTAAAATAAAGAATTTAAAATAGGCAAGTCTTATGTGTGTGATTTTAACTAGTCGACAGATGAAAATATACGAACCGTTATGGTAATTGTTAGTATTGTATGATTTCTCTTACGTTTTAGACTGATATATATTCTATATATTAACGTGCTAGTCTACATTCATTGATTGAACGTGATTATGTATAATTATTAATATGTTGTTTTAAATCGGGCCGTATCGTACGTCGTGTCGTCTTTCTGTGTTCGTGCTGGTGTTGTTGCTGGTCGTGGGTTCTTAAGAAGATTCGGCTTCCTTGGCTTTCAGGAAGTACGTGAGAAGATCAATGGGAAGCGGGAACACGATAGTAGAGTTCTTCTCCGCAGAAATGGTGTTGAGGGTCTGAAAAAGAAATTATTTGGTGACAATAAACTATTGGAAGTAATTGGTAATCGATATAATAAAATAGAGTAGTACTCGTAATAAGCCAATTAATTATAAGAAAACATGGGTACGCCATGTCTCTTAAAATAAGTATTATGCTACATTGTTACGAATTTTATTGCTTTTAATATGGATCATAGAGTTTTGTATTAAACTGTGCCTCATTTATTTCATTATATTGTAGCTATTCTATATTAAATTTAGTATCATATGCGGATGGATGGTAGAGTGGCCATAATCATCACAGCTGAATCCCATTATTAACATATTTTAGTATTGTTAAAGTTCTTTGTATAGATGTAATTGTATACACTCATATATTTTTATATCTCCACATGTGACCTATTACCAAATGGTTCATTTAAGTAACTGGCGTCCTTGTAAGGGAAAAAGGAATGTTCCTAGAAGGCAGATGTTCGTCGCTTGTACTATAAAATTTTATCATCAAAGCTAAGCTTTGTTTAAGAGAGGTTGGTATGACCTTGACATACATTCTTAAAATGTTACATATACTTGGGTAGGTATAATATTAATGTACTGATTTTCACTGATATGTCATATATTGATTGATATGTTTATAATTGGAGAATAGAAGAAAAATTACGATTTCTACGACAATAATAGTCTGGGGATTAATGGCACGTATACCATTGGGCAATAACTCAGGTTACGTTAATGCAATTACCGTTATTCAAGCAATTTGGCTGAAGATTGATTGTTGTCTGTACGGCTATTACTAAGTTTATATTCAGCTACAATCCAATTAAAGTATGAACTACGGATTATTTAGTATAATTATTATTATTATTATTATAAACCATACTAGTCACCCGATTCAACGGTCGAAATTCGACCGTAATTTAAATAATTAAAAAACTAAACTGCATATTGTCCAAAGTAGCACCAGTATTTCTCTAATTCTAATTTAAATTAATTGTAATTATTTTCAAGTTATTTTGAACGCACCCGTTAAAGGTAAAAAGAGGTTTGTTAACTGCTGCATTTTTAATTGCTTTTAAGCAATGGCGGGTATTTTGACAAATACATGTGAGCTTTTTGACGTTATGTGTTTTCATAGTAAGACATTGAATGTTCTATTTCGTTTATTATGTATGTGTTATGTATGTGTTTGTGTCAAATGCAAGGTTTTTGTTGATTTTGTGTATGTTTTATGTATTATTTGAAAATTGCGCAATCCTTTTCTACATCAACTATAACCGTGCGTAATTTCATACTCCGCCTGTGGCAAGTATCTTAGTAATGAATCACAAATTTTTGCTTCACGTAGGTAATAATATATAGATTACCTACATATTATTAAAAAAAGAAGTCAATAACTGACAGACTTGTTCATTAACGAAGCTGTTAGTCAAAAGGTATCAATCTTATAATAGTAGGTACATACGTACCCAACGTAGTAAGTAGACCGATTTTCACTGCCCTGTTGTTAAGAAAATTGTTGGAAATCGTGTAATAAATTATTCCGTTTTATGACTAATTGTATACGCATATAATTATGTCTGCTGTAGTAAACTAAATTCATTTGGATATTAACTGGTGTGGTAGCTCATATAATATAATTTCATAGATTAATTTACATACTGCTTGCGTAACCTAATTTTGTAATACGAATAAGAATTTATAGGCGCCAGAACACGAAGTGACAAGCTGTTATTTATATTCCCTAGTGAAATATTCTTGATAGAGGCACTCCAGATATCGATAACGCAAAACCCAAAATGAAAGAAAATATTTGGAATATTGTTTTAGCTGGTTGAAGTAGCAAACGAGCATGCAGTCCACCTGATGATAAGTGGTCGCTGCCACCCATGGATAACTATAAGAAACTTCATACAGAACATAGGTTCTATCTGCTACTCCCGAGGACCACACCGTTCCATCGAAACGCAAGAACTGCTACACGCTAGAAATAGGTATGGCGGTGGTATTACCCTGGTCGAACTAGACTGGTTATACCACCTGGAGCTTTATTTCCATAAGTAAATTTGGATATTCGAAGGTACCCAGTGTGGTTCGACTGCTGAAGCTCTATCTCTACACCTACATTTGCCTTATAATAGTAGTGTTAAGCGCTGTTGTTTTAAGATTGAAGAGTGTGTTAAGTAAGACATAGTTCGAGATGTTCCAATTTAGTTATCAGGAAATGCAACGCATCTGCTGCTCAGGTAAAACTGATCTTACCATACTATTATTATTTCAAGGCGGTACATTATATTCGGCGACTCATTTAATTCTCGGGAGTGGTTACGGATCTGTGACTGACTTCAGATACTTCAGATAACTCTTGTTCTATATGAAGTTGCTTTCAGATGTCTATGGGGGGCTAAAACCAAACATTTTTCAATTTGCCACAGTTGGACTCGTTCCCTCCAAAATCGTGTCCTTCTGTTAACACATTACATCTGGCCACCGCGCACCCCGCGCAGCCTAGTCAACGAGTAAATTATTACTGACGTCTTGTCATTCTTATTAAGAAGATTCCAATAATTTTATTATTATTATATTATTTGCATCTTGTATTAGAATTAAAACATACTTTTATGTTATTATTTCATTTGAATATTAATGCATGAACAATTTGGCGACCGTGACAGGACAAAAACCTTCCAAACGAGTAGAGTTATAGAAAATGTCTGTTGTTTCAGTCAAGCGGCTCGTATATTCGGAATAGGTATTGGTAGTATTTCCCGCATTATCTAGATTGAATAAGAAAGCTCGCTGATTGATTTCTATGGCACACTGATTAGAACCAACAATGCCACGTAATAACAATAATAAAAGATTTGCCTGTGCTGTACTGTTAGATAGGTTGTAATAACTCAATGAAACTAATTTTATAACTTTTAGTCTTTTAGTAATTCTCTTTTTCGGTTTCCCGCCAAAAATTACAATACTGTCAAACCAAATTTTCTCTCTTTTTGACAGCTGTCAGCTTTTTAAAACATACATATTCCTTGCATTCATATTATAATGCCATTCTAAGTTACATTTTAATATCTTATTATATACTTTATTTATAATTAGTATTAATTTAACCAAAAAAATATTATAAAGTTAACAGTCGGCCATTCTGACACTGTGTCTGACCCAGACACAAAACACTGATAGTTATGTTAGGTGTTACAGGAATGAGATTAATATCACTCTATCTTAATATATTATAAATACAAACTATAATTTAAATTAGGATAATTACAATTGAAGTAAATTTGCCCAGAATAACACAAAATATTATCACTTATATTTAATTAGAAGAAAAAAAACATAACCAAAAAGTAAGGATTGAAACCTACTTCGGCCATCCTAACAATATAAGAATGTCCTCATTCTTCATCATCAACATAACTTCAATTAGTATATTGTTTATAGAAGCTTTAGAACTTAACATTTTGTAACTTTAGCAGTCAAAATCCTCTTAAATGCACATTATGTATGTACCTAACCTTAGAATAAAAATAATACATAGAAGAAGAGAAAAAGTAGAAATCGAGCACTCTATAGCTTGCTCTTTTATGTCAATTAGAGTTTCTCAAAGTGTGAGTGAAACTAAATATGTCTGTCTGTTTTTATTAAACAAACGTGTCACTTTGGATCACTCAGTTTGGATACATTTTGTCCTTATTAATGCTAACAAATTCAAAATTTCCATTCATATGTTTATAATTGGAGAATAGAAGAAAAATTACGATTTCTACGACAATAATAGTCTGGGGATTAATGGCACGTATACCATTGGGCAATAACTCAGGTTACGTTAATGCAATTACCGTTATTCAAGCAATTTGGCTGAAGATTGATTGTTGTCTGTACGGCTATTACTAAGTTTATATTCAGCTACAATCCAATTAAAGTATGAACTACGGATTATTTAGTATAATTATTATTATTATTATTATAAACCATACTAGTCACCCGATTCAACGGTCGAAATTCGACCGTAATTTAAATAATTAAAAAACTAAACTGCATATTGTCCAAAGTAGCACCAGTATTTCTCTAATTCTAATTTAAATTAATTGTAATTATTTTCAAGTTATTTTGAACGCACCCGTTAAAGGTAAAAAGAGGTTTGTTAACTGCTGCATTTTTAATTGCTTTTAAGCAATGGCGGGTATTTTGACAAATACATGTGAGCTTTTTGACGTTATGTGTTTTCATAGTAAGACATTGAATGTTCTATTTCGTTTATTATGTATGTGTTATGTATGTGTTTGTGTCAAATGCAAGGTTTTTGTTGATTTTGTGTATGTTTTATGTATTATTTGAAAATTGCGCAATCCTTTTCTACATCAACTATAACCGTGCGTAATTTCATACTCCGCCTGTGGCAAGTATCTTAGTAATGAATCACAAATTTTTGCTTCACGTAGGTAATAATATATAGATTACCTACATATTATTAAAAAAAGAAGTCAATAACTGACAGACTTGTTCATTAACGAAGCTGTTAGTCAAAAGGTATCAATCTTATAATAGTAGGTACATACGTACCCAACGTAGTAAGTAGACCGATTTTCACTGCCCTGTTGTTAAGAAAATTGTTGGAAATCGTGTAATAAATTATTCCGTTTTATGACTAATTGTATACGCATATAATTATGTCTGCTGTAGTAAACTAAATTCATTTGGATATTAACTGGTGTGGTAGCTCATATAATATAATTTCATAGATTAATTTACATACTGCTTGCGTAACCTAATTTTGTAATACGAATAAGAATTTATAGGCGCCAGAACACGAAGTGACAAGCTGTTATTTATATTCCCTAGTGAAATATTCTTGAAAGAGGCACTCCAGATATCGATAACGCAAAACCCAAAATGAAAGAAAATATTTGGAATATTGTTTTAGCTGGTTGAAGTAGCAAACGAGCATGCAGTCCACCTGATGATAAGTGGTCGCTGCCACCCATGGATAACTATAAGAAACTTCATACAGAACATAGGTTCTATCTGCTACTCCCGAGGACCACACCGTTCCATCGAAACGCAAGAACTGCTACACGCTAGAAATAGGTATGGCGGTGGTATTACCCTGGTCGAACTAGACTGGTTATACCACCTGGAGCTTTATTTCCATAAGTAAATTTGGATATTCGAAGGTACCCAGTGTGGTTCGACTGCTGAAGCTCTATCTCTACACCTACATTTGCCTTATAATAGTAGTGTTAAGCGCTGTTGTTTTAAGATTGAAGAGTGTGTTAAGTAAGACATAGTTCGAGATGTTCCAATTTAGTTATCAGGAAATGCAACGCATCTGCTGCTCAGGTAAAACTGATCTTACCATACTATTATTATTTCAAGGCGGTACATTATATTCGGCGACTCATTTAATTCTCGGGAGTGGTTACGGATCTGTGACTGACTTCAGATACTTCAGATAACTCTTGTTCTATATGAAGTTGCTTTCAGATGTCTATGGGGGGCTAAAACCAAACATTTTTCAATTTGCCACAGTTGGACTCGTTCCCTCCAAAATCGTGTCCTTCTGTTAACACATTACATCTGGCCACCGCGCACCCCGCGCAGCCTAGTCAACGAGTAAATTATTACTGACGTCTTGTCATTCTTATTAAGAAGATTCCAATAATTTTATTATTATTATATTATTTGCATCTTGTATTAGAATTAAAACATACTTTTATGTTATTATTTCATTTGAATATTAATGCATGAACAATTTGGCGACCGTGACAGGACAAAAACCTTCCAAACGAGTAGAGTTATAGAAAATGTCTGTTGTTTCAGTCAAGCGGCTCGTATATTCGGAATAGGTATTGGTAGTATTTCCCGCATTATCTAGATTGAATAAGAAAGCTCGCTGATTGATTTCTATGGCACACTGATTAGAACCAACAATGCCACGTAATAACAATAATAAAAGATTTGCCTGTGCTGTACTGTTAGATAGGTTGTAATAACTCAATGAAACTAATTTTATAACTTTTAGTCTTTTAGTAATTCTCTTTTTCGGTTTCCCGCCAAAAATTACAATACTGTCAAACCAAATTTTCTCTCTTTTTGACAGCTGTCAGCTTTTTAAAACATACATATTCCTTGCATTCATATTATAATGCCATTCTAAGTTACATTTTAATATCTTATTATATACTTTATTTATAATTAGTATTAATTTAACCAAAAAAATATTATAAAGTTAACAGTCGGCCATTCTGACACTGTGTCTGACCCAGACACAAAACACTGATAGTTATGTTAGGTGTTACAGGAATGAGATTAATATCACTCTATCTTAATATATTATAAATACAAACTATAATTTAAATTAGGATAATTACAATTGAAGTAAATTTGCCCAGAATAACACAAAATATTATCACTTATATTTAATTAGAAGAAAAAAAACATAACCAAAAAGTAAGGATTGAAACCTACTTCGGCCATCCTAACAATATAAGAATGTCCTCATTCTTCATCATCAACATAACTTCAATTAGTATATTGTTTATAGAAGCTTTAGAACTTAACATTTTGTAACTTTAGCAGTCAAAATCCTCTTAAATGCACATTATGTATGTACCTAACCTTAGAATAAAAATAATACATAGAAGAAGAGAAAAAGTAGAAATCGAGCACTCTATAGCTTGCTCTTTTATGTCAATTAGAGTTTCTCAAAGTGTGAGTGAAACTAAATATGTCTGTCTGTTTTTATTAAACAAACGTGTCACTTTGGATCACTCAGTTTGGATACATTTTGTCCTTATTAATGCTAACAAATTCAAAATTTCCATTCAAACCGCAAAATTCTTTATATCGGCTGGCAACTTAATTTTGTTATTTTACGTTTTGTTGATACGTTACTAGTGATGTAAAAGTGGTGATCTATAGTGTTGTCGATAGCAGGGCAATGCGTCGCGGTTGCGAGCGAAATCGAGACGCATATCTAGGCGACTGTTTTGATTATGGTAACATACAATCAAATCTCATATTATATTTACATTCGTAACTTATGTTTCAATGTACTGCTGAACTACGCTTCGCCTCATTCGAAGTGGGACGATTTTAATATAGGTATCGGTATCTCGACAAAAACACCGACACCTCTGAGCCCGTGCGCCTTCATAGCAAGACATCGAATACTCTACCCCGCTCAGCTATTATTTATGTGTTTGTGACAAATACACATGCACAAATGCACAAATGCACAGTGTGTGCAATGTGCTCTCAGTTGATCCCATGCTGCTTCAAGCATTATTTGAAAAAAAAAAACACCAACACTCCGCATTTCCTCTCCACGTCCACCACAACCGTGCAAAGTTCCACATTAATCCGTCCGCCGCATATTACTTAAAAATGCTTCACAAGCCCCTGCTTCTCGTATTAATATATAGATACTACGACATATACGACTAATAAAACTAAATACATGTTTAATATCGACGCGAAAATGTCGATGATGTGACATCACTGTCAAAATTACCTTGTATTTGTCTCTTTTCTACACAATATTTACGTCATACGTAAATAAGGACAAATATATACATTTCACTTCATACTTATAACACTTGATCCATGCCTATTATACATACATGTACCTAACCAATTGGTTAATTACTTTGATAATTAAGAAGAATTACATAAATTTATTTAACAAATTATCAAATTAGTATCAATCAAGTGAGTTCTTTGAAGATAAAATTAGGTCTTTCAATTATTTATTTTACACTAATCCGTCTCATATCATGCGAAATCGTCAATTTTGCTGTATCAAAACAGTTTTAATGCGCATTGTGTTTTCACGCACAAGTAGCTTCGACCTTTAACTTCATCCAAGTCAATCGATGTGGTTGCCGCTTGCCCGCACAAGGAGCTACGGCCTTCATCTAACTCCTGCATTGTGGTTACCGCTTGCCCGCACAAGGAGCTACGGCCTTCATCTAACTCCTGCGTTGTGGTTACCGCTTGCCCGCACAAGGAGCTACGGCCTTCATCTAACTCATGCATTGTGGTTACCGCTTGCCCGCACAAGGAGCTACGGCCTCCATCCAAGTCATGTCATGTGGTTACCGCTTGCCCGCACAAGGAGCAACGGCGTCCATCCAAGCGAAGCAACGCATGCACTCATCGGCACTGCAGCCACTTCCAGAAATCCCATATTATCTGTTTTGTCTCCGTCATTGTCAGTAAATATCATACTAGATTTATGTGTAGTCATGTTTACAGAAGTTCTCGACAAACACAAGATACAAGGAGAAGTAAAGAGTATGACAATGTTTAGCACCTGTAAACATATATTGATTTTAACTTATTTTCAAATAGCCCATATTTGAAGGTAAACACTTGTTAACATACAAAATATACAATAAGCCATTGCAAATATCCTCATATTCATATTATATCACCATTAAACCCCTTCTTCCAGCCTTAAGTAATAAATATCATCATAATTTTGATTAAAATACCAAAAATTGTTTATATTTCTCTCTTTTTTTTAAATATGACATAAATTAATGCTAGTTGCATTGCATGCGTTGTAAAGTAAATTAACTTTATATTCGATATGATGTCAATAAGATAAAAATAAAGTTGCTTTCTATATTCCCATTACACTTCATATTAAATATGATGAATATAACCACAAACCAATAAATTTAAGTAATAGTTTTAAACAACCATATTATTCGTTAACCTCTAGGGAACATTTTCCCACTTGCCTCGCATGTCGCCTATGGCCTGCTGACCCAAGTCCGTTGACGTTAGCCATAGAAAATAGTCACTCAACTCATTCAATTCTATGTTCTATTGCACTAAAAAAACAGTCCAATATTGATGTTTACGTAATAATTATTGTCTGTGATATTTTTATTCATTCGAATTAAACGATAATTTTATCATTTTTTTTTTGTATTGGCATACTGTAATCTGTATCGTAAGTTACATCAATTAACAAAATATTCAACTTCAGCAAAACTCGTACCTACTTTAATAAAAATATCAACTAACATTTTCAGCCAATAAAAATATCAATAAAAATATTTATCATTTAACAGTTAGCCAATAAATATTTTCAACTGTTATTGCCATCTCTACTTCATATCATACAATAAAACTATGTATGTAAATATACCCCTAAAAAACAGACCATGCCGTTATGCCATATGCTAATTAGATATATGGCATATGCCAATTCCATTTAATGGAACGTATCAATAATAATAGTAATATGAGAATACTGAGACATTATAGATTGAAAGTTTTATATGCAATTAATATACTGTCACAAACATCCAGAACAGAAATTCAAACCCATCACTCAAACACACGTCCAGACGGGAATCCAACCCATAACCCACTGCACGTCAGACCAGTAAGGTGACCACTCTGTCCATGGTTTGTCTTAATCTATATAAATACTTTGAAATAATCATTAACAGAGACATCCATTGCCCCTCCCTTGAACAAAGTAGTTTTGTATTCCATTATGTAATAATATAATATCTATGACAATATTATTAAATATGTTTTATTGAAAAAAAACTAATGTGACTTTTATAATAATATCAACACCATGAATTAAGAGTATGTAGTTATGGACACCTATATAAGTCTGGTTGTTACTCTTCTTTTTTTTTCTAAACATTATTAACCTTATCATAATTATAACCAAAGAACGCCTCGAACTAGACATTCTAGTATTTATTTTTCTTCATATAATTTCAGTTTCAGCATTCAAAATCAAATTTATCTATGAACACAAAATAACTAAGAGTATTGAACAAAAACCTTACCGGTATTCCAGAAACGTCTATTATTACCTTTATGCCGTGCGATTTACGTGAGTAAATATCACTTCTGAACTAATAACAATAATAAAAGATTTGCCTGTGCTGTACTGTTAGATAGGTTGTAATAACTCAATGAAACTAATTTTATAACTTTTAGTCTTTTAGTAATTCTCTTTTTCGGTTTCCCGCCAAAAATTACAATACTGTCAAACCAAATTTTCTCTCTTTTTGACAGCTGTCAGCTTTTTAAAACATACATATTCCTTGCATTCATATTATAATGCCATTCTAAGTTACATTTTAATATCTTATTATATACTTTATTTATAATTAGTATTAATTTAACCAAAAAAATATTATAAAGTTAACACACGCAATGACGTCAATATTGGCGTCAACATTAACTCTACATACTGTATCTATATTTTCAACTGATGAATTCCGAGAATTTTTTTTCATAATCACTCTAGTTCATAATAACACCTCGTGTATACTACGAGGTGTTATTATGAACTTATGAAAGTATTTATAAAATATAGAATAACACTATATCAAATTATTTAATTTTCTTGTTTAATATCGTTCGGTTTTCATACACACATGATTAGAATAGAACTTTGTTTCATCATTGAAATTGAATGTACATCATGAATCATGAAATCATATTGTTTTTCTATACGATCACTTGACAGGTACATCAAACAGGTCAAATAGGGACACTCAGGGAATTAAAATAAATAGACGCAATTAAGAAGTCAACAATATCGGTACAAACAAAGTTTCC
This sequence comes from Spicauda simplicius, assembly GCA_949699795.1. NCBI lineage: Eukaryota > Metazoa > Arthropoda > Insecta > Lepidoptera > Hesperiidae > Spicauda > Spicauda simplicius. The sequence continues at coordinate 13,102,700 of OX453056.1, forward strand.
TTGATGTTGTCAACATTATAATCGCTCAAAAAGCCAAGACGTTTAAAATGTCATATCGTCGGCTTAGAGTGAAAACCTGCTAACTCCATATTAGGTAAATTTCCAGGAGAGACAAAAAACATTCCAAAAAATATATTAATATATTTTATGAAAAGGCTTTTATTTTAATTAACTTGTATTTGTATTAGACACAATTTAAAATGAAAGAAATATAATTTAATTCAGTATTTATTTATTTAACACCACTTTTGTGACTTAGCAGGTTTTGGTAATCAAATATATAATTTTAAAATCAACTTAGCAGGTTTTTCACAAACGTAATCAAAATTTATAAAGTATTAATAACATTCATAAAACAAAAATAAATTAAACATAAAATTAAAATTTTGAAATTTTCATCCATCCATCCATCCATCAGCCCTTTGATGTCCACTGCTGGACAAAAGACGTAAATGGCGTCACTCCAACCGGTCCTGTGCCCTCTGAATCCAAATGTTTCCCGTTATCTTCTTCAGGTCATCGGTCCACAAGGTGAGCGGGGGGCGATCTGTACTCTAAACGTGGTTGCCACTCGAGGACCTTTCTTCCCCATCGATTATCGGTCCTTCGAGCGATGTGGCCGGCCCACTGCCACTTCAGCTTGCTAATTTTGAGAGCTATGTCGGTAGCCTTCGTTAGTCTGCGGATTTCATCGTTGCGAATCATGTCCCGTAGCTAAATTCTGAACATAGCCCTCTCCATTGCACGCTAATGGCAGCCACACACGATACAGTATACTTGAGCAAGTCCAGACTTGCTCAAGTATACTGTATCGTGTGTTGGAAGATAATTGCACAAGTTCTTTAAAAAGTTCCAAATTTCGATTCTCAACTTGTGCAAATTTGCATTTGCGCAAGTTTACATGAACGTGTGTGGGAGCGCGCGCAAGTTTCAGTACTGTCTTTGGGTACATTGATACAACAAACTGATGTACGCATAATGCTTTATTTTTCTTAACCAGGCTTTAGTCCATATTGTTCGATTTATCTTGTGAGTTTTCAGTTTTTTCGTAGCTAAAATAAAGTCAACTAATGCCACTGCATCATCCATACCACAAAACAACACAACCAGGTAGCTCACTTTCAAAAAATGATATTGTTTTTATTGGAGCAGATACGCACGTTTGTACGAATATCAGTGAAATGATATTTGTGCAAGCATGCTTGAGTCGTTTAAGGTCGTCTCCGAAATACGAGAATTTGTACAAGTCCAAGTATACTGTATCGTGTGTGGCTTCGAATGAGAAAACATCAATAATTTGTACGAGCACATATGCCGGCCACGAAATCTCAGTACAAAATGACGGCTTACACGGATTTAGCAGGGAGCTTTTGAGGATATGGATTTGACAGTTTTACTCATCATCTGTTTTTGTCAATTTTAAAAAGAATATTGATTGTGGCTGTTTTTCTAGATTGTGTATTTCTTTTTACCCTTTCGAATGGTATGAAAAACGTAATATCGTCAAAAATGGATTTGGCAGGTTTACACTCTAAGCCGACGATATACATCGGTTCAGTCAAAACGCCATAAATATGGTTACAGTCATCGCGCCAATAGTATCCAAGCATTGTAAGTACTTATTCAAAAATGTGGAACATTAATATGTTCCACATTTTTGAATACTTCTTATAATTAAGATAAACTACTTAACATGTTATAGAAATAAGGAGTTATTCAAAAATGAAAACCATTTTAGGCAACCTAATATTATTTGCTTGTCATTCTATTATTTATCACGCCGAGGCATAAAGCGCAAAATTTACCTATATTACGTTACTCGGTAACTTGTAACCAAGTTACGTAAACAACGACCAACCGCGAGTCGGACTCGAGCACTAAGGGTTTCGTGTATTTCATACATGATCTGTAAAAAAATACGTTGGTTGTTTGAGAGCCCCCATAAATACTTATTTTTATTTCGTCTTAGTATTTGTTGTCATAGCGGCAACAGAAATTCACCATCTGTGAAAATTTCAACTGTCACGGTTTATTACAGTTCGTTAGATACAGCCCAGACCGATAGACGGACAGACGGCCTGACGAACAGCGGAGACTTAGGTAATAGGGTTTTGGTTTTACACTTTGGTTACGGAACCTTAATAAACGATGCTATGCGTTCCATAAAATAGCTCGACGGCTACTTTACCTGTGCGTCGATTTTGACAAACGCATAGCGTTGGATTTTGCTTATGTATTGTCTATGAAATAATTTTACGCGCCCTATGTGTTAGCGAACACTATGAGGCCACATAGTATTGTTTGTGAATACGAGTGTTAGTCAAACTGCAGTTTGACGACCAAAATTAATTGAAATTTATCGCCCCCTACATTACTCCTATGGCGGCGCTCATGTCGACGTCAAATAAAACAATGAATATTGACAATCGCATTCGTATTCGCATACGCGAATTTCAGTAGCGGATACCTATTCGAAAAAGGAACATAAGAAAAGGACAGGATCGCACGACAATGATAATATAAATATACATAAAAGTAAAGTTGCGGTTAATGCTGGCGATCTAATTACGACTGCTTGCAAGTATTTGTGAGAAGTGGTGGTGAGGGCGGCAGGGATGCCCTCTCTTGCCCTCTGGCGGTGAGTTGGCGAGGTGTAAGTGCTAAGATCTATTCATATTCGCACTCGCGAATGTTCAAATAATCATATTCGTTACATCACTAGTGTGTTTATATGTTTGTATGTCAATTACATTGGCCCGCGCTAACGCTCAAATGGATAGACGGATTGTAACTTATGACGTATCATTAGAAACGACTCACTCCTGAGACTCCTGAGTGAAACTGGCATAGGCTGTATAATTTTTAAATATGGCACCTGTGGTCGGAGAAAGGCGGTGCCTAAGAGACTATGTTTTGATTATTTGTTACTAGTTGACCTGGCAAACTTCGTGCCGCCTAAAAGTAAAAAACCTAAAATATCGGTGATACTCTACTATACATTATATGTATTATACATAAAAACCTTCCTCTTCAATCATTCTATCTATTAAAAAAACTGCATTGAAATCCGTAGCGTAGTTTTAAAGATCTAAGCATACATAAGGACAGACAGAGCGAAGCGACTTTGTTTTATACTATGTAATGATAACAATATAGGTGTCAAAATTGAAAGCTATAGATAGACCACAAAATTATTACAAAAACCAAAAAAAAAAAACAATTGAATCGTTTTAAAGCAGACAGGATTTACCATAATAATTTACCAACGTTTCTTGTTAACGCTCAATAGTACCTACATCTTACAGTGCAATGCGATTGACGTTTGAATCGAATACCTCATGACCCTCAGGCAAGCGACAAAAGTCTATCCATCTATGTTATCAATGTGTAATATAGATTGAAAAATTTAAGGCACGGCAAGTATCAACAACATTAAAAAGACTGAAAAAACGAAAAAAGAATGTATCTCAAGTATTTCCCGTACCGGGAATCGAACCCGAGCCTCCTGGGTGAAAGCCAGGTATCCTAGCCACTAGACCATACGGGATATACAAAGCTAAGTAAAATATTGAATGATATGCTACGTTCCTACGTACTTCATCTTTATTATATTATTTTTCAATCAGTCAAGTGCGAGTCGCAGTTGCGCCCGAAGGGTTCCGTACCATTATCTTTAAAAACGATAACAAAATAACATTTGTTGTATGGGAGCCCCCTTTAATATATATTTTATTGTGTGTCGTACTACTATTTATTTATATATCGGCAACAGAAACACATAATCTGTAAAATTTTCAACTTTCTACTTATGGTTTTTACTAAAAATGTTTATGTATTACAATTTATTTATATTTTGTACAAATACGTAACAAATACCTATCGATGAAAGTGAAATCAGATTATTCATCGGAGTATCTTATTTGGCAAAACCAGCGGCGACAGTTACAGGTGACGCAGAAACTATGTATGGCAGGGCACATCCCTAAAATTCCTAAAGTGAAGTCCGCGACAGCATAATATTATGTGTATATTTAGCTCACCATATTTTGCTGGAATCGTCGCATCGCGATTTAACCACATGTGTCCTATATGAGCACCGACTTCGGAACTACTACTAAGTACCTACTGTGTATGTTCTAAACCAACATGTATTTAGATTATTTTTTCAAAGGTTTCGCCTAAATTAGTACGACAGATATAGCAAGGTGGTAGGTACACGATTTAATTTATAGAGGAATATTATTTTATCTGTCAAGTCGCGCTGCGAATAATATACTGTCTATATGTATAAATGGGGTATGATGAAGACATGTTATATAAGCTTAGCATCAGAATACCTGAAGGTAGCGAAGTTGTAAAGCAGCGGGGCTATCACCGATCACTTCGGAGGCTTCACGAAGCGCGCGGGAGGCTTTCTGCTCTCCTTCCGCTGCGATGACCTTGGCACGCGCCTCCCTGGCAGCTTCGGCTTCGGCGGCCATGGCACGTTGCAGCTGAACGGGCAGACGGACGTCTTTTCTGTTGACAGAAAAAATGCTACTGGAGTTTCTTTTTATCTAACTGAGGTAGCAAACGAGCTTACAGTCCACCTGATGGTAAGTGGTCACTGCCGCCCATGGACGTCTGCAATCGACTTCGTCGCGTCATATAAAAGTGTGCCGATAAAATTCATTATTCGATTTTACTTGAAGCCGGGGCTTATTTATGCCACATCGTTTTAGAAGTATGCAGTTTCTGTGTTTGGGAGTCTTTATAGCCACATCAAGCATTCATCCGATCGCCCCGGACTTTAGAAAGTTGTTGAGTTTATCTTAGCGACTTCCAAAAGTTCGGATAATATCGCATAGTGAGAACACACACTTTCTACACTCATAGCCCCACACTAGGATTTTCTCCTGTGTTGTGGGTACCATGGACACACACAAGACGAATACACAAACACCCAGACCCAGAACATGAATCTAAACTCATTATTCAGATACCTGTCTGGCCGGGAATCGAATATAAGGTTGATTCTCTCCTCAACTCATTTTTGTCCCACTGCTGGGCACGGGTTTTCTCTCAGAATGAGAAAGTATTAGGCCATAGTCCACCGCGCTGACCAAGTGCGGATTGGTGGACTACACACACCTCCGAGAACTTTTTTTTATAGTTGATTACAAGTTAAACGAAACAGTCATTGTCTAACAATAATGTTTGTTGCACGTTTGATGTTGTTCGTATAAATTCATAATGCAGTATTGATTTTCAATCAGTCCCTGACAGTTAACAAGTAACCGTTTATTATAGTTTTCCATATGCAGCACTAATGAGTTCTGAAAAGCTGCACCTGTTGTAAAGTATTGATTAAAATCACTTATGAAGACAAAATAAATGTTAAATTCTTATTTATTTTGTGTGTTATATGTATATATTTAATTGTATTTATGTATGTATTTATAGCATTTTTTTCTTTTAATTTCCACCTGCCGCAAATTTTCCAGGCACCCAGGGTTGACTGGTAGAGAATGCCATCAGGCATTAATTAGGTTTGCTCTATTGTAACTTTTATCTTATAGAGATGCAATAGAGAAAGAAAGAAATAAATAAATTCTCAATTGTATCGTTCGCTGCTTTATGGATGTCATTTAATGGATTATATTTGACGATTCGTGGTATTGGCAACCGGTTAATTTCGAGTATTAGCTCGAAATTGAAGCTGTAGTTTCAAACATCACAGCTCAGCTGCAGACAAACGTGTGAAATACTTAACGTTTTCATTCAAAAAAGGTGACCAACTTGTAAGTACTGTAACAAACAAACCAATATCATTAGTAGGTATAATTTTGAATTAATATATTGTTACTATGTTCTAAAGTTGAAACATGCTTGAATTCATAATAAAGTTCACGAACTTGTGTAAAGTTTATTAATTTACACATGGTTTTGGTAGACTGTGACCTAAATCTGTTTAACCCTAAAAACCCAATGTCGTTTTGACACTTACTTACTTTTTTAAGTTTTATACTTTTTAAAATTAAAATGTAACAAAAACAAATAAGATCCTCATTTTTTCTTAAATATCTTATGTTTTCAAAGATATTATTGAAAAAGTATAAATAATAAGCAAACTTTATTTAATTCCTATTGTTTTATTTAATTAGGGTATTTACTAAATAATTAAGTCAAAAATTAGTACATATTTAATATAAAATTAGTAAATATATCCATTTCAATAGTAAAGCTTTATATTGGGCTTCTAGGGATAATGATTTCACCAGTGGTTAATGTGTTGTGATAATGAAAAATTTGATACATGTTGGAACTTTTATCCTTGTTATATGTTATGGGAAATTAATTTCCCCTATACGGGACATTAATTTACACTTCATGCTGTTATCATTAAAAGAAGCAGCGACAAAATTTTACGTATTAGAAATTGATTATAATGGCTTACTACTCCTACCTACTCACCCAAGAGATTTAAAAAAAGAAGATTTTGGAGGTATGTGAGTGTACCAATTCACACTCCGCCAGCGCGGTAAATTATGACCTGAAACTCTCTGCAATCTGAGAGAACACCTGTGCCCAGCAGTGGGACAATAATGGGTTGAGGTCTTTATTTCCTATTGTCGATTATATGTTTTCGTTAAGCTACTTTCGTATAAGAGTCGCTAGGAAGTAACGGGTCTCGTTCTTATAATCGTTTTGAAGAGCTAACAATACTGAGTAAGATTTTAATAAAGATTGTGCCCGTTCCCAAAACCTCCTGTCTAATAAAATCAACCTTTTGAGATTTTTAGTTTGGTACGAACTGTAAAATTTAAACACCTTTAGTATTATATTTTCAGTTCGGAAGAATGCTGCGTTAATCGATTTTGTAAAAGTGACTACACATTACAAAACAAACAGGTGTCATATTTTTAATCTATTTGTTTCTCATTATATTTGGTTGCTACTTACACGGATATTATAATTTAATAAAGATCAATATTAAAACCGGGTGAATCTGATACAAGCGGAACGTTTTAATGATTTTATTTTAAATACACTTTCAAACATAAAATAAATTAAAGAGGCACTTGACATAGTACAGACACTTGACTTCCGCTATGAATAGGCGGCCATTTAAATTACGAATGGTTTTTTCAAATGCCTGTGACATTTTTAATAAGCAAAAAAAGCAAATGAAAAGATAGTTTTCTTCCAATTAACTCTGTAACTAGTAACCTTTAGAATTTCGTCTTACCTGGTAGTCGAAATAAAACTATAATGTTCATTTTTGGATTTTCTTACTTTACCAATCCAAAAACATTTCTTTGGCAGACGAAAGGGAAAAAAAGTTGAAATAAAAATTGTTTATCGGTTTTGTTTGTTTTACTCTTTGTTTAACTGTTTTGTAATTTGTATGTTCCTATCACGGTTATCGAGTTTTCACTCACGTCACTCTTTTTATATCATGGGTTCCTAACTTGTGGGTAGTTACCCTCTCGGGAGTAAATCACGTATTTTTGGGGGTAAAACATTTTCAAATTACGAATGTCTTTTAATTTGACGCCAACATGGGCGCCGCTATAGGAATAGCTGCTTTTCCATTTTTATATGAAACCACCCCAAAATTTCAACCGCAACGGTTTAAAATTTTGGGGCGCTTTCATATAATATTTCGTATATAATATAAGTTCTTCTCATCGTCCACCTTTTATTTAGCCCTTAATTTAGCCTAGTTAATTTCCAGTTAAATTATCCGTTAGATCTCTTTTTGAAACTAAAAGTGACACTGATAACAAAACCGCAGTGCCAAATAACGGCATTCAAAGTATTTGAAAACCAAAAATAACTATGAATAAGTACATTTCAAAGTATATTTATAAAAAATAAAATCAATATAGTCTACGGTGGCTTTACGTCGCGTGTGTGTATTTCGTGTCAGAATTATTTATTGGAGACACCATGTTGACGACCTGACAAGTGGTTATTTCAAATACATTACCAAGTTAAAACAAAACCTAATTATACAGTTGACGAACAAAATGAACCCTATATCGGTAACATAAGACAAACGAGAGTTCCGACAACAATCATTCAAGTTCTATCAAAGACTCCATAGACATTAATTTTACGTCTTTTGGTAGTAGTACTAAGTGAGTAATACGAGTAGTGTACAAATAGATGGACACGAAGGGCTATATATTTGTATACTATTCATATTTTCGTATCATTACTATTTACTTTGTTTAGTAAACATTGTTGTTATGAAACATTTCTTTAAAAGCTTTGTACGGTTTTTAAAAGTCGTTAAAAATGAATTTGTGCTTATTTACATCTGGCATTAGGTACTATTATAGTAGTACTAGTATGTAACATGTCGAAGTTATTCAATAATGTTTAAAAAATGTTTATTATCAGTAGATTTAAATAATAAGTACCTGTTTTCCATTTATTTACAAATCACGCCTTATTAACCAAATTTAATTAGTACTTTTACTACATTTAACAAGAACATTAAAAACTATATCTAGGTATACATAATGTAAGAAAAGTATAGAAACAATAAAAACAATAAAGCAAATAATTATAAAGTCCAAAAATAAAGAAAAGATATAATCAAAAGTCCAATTCATTGCCTTTTTTTGAGGGTGCCAAAAAGTCTACTTGCGTTTCTACATTGAATTCAACTAGTTTTTACAATTATACCCCTAGTTGCACTAAGGGTATAGCTGTTTATTTCGTTTATTATATTGCAAGTTATGGCCAAAAATCAAAACGTAAGTGTGCAATGTTCAAACATTGTAATGTAAGTACGAGCAAAACAGAAACAATGCTTGTTTTAAGGTAACAAAATATGCTAGTACTAAGGTAACTGTTCTATATCGAAGAGTCGTGGTTTTAGCCCCAAGGGTTTAGTCTATGAACCGCAAACGGAGCAAATATGTAGCCGCATTTGCGCCGTTTAGCAGATTCCGCGCCGACCGCGGGCATCGAGCTAACCGAAATGTTTGATGAAGCTAGCGTGTAAATGCTATTTGAATCGCAGTTTTCTTCAAATTGTATATTGAGGACAAGTATGTTGAAATGTATGTTTTTGTTATGTTTGTAAAATTAGTACTGTATTGTAATGAAATATAACCTATGATTACGATATACGGTGATACATCTCCCAGTGCCCTTAATGAACACAAACATAAACAATGCTTCTTTTGAGGAAACATGATAAACTCGTGCTTAGGATAATGTTCTACATAGAAGAAGCACTAATCTTCTAAATGGAATAGTACCAGTATAGTTCTAACCTCAAGGAGTTAATGTTTCAGCCGCAAACGGAACAAATTTGTAGCCACATTTGCGCCGTTTAGCAGATTCCGCGCCGACCGCGGGCATCGAGCTAACCGAAATGTTCGATGAAGCCAGCGTGTAAATGCTATTTGAATCGCAGTTTTCTTCAAATTGTATATTGAGGACAAGTATGTTGAAATGTATGTTTTTGTTATGTTTGTAAAATTAGTACTTTATTGTAATGAAATATAACCTATGATTATGATATACGGTGATACATCTCCTAGTGCCCTTAATGAGCAGAAACTTAAACAATGCTTCTTTTGAGGAAACATGATAAACTCGTGCTTAGGATAATGTTCTACATAGAAGAAGCACTAATCTTCTAAATGGAATAGTACCAGTATAGTTCTAACCTCAAGGAGTTAATGTTTCAGCCGCAAACGGAACAAATTTGTAGCCACATTTGCGCCGTTTAGCAGATTCCGCGCCGACCGCGGGCATCGAGCTAACCGAAATGTTCGATGAAGCCAGCGTGTAAATGCTATTTGAATCGCAGTTTTCTTCAAATTGTATATTGAGGACAAGTATGTTGAAATGTATGTTTTTGTTATGTTTGTAAAATTAGTACTTTATTGTAATGAAATATAACCTATGATTATGATATACGGTGATACATCTCCTAGTGCCCTTAATGAGCAGAAACATAAACAATGCTTCTTTTGAGGAAACATGATAAACTCGTGCTTAGGATAATGTTCTACATAGAAGAAGCACTAATCTTTATGGAATAGTACCAGTACAGTTCTAACCTCAAGCAGTTAGTGTTTCAGCTGCAAACAGAACAAATTTGTAGCCACATTTGCGCCGTTTAGCAGTTTCCGCCCGCGGGCATCGAGCTAACCGAAATGTTTGATGAAGCAAGCGTGTAAACGCTATTTGAATCCCAGTTTTCATCAAATTGTATGGAGAGGATGACAATAAGAGACAAGTATGTCAAAATATGTATGTTTTTGTTATGTTTATAAAATTACCAATGAATTGTGATGCAAATACAACCTAAACTACGGTATACATTGACACGTGTCACTAATAAACTTGTACCAATATATAATATTATAATTGTGTAATAAGGCTAGTACACGTTTATTATATACCCTCAAAACCAATCAAAGTACATTGCAAGTTATGGCGCAAAGAAGAAGAGCGAAAACATAAAACTTTGTTTTTTTTTGAGAAAACTTAATTAATTCTTACTTAGAGTAGATATTAAACTATTGCCACTTTGAAAAAAGGGTTAAAAGAGTAAGTTGGGTTTTTTGTAAGGAGATTTAGTAAAAGTGACTACAGGTGATTCAACTCAAAAACTAAACTTGATATTGTCCAAAGTAGCATGAATATTTATGAAATTCGATTAAATTATAGGTATTGATTTTCGAGTTATTTTAAATACACGCGTTAAAAGTAAAAAAGAGGTTTAATTGATTAAACTGCATTTAAAAGGAATAACAGGCATGTTGGCAAACAAATGTGATAATTTTTAACATTAGTTACTTTCATAGTAACGCATTAAATATTTCACTTCTTTTATTATTTTATAAGTGGTCGTGTCAAATGTACGGGATTGTGTGTCTTTAGTTATTTTTTCTGTATGTTTTATGCATTATTTGAAAAAAATATTAGCATTTCGTACTATTTCTCTACATAAACCATAATCGTGCTAAAATTTATACTTAACCGTCCGCGTCAAATTTCTTAAAACGAGTTTTTGCTTCAAGTGTTAATATTTATTATTATTAAAATCTATGTATAATTTATTATTAATTATACATAGATTTGACGAGTTTATCACTACAAAATACGTCGTCTGTCCATGGTACGGATGTAAGTCGAAAACTCCTGAAGCTATCTGCACAAGTTGTAGATAACAATCCCGGGACAAACTTAGTTTTAGTTTCACCGCGATATCTGAAACGGCGGCGAAGTTATGATGAAGTTGAACCTTTTTACCTCTTTAAATTCAAAGGCCTACCCAAATAATGTCGCGGTCACAACTGTATTAAGTTTTTCTTATTTAAAATAGGGTATTTTCCAGGTGGTAGAACCAATGTAGTTCGACCGGGGAAGTACCATCACCACACCTATTTCTAACGTGAAGCATTTTTTTGCGTTTCGATGGAAGGGTGTGGTTACCGGCACACTTTTATATCAGGCGACCATCCTAGTCCTCGGGAGTAGCAACGCGTCTGTAATTGACTTCAGATAGAACCCATTTTCTATTTGAAGTTGCTTACGGGTGTCCATGGGCGGTAGTGACCACTTACCATCAGGTGGACTGAATGCTCGTTTTCTACTTCAATCAGATATAAAAAAAGAAATACAGATTATATGTGTATACACTTCAAATTTGATACGTATATATGTTTAAAGTACTTAATGAAAAATCATTAGGCATCTCGATTATCTTTCTGTAAATTTCACCAGATTTAGGGTACTCTTTATGAACCTAAAGCAAGCTTTACATTATAATACAGGAACTAGCTTTTATCGCCATGTAAAAACCATAACGTTTAAAAAGATATACGAGTACAATACAAACAAAAATATCTCCCCGATGAGTTTCTTGCCGGACTAGTTCAGGTCGTGTTCCCTCCCGGTAGTATAAGTAAAATATATTGCAATTCACAAGTACAATTGCAAATTGCAAGTACCACTTTAGGGCTCTATAATATACATATTATTTCACCAACAGTTAGAATGTGATTGCACTTATGGCTAGTGTGCTAAAAGTGCCGTCACTTTCAAACTATTAGACTGGACTACTAAACGGGAGTTTTACCACTCATAGAAACGTGCGGCACTCGGGGACTGCCACGGTAAAGCTATTGCATAACATTTTTTTTATCAACTTATGCAAGTTTAATTATTTATTTATTTATTTAGTATTTTTTTTCTTTGATATCAATTCAAGTTCTTTCTTTGATACTATATACTTTCTCACAAACAGCTGCTTACATATTCGTCCGATTTCCGAGCAACTCGTCTTAATCCGTGCGACCTTCGTACCATATACATACACGTTAAGCGAACGCTCAGCCACGCTACATAGTAGGCGGAGTGGGGGTGTTAGAATTTTTTCGTTACGAAATTTCTTAATTTGGTCGCCGCGCTCAAAGCCCGCGATAAAAGTTATGCAATAGCTTAATAAATAAATCACAGAAACGTTTGTATATAATTCGATGAACATTACAGGGATGCATTACAAACGCCCGATTAAGCAAGGTGCAGTATGATTAACAGAAGTAGGTAGATGTATTATTGACGCATCATTAACTATTTGGGTTATCGGTTCCAGTTTGGACCAAAAGCTACTGAGGTGGAGTTTCGTCATACTTGTTTCATAATATGGCTATGAAACATATATTGCAATATTTACAATTAAATAAAATTGGTTATACTTTTGAAAATCTGAAGGATAAACCAGATAAATATATTTCGGTAACTTACGAACTCGTACGAAAGCGTATGCAAACCATAAACTTTCAGCATCAGCAGCAGGCCGGAATACTAACCAAACTACCTATCAACTAGATAAACTTGGCTTGAAATGTCGGCAAAGGTTGATACCTTGCCGACATATCAAGCCGTGTTTATGACTAATGTGTTCTGATCGGTGGAGGAAGAGACACTTGTAAGACATGTTCCTATTTAGTCTCTATGGGTAGGTGTAAGACGTCCAATGTATTGTATCTTAAAAATTATTTCAATCAATAGTTAATTATACATGCCCGTAGACGTCAATGGCCGCTGGAAACAGAAGTACACTTACATTTCAACCCGCTCCACCTTAATGCCCCAAGCTTCGGTGGCCTCGTCCAGGGACAGTTGCATGTTTCCGGAGATGGTCTCGCGCTCGCTCAGGATCTCGTGCAGGGGGCGGGTTCCCATGGTGTTGCGGAGAGTGGTCTGCGCCAGGAGACGGGTGGAATGGTGTGCATTCTCCACGTTAGCGATGGAGATGGTGGCGTTGTGGACGCGGTAGTAGACTACGGCGTCCACGGATACTGTCACGGAGTCCTTTGTGAGTACCTGGTGGAATAACCGAGGCTCGTAACCATCATAGTTTGTTAGTGAAGTAGAGTTGAGTGAAGTTGTAGTTTATGTTAATGAAAAGTGTACTAAGGTGAGTTGGGGTAATATCGGACATGGGGTAAAACCGTACGATTAAAATTTTAGACTTAAGTCAGCCATTTTCATTTTATGTATGACCTTATCTACCATGCCATGACAATGATGTACGTGTATGATTTTGTCAATTTAATAAAAGATGGCTACAAAAGCCTACAGTTTCAATTTTACGGTTTTACCCCCATGTTCAATATTACTCCAACTCACCTTAATTAATTAATGTCACTTGAATTGGATATAGGCATATGTAACTGTGCCTATAGCGCATCTTCTTGGATCTGAAGCCGAGATGAAGTTTTTTATTATAGGCTGTATTCATACGGACACTTTACTCACTCAAGTAGCCTGCTATAACTTATAAAACGACTCTATATAAAAATCTTGTTTATAGCTCTGTCTATTAATAAAAAAACATGTAATAGTCATTTGCGTGCTTTTAAACAATAGTGCGGTCAAGCAATCATACAGCGGAGAGAGGACTTGTTTTTTATATAAAAAATGTACCTATTATTATTTTTAAATAGTACATAGTTCCAAAGTCATACGGGAATGACATTGCATGTATTTTTTAGCTTTTGTTTTTCAGGTCTCTCGGTTGAAAGAGTTTTAAATAAATTATTTTGGCAAAACGCGTTTTGTCTAGTTGGAACTAGTTTCCGATGCTAGTAATTTTAATAGCAGTTAATTCTAGTTTTAACAAAGGCGTTTAGTAAGAACTAGTTTTAACTAGAGAAAATGTGTTTTAACTGAAGAACTGGTTCTGACGATAACACATACATCATAAACTTATTTTTGAATCCGATGAAAATAAGTAATCATTTATCGTGTAATCTAAAAATGCCTACTTCACATGCACGTAAATTAATTTTTGTGCTGACTTATAAATTCGACTTTCCCTAGTAATAAAATACAAAGTTATTCCTTTTTGTTCTGATGAGAGAAATAAAACTGAGCCAACATAAAGTACCTACATTGTCTGATTATTTTTCTTTACAACAGTTATATAGGTCTTTCACAAAGGCAAAAACCGTTACAGTTTTTTACGAACACATTCTGCTTCAAAGAAAAACAACATTTCCTATCATGTCCCAATAGACTGAGAGTTAATATATTGAAAATAAATAATTCCTAAATACGAGTTGTCTTTGATCTTGTGAGATTCCTTTTATGTTTCTTATTCAGTGTCGCAAAAAATAATGTGCATATAATTTTTATTTTTATGATGTGATTTTCAATTAGCTGGGCTTGTTTATACTGGTATTCAGTAATACCCCGAATTTACGCAATAGGTGGGACTGACTGATAACCGCGTAAGTCGAATTCGCGTTAGTCGGAGTACAAGAAATACGTAACACAAAATTAAATGTAGCTGTCATACAAGTACATAGTCTTACTATGTACTCTTATTTAGTGTAGGATAGTAAGGCTATGTAATCCATAATAAAGAGATTGTGTGACGCGGCTGGCACACAATTAAAGACAAATTGAGGAGATTTGAAAACCGCGTAACTGCGAGTTCGAGTAAGTCGGGGTAGCGTAAGTCGAGGTATTACTGTACCCGGTTATTTCCGCGGCTTTCCACGCTTTGGTCACATGTCTTATGGCAATGTGTGTACTACGTGTTAATTTAAGTCATCAACTATTGCTCGCCAGGTTATAGCAGAACAAACTCATGTATGTGTGTTTATTAATCACGCAATTATAACATTGATAAACAATGAGATTGTAGAAAACATATCTAATAACGAAAGATGGGTATAATGTGGAAACAGGATATATGATGATTGAATAATTTAGTTCGGATGCCTGGAACCCATACCATGTTCCACTGCTGGGTTTGCCTTGGCTAGCACTGGGGGAGCTCTAGTATTTGCAACACTGTTTCAATACAAATTAGTAGAGGCACCTTGACTAGGATGAGGGCACATTGACCCTCATTAATACCTGAAAAATATTTCAAAAGGACGTAGAAACCTACCTCTTGGGGAGGTACATCGTAAGTGCGCGTGCGCAGGTCCACGCGAGCGTAAGAGTCAATACACGGCAGGATAAAGAATATTCCTGTGAATGTGAAATTGTTACAACATAATCATAGTTGCTTTTCATGAATAATCGTACAATTCAAATCAATTATTTTTAAACTAAAGTATGTTGCCAATCTTATTAAATTATGTAATAATTGAAAACTGTGTACTTCAGTACTTAAGTTTTTTAACTTTATTTAAAAAGGCATTGTTAATTTTTACTAGTATAATTATTCATGCTTAGCAACGTTTTGTTTAGATATTTACTATTATTATATCACTAATATAATCTGAAATTGAGTGTTATTGAAAGAACATATGTTTACCATTTATGATTAATGCTTTTAGAGAAACAAGTTACACATTTATTAAGTGTTATAATCCTCACTCAAATTAGAATATTTCTCAGATACGTACATTGGGCTGCGTCAATTTTTTATTACCTTAAATAGCCGAGTATAAAAAAATAAGTCACATTTAAAGAAACAAAAAGTATATTTGTATATACTTTGTCGTTCCTATGGCATCTCTTATAAAATTAATCACGGGCTAGCGAGCACTTGGTGTCGACTCTGCTGTAATATTTCACTTTATGTGCCTTTCGAGCTTGGAATTTATTCCTGAAGTTGTAACGTTCTCGACTACGGTTGGGCCTCTAGAGAGTAAGATTTTGCTGAACATGTATTTTTTGTATCTATTTATTTCGCACCTCATTGTTGATATCGTAACAAATGGCGGAGTTAGTGTTTAGCATAACGTATTGTAAAAGTAAATAATGGAGATGTGTATCTACTCTGTAATTCAAAATGTATAAAACGTACTTTTGGGCTTTGTTTTAAAGTCTTTAGTAATAAACCAGAAATACTACATGAGTCATTTTCACTTATTTTACTTTTATGAGCTT
Organism: Spicauda simplicius; assembly: GCA_949699795.1. NCBI lineage: Eukaryota > Metazoa > Arthropoda > Insecta > Lepidoptera > Hesperiidae > Spicauda > Spicauda simplicius. The sequence goes on from OX453056.1 coordinate 13,119,071, forward strand.
TATAAAAGATTAATTTGGTTGCTACAAACGTCAGTGTTAAGCGAATTGAATTTCGTTTTTTTTAATTTAATCGCCTTGTACAAACAAAAAATAATTTAAACGCTATACCCAGATGCTGCCAGTGATAATAAAAAAAAAAACGCTTGGAGGGAACGTCCCGTCATTCGCGGGTTAGGTCTCAATAATAATAACGAGGTCGACATTAAGTGGGATTTTTATTCGATTTAGGGTCTTATACAGGGGTGTACGAGGGACAGAGTTATCAAGAGCAGGTGGGTTTAGCCTTATTTCCATGATTTAAAACGGAAGTATATTACCTATTATAATAGCGTTTTTTACACTTAACTCCATACTAGAGTTTTTTCTGATTCGGGGGCCGTAGGCACACACAGTCAAATCTTAATTCATAATTTATCAGTCTGGCCGGGAATCGAATCCGAAAACAATGTGTAAGTGTCGAAGTGTTATGTTTAAATAAAAATATTATAAACATACCTGGACCCTTAGCCCCCCCAGACAGTAAACGTCCGAGGCGGAAAATCACCGCTCTCTCATACTCTTGAACCACCTGTAACAATATTTTAAGGTTAAAAGAACTAGGACGGTTTGACCGTCACTACGATTCAAACGTTGAAACGCAAGATACTAAGCTGCTAAGAAAGCTGTTTAAGATGCGAAGAGCCCTGAGGGATATTACGCGGGCTTATGTTCTTCATTGTTCGCAAGGATCAAGCCTTAACATGAGAATTGCTTTTACTCTTGTATGTTCCGTGACATGTAGGATCGCATGGGAATTATGTAGACTTGTTGGGAAATTTGACGCAGTACCGTATAGAAACGTTCTAAAGTTGTATGATCAACTTGACAGACTCGTACATAACATGAAAAGCCTTAGCCTTCTAAGCTAAGTTGGAAAGTCTCGTATACGTCCCCAACCCCCCCCCCTCCTTCCCTTAGATTTCGATTATATTTTCTTTTAAATTTGAAAAACGACTATTATTATTTTTCAAGTTTCTGTTTGCAAAAAAATCATATTCTTTCTCTCTGTTGTTTGTCCTGTCTGCGCGTTAGTCGCGCGTTAGTGTTAGTCGCGTGACGCCATGTATACACGTACACGTAACTATGGTTATAAACGAAATATTTGAATATAGTTTGGTAAAGTGCGAGATTTCCGGAATATTGACTACGTGACGAAAACCTTAATCCTCAAATCTCAACCCTCCCTGTGAATAAGCCTGGTATTTTGTATGGGGGTTATACAAAATACCAGACTCATTCACACCAGGCTTATTCCCTCATGAAATGTTCACGTGGATACGTGAGTTTGAATATGTTCCCTTACAAATAAACGTAGCCGGGTTAAACTATGATGTTACACGAAATTAGGTGTGATGTTTTATTATTTGGGTATCCATGAGGATTACCCACTAAAAAAAAGTTGTGATGTTGTGACCTACGTTGTATCATCAACGATTTTGCCAGCTTTCTGAATATCATGTGCTCGTTTTCTATATTGCTCGTCTTTGTTATACTTTAATTATTTAGCGGTATCGTTCTAAGTCCATTATACTTGTATATACGAAAAGTCTCATGCATGCGCAGGAATTTGAAACAGATTAGTAGATTTCTAAATTGATATAAAATATTTTGGGACGGTAATATTATACGATTGTTATTGTCAACCCATTGATGTTCCATTGCTCAACTCAGGTGCCTTTTAAAATGAGAGCGATTTAGATCATAGTCCACCGTGCTGGTAAGTACGAATTGGTAAACTTTACACACATTTGAAAAAATGTTTTTTAGAGAATTCTCAGGCGGATGAGTTACGAGATGTTTCCTTCGCTACAGAAACGTGATAATTAATTTCCATTAAGCATATCATTTTAGAAACATTAGTGCTACGTGCTTAAGATTCGAACCTTGAAACTACGATTAAGCGGTGGGTTCCAAACTTTAGATTGTCATTGCTCTATGTTATATTGCAAATATGTATAGTTTTGCTTCAAGTATCACTACATAGTATAAAACAAAGTCGCTTCCCGCTGTCTGTCGCTATGTACGCTTCGATCTTTAAAACTAAGCTACAGATTTTAATGCAGTTTTTTTAATAGATAGAATGATTCAAGAGGAAGGTTTTTATGTATAACACATGCGTAATATAGTTGAGGAACATTGATAAGTTTGGATTAAATAAACAATTTTCGATATTATAAAAATTCGACAAATTAATAAATCTGTATCAAAAATCGATAAAAATAGTCGCAGTTTTTAACCGTCCTTATTTTTTATGTATAAAAAATGAAAACATTTTAAGTCACTTTTAAAATATGCCTAAATCTTAAATAAGTTACTATAGCAGTAGAGTTTTGTACTGCTTTGGTTTTATTTCTTTCCGAGAGACAATAGTAAAGATACTTATTAATAACGCTTAAAGTATCAAAACAGGTCATTTGTCTGATATTGTGACGCAAAATTAAAACCGTCCTATTTTGACTTACGCGTATTATATAGTAATTAATAAAAAGAAAATAGCCTTATAATATTCTAGTGAACATTTTGCGCTAACCTTTGTAAGGTTATAGTTTATATTGAGAACGAGTACGAGATGCTATTTTTTTTTTCAAATAATGCATAAAATATAAAATCTACTAAAATCACATTACGCATACTACACATTTTATAGGAACCGAAATCAGAGTCGGATTCTGCCAGTACGAGTACATACATACATACATATGCTCGAAAAACATTCCCCTCTTAAATATTTTTTAATATTATTTTATTACTAGACAGAACTAGTAATAGAATAATATTAAAAAATATTTTTAAAACAAGCTTTTAATTCAGTGCACTGAAAAGAAAATAAAAAGTTTTGTAGTTGTCAAACCCGTCATCTTGTTGCATCGTAAAATTTTCTATCATATAAAAGCTTTTCGCGAGAATAGTTCAGGAAACCACAGACCTGGATCCGAGCAAAATTTATTGTGGACAATCTTGGGACAAGCTTTACTTTGAGACGGGTAAAAAAAAAATAAAGACCTTTTAGACCATACAACTACGTTTCTTTACTCGTCTAAGTTAGTATTTAGACAAATAAACATTTGACAAATAAACCACTCCAAAAAAAATACAAGATATTGATGAAGGTGATGTTTTAAGATCTTTATTTATTTGTGTCGATTGTTACTCTTTTTTCTATATATCTACCAAAAGTTGTTTATCAACTGTTATTGAATATTGTGTTATTTACTTTTTCAATAACGCTGAATAAATCACGTCTTCAACTGTAAATGTTTGCCAACTCCGCTCCAAAAGGCTTTGTTTTATTGTTTTGCTTTTATTTAGAATTTAAGGAGTTGCTAACTGAAAATATATAATTTAAAGAGTACATAAGCGAATTAAAATGCCCGGGGGTAAGACATTATGTATATTTTTTTATAGTTGTACCTAATGGTAAGGCAGACGGGTCACTTGATGGTCACCATCACCTATGGACACTTGGAACACCAGAGGAATCGCCAAGGCATCGCCGGTTTTGAAGGAGAGCTCTTTTTACCCTATGCTTGTAGATCCCATGGCATAGCGCTCCAAGAATACCTCAGGAGGAACCTGATCCCAGCGTGAAATAGCGAGTAAACAGGCCCTTGGAAGACCGCCACGGGTTCAATTTATGTGGAATGAACAGAATCGAACCAGGAGTGACTCCGCCTGCTGATGGACACGACAGAGCTTGGAATAAGGCATTTCATACTTTACCGTATCACATCAGTCACAGAGTAAGCGCACGTGCTAGGAGATCCGACCCAAAACACAGCTGCCTACATGAGTAAGAAACCAGGAATTACTGGAATCCATCCCAGTTTGCTGATTAATAGTGCCATACTTATCGCTTCCCGAGAGGACAAGTCCCTACGGGCGTAGATAAAGGCACTGTAGAGTTTGAAAAGCGATAGTCAGAAGATTCCAGAGGAGCCTCGACGGTCACTTGCTACTCTGCAGAGTGGGTAGTCAGCAGAAGATCCAGTAAGGAAGCAGTAGGGCCTCTATATCAGGTACCCTAGTTAAACCGGGTACTACCTGGGAGAGCCCATATGCCAAGGAGAAGTTCTTCTGGCAAAGTTAGTGATATGGGAATCAAGCCAGTCATCATGGTTAGCGTTAAAGTCACACAGAATCACCAGCTCTGCTGAAGGACACTGCAGCAGCATTCTTTCGGTCGCCCACTAGATGTGCTCGTGTCGAGTTGTTCCTACATCTTTGTCATAGGACCTGTATACGTCTACGCGCAGCCACAACGAAGATAGATCCTTCCAGGTGGTTTTCCAGTTGAAGCGGGAACGCGCCAGCAGATCTCTCCTCGAATATGCGCACAAACCCCGGCTCTTCGCCTAGGGATAGGATGTGTCGCCCGGAGTTAACATCAGAGTCTCCATCAAAAAGAGAAAAGCCGGTTTTGCCGTCTCGACGTGATGATGGACGGCACTCAGATTGGCATGGATCTCTTTGATATTGCATAAATTTATAGTAAGGTACATGCTTTAATCTTTTTTGCCTTACCCTTTTGAGAGGTTTACAAGGAGGATCGACTAGGAAAGAATTTGCGAAGCTCTGTCAACACCTCCTAGGTCAAGACGTATATTTCCATACACCGTGCCTACGAAAGTGCAACATATCAAGTACGATGTAAGATGGATCTTTGTTAATCTATCACGGCAGAACATTGGTCATAGTGTTGGACTACCAACACCAGCACCAGTTGGAGTCGATCTTGATGGTGGAGACGATAGTGGTGGGTGATGATGATTGTAGATTTGGATGTGATGTTTTTATTGTTGGCGGTGGTGTTGGTGATGATGGTGATGGTGGTGATGATTGTGGTGGTAGTAATTTGAGATCCTCTTTTTATTTTTTTTAATTTTTAAGTTTGTCGGCAGTGCCTATGGCTGACTGCCTCCGATTTTTATAACACTCTTCGCTAAAGCTTGCAACGCAAAGCGATTCTCAGAGCTAGTATTTCATGGCCCGTGAGTAAGAGGTGAACGTTTATACAACGTATCCATGTCAAGGAAAATTGACATGACAACCATAGCGTGTCTAATGATACTTGTACTGTAATGGTGGGCAGTTACAGTAATATGTCATTAAAGCTATGGAAAATCAACATTTATTTGTAGAAAACTATATATCAAGTAATGGTAACATATTATTATAATGGTAATTATTATAATGGTTGGAGTAAAATAAAATGAAAAATTTGTTATGGTTAAGTAAAAACTGGCTCGCAGTTTTAACTTAATCATAAAGAAATATAATATGACGATCGATTATTTTCAGAAATATTACTCTAAAAACGCTTTTTGTTTCACAAAAAATCTAAAACCATACACGTGGTAATTTATATAGTTATTATATTAAACTGCATAAAATCTTACTCACTATCGCTTGCCAAAACAGTGTTATAACTAACTTAAAAACTCATTAAGCTCTTCTTACCTAAAAGTTACCACAGTTATAAAATTGGCTATCTTCTCATATATTGCGCAGCATATCATGTATTAACTTATAAATTAACAATAAGTGTTGAACACAAAATCATCAAAATATTGTTCGTCCATTATGTTTTATTAGCTTATTCCAGCGGCTTCGCTTTGGTCACGTCTAACAGAGTAATGAGTATCATATATGTTAATGTAGTGTATAAACTATGTGTTTGCCGACCCATGTGGCAGAGCGGTTACCACACCGGTCTGATGCGCAATGGATCCCGGGTTCGATTCCTGGCCATACAGGTATTTGAATGATGCGTTTAGATTCATGTCCTGGGTCTGGGTGTTTATGTATTTGTCTTGTGTGATCATGGTACCCACGACACAGGAGAAAATCCTAGTGTGGGGCTATGAGTGTAGTAACATGTTTTATTGCGTGTGTGTGCCAAGTTTCCGCAAAATCGGACCAGTAGATTTTACGCGAACGAGTAACATACACACATACATCGTCACAAACTTTCATATTCATAATTCTATTAAGCTGGGATTTATAGATTCACATACACATAAATAAAAGTTCCACTTGTCAGTGTCGCATATATTTGCAAATAGATATACAGTGTGAGTTTGATGTATTTCAAATCATCATCAAAGAAAAACAACTGTTTCAATGCAAGGAATTGGTAAGAATATATTCATAATTCGTGTATTGGAATAGCATTTAGTATAATAATTAAAAGTTGTTACAATTTTAAGGGAGGTTGAAACCGGCTCGTATATAATAAGACGTAAATGTCGTAGCAACTTCGTAGCGCGTAGCAACTCATTCTACGATGAATTTATATCAGGGATTATAATCTTCAAAGGAATTTATGATGCGTGTTATTTCTTTGAATATTTTTGTGACGAAAGATAGCCTTATTTAAATTGAATATAGATAAATATATTATGAAATTATTTAAGTACTTTATGCAATAAAAAAATTCTGTGAATTTATGCAGAGTGTATAGTAAATTGAGAAGCATTGTCAAATTGTCTTAAGCCCAAGGGTCTGTGGCAGCGGGTCAAGGATAACCTTTCCTTTGTCTTTGTACCGTCATAATGATGCCCAAAGTTCTAATTATCTCCCAAAACCCACAGCGTTTTTGTGACCACTATTACATGTATATACATACTGTTTGTAAACGCGTTGTAAAGCCAAGCAAAACATGTTTTTTAAATAAACATCAAGTAGAGGTGTTTCGAATTTCTGGTCAGTTTCAGAATATGCGGTAGAATCCTTCGTGGATCACCTTTACCACCTATTTAAGCCTAATTTATAGTTGTGTTGTTTTTAAGACACGGCTTTCTGATGGAATGCTTAGTGTCACATTCTTCAATGACAGTACCGCATCCTATTAAAATTTTTGGAGCTATTACAGATATCCCGTAGCGGGGATGACCACAAACCAACATGTAGTTCAACATAACCACTTACTGCAGTATGCTCATTTGATTATTCAATGTAATTTAAAATGTACAAGCTGCTATTACTGATAGTTTTGTAGTATAATTTAACGACACAGTTTCACTCGCATCTGCTACAAGTCGCTGGCACGCTAACGCATGAACCATAAGTGTATATGAACAATAGATACACATTATTAAGTATGATCAATTAAAATATTTAAGCTCTCATTCTAAAATAACTTCGCTATGCTACCTGCTTAAATTAATCTGTTTGCACATATAATTTAATAATACAATTAAGCAAATCGGATGCAAATTATGTTTCAATTATATAACGGCTGGCTTCATTGGTAATAATTATTTGATATTCATATGTTATGCCTCCAACATAATTATAACATATCAAATTATCATTTTTTTTAATAATTAAAAAAAATCTTATAAAAAAAATCCAGTGCGAGATGAATTCAATCGCGGAGATTAAACTTCCTTACATATACGTTAAGTATTGTTTATATCTGCTATAAAATATTGTACTTTGTCAATTTTCTGCGTTTTACAGAGACGAATACCCTAATAAATGTACGTTTTAATTTCCTTGTGAAATTATATTATTTTGATTTAATATTATCTCAAAAATATTTTATCCCAAGTATCGGGATCATAGGGATACAAATTTTATCGTTTTACCTTTACCTTTACGTGCAAAGGCAAAAAGGCTTAGCTAGACTATGAGTAGATGAACTGCTGGACGCATTGATAATAAGGGTTTCCTATTTCCTTTTGAAACAAGTAACCTTAAAACCACGAGATTCGAATCATCAAAAACTCAAGGATCGATTTTCAGACTCCTTTGATCTAAGTAGGACAAAAGCTTCGATTTCATATTCTACAGGCTTTACAATGGCGTGTGCTTCAAGGAATTATTTGACGATAGCAACGTCACCTTTTCTCCTTTACGCCGCGCCGCTCCACTGAGTGCAAATTAAATTCAATTCGCATCATACGTTCGGGTCGTTTCTCGTTCACCCTTCATGATTCGGTTACCGCTTTTTCTCCAAAAAAGGCACCCAAAATCTTCCGCTACAAACCCGGCAATAAATTGTCGACTCTTCGTCTATTTCCTTGAGTGATTGTTATTATTTGATGCTTCATCTACGTTATTGCTCGGTTAAACAAAACAGTAATATGAAATAACTTTCGATACGAATGGTGCTCGTGTTTTCATAGTATTCAAATAAAATATTGTTTGATCTTTTTATTCTAAAAATAGCTTTCATGTGATTCACTTGATTTTAAATCGTTATTCTCAAACAGTTTTAAGAAGGATAACCTATTTAGTTTAAGTCTAGGTCGAGGCCTCAAATATACATAGAACATTCATTTCTTGCATCAAAATGGAACGCTCAGCTGAAACGCAGTCAGCACAAACGTTTAACGATCTTTGAATTCAAAATATTTCATGAATTTACATGAATAAATCATCTACTCTTTGTAGTGCAACTTTAGGTTTTTAACATGACTGGTTACTTTCAGAGTATAAAGAGATAAGTTCTCTTACTTTCACCTTGTTCTGCTAGCTTGACTTTGACTACATGAAAGTAACAACTAATGTTACAACTATCTGTATAAGAAATATCCATAAATGGCCAAAAGCAATATTCTGCGTAACTTGAACACTTATTGCGGCCACCAATACACATACCAGACGCGGTGGCTATTGGATCCTCCCCATTAGAGAAAGCCTACGTTCAACAATCAGCCGCAAAGGTTAATAGATAGATGGTATCTAACAACATTATATGTTATCTTACGATATTTAGAATAATGAAGATTCACTGTTTGAGTGTGATTGATTTTTGATCCGCTGATTACATTTCTTAAAACACGTGCTATTAGAAGAGTAATACTTTAAAAATTAGTAAATCAAATTAAATTTCCAACAATTTGTATTGTATAACCAAGCTTGTTTTCAGGAGAATCGCTCGAAAATCTGAGAAACTCGCTTTCAGAAATGAACAAAGTTAAATCATTTCATAAACGTTTTGTATTTGTGTATAAAATTTAAGTATCTCTGAATTCGGTTCTTAATTATCTCAGCTACAGATGTTACAACATTTAAACAGAGCTCGTGTAAACTCAATTATGTGGTTGGACTGCAACTGAATGCTATAATGAAGCTTGCTTCATATTTTAATCATTGCAGCTCTTTGAAGCATAATAAATATGCCATTGATAAGAGACTAAAGAGCTTATAGATGAAATACGCGGTTAATAAGCGTACAATAGAATATCTTGTTAGATAACGAGGTTTATGGCATTGTACTGGAAACGACCTACATTATTACGAATCACAATCCATATATGTAATAATCGACTAATTGCAGTTTGTAACCAAAATATATTGTATATTTGATTTTTTCTTTTAAAAATGTGTTTTCTCTTATTGGCACCTTATTTTATACCTTACGTAAAGACTGCTACTTTAAGACAAGCCTTTACTTTAAACAAGACTGCTACTTTGAACACAAAGGCAAAATAGGACGAGCGTGGAGATATCGATACGACACCTTATTTCAACACAATAACAACAATATGATGCGCCGCCGTGTATTGGTTTGAAGCGTATGAGTATGGACAAATACTTATGTGAGGAGTTCCATCTTCGTTTCAGGTGTCGCATCTGCGGCTGACTCTAATCCTGTCTGGATTTAATGTCAGATCAGATAATGTCAGATAAGAGTGGCAGATGTTCATATAGTGGATTGTATCCTCGTTTACTACCCCGGTAATGTATCTTGAATCGAACCTGGTACTATCCTCGGTGCTCAGCATGACCTAGAGACCGCATGATGACTATTGCGCGACAAGGGTTATAAATGTTTAATATTTCTCAGATTCCCGCAAAATCTACCGCAAAACCCTGTTCTGACCTATTTCGCTACAGTTTATTGGTTCAGCAGATATATTTCAGTATATTTTTTCTTTGCTTGCGGATTACTGGAGTTCCATTTTTCACGCCTTCTCACTTTTATTCATCTTTTTGCAATGATGGCATATGAATTGTAACAAAATAAATGTTGAAAAACACGTTAAATAAATATAAAACAAAGTTGCGTTGTATATACGAAACAAAAAAAATATAACACAATTGAATTGAAACTTAAAAGTATAATAACCAAGTAAAAATATAAATACGAGAAACTAATATTATTATACAATAATGTATAAAACTTACCTTGAAGCAGACAAACAGCGAAAACGGCATAGTCGCGATGACCAGGATCCAAGACAGTACCACAAGGATCTTGCCACAATTCTTCGACTCGGAATCATTGTGTTCTTCAACAGCTATTAAAATAAAAAAAAAACATTAGTTTCACTTTTTACAGAAAAACCCGAAAAACATCCTATTCCAAATAATACAAACATTGTCCAACAGTCGGATAAAGTTGTTGACGACTCGACATTTCGAACATCGAAGACATCATAATAAAATTAAATGTCAATCGCTCCAATACAATACGTGTTACACTCAAACGGTGGTCATTTACTGGCGGCTAGCGATGGTAGTGGGTCACTTGGATGGTCATTTAAAATTTATATGAGAAATGTGAAACATGTCAAATCGAACCCCGACTACGAATAATGGAAGGAAATTACATAGAACAAAACGTCGCGAACATGTAACTAGTATTATATTATGTTATAACTTACGTGGAGCTTCGTGTATAGCCATTGTAGTGGAATCGGAATATCGCGCCATGTTGTCAATACGGGTCGCGTGCGATCGTAGCAGCGGTCTGAGGGTTACTGCCAGGAGGCTGCTCCGTAGAGTAGATAAGGATGAAACTCGCTATAATAAAACGCTAGGGAGTTTGCGCGGAATATCTATATAAACGATAGTTAAAGGGCGGCCCTTTATGAATAAAGTGATGGATGTATATGATAGCTGGTGGTATAGATTAAGTTTTTTTAAGCAAAAAATGTCATAATTAATTATCTTGCCCTAAAAAGTCTTGCGATCTAACTAATAAGTAAGTTTGGGACTATGTATAGATGTATGTTTGTTATTTATTCTTGCGAAAACAAAACTATGGGAATTTCACCGAAAGTTTGTAAACAGGTTTATTTCCAGATTTCGGATGGATAGGATTTGTAAATAATGAGAAATAATTATGTAAATTGCTGCGTGATGATAAAAGACTTATAACAGTATACTTACAATATATAAATATTATACCATTCCAAACAACACCTCTGTGATTAAATAGTGATATTGTTGTTATAAAAATACGTAGGCACTTAAAACGACAACGATACGACCGCAACATTTGCAGCCAAAACATATGTGACAAGCGTGCCACATCTGTGATTTTTGTATCGCGTACAATAAATAATATACAGTATTGAATTTTGGTTCGATAGAAAAATGGTAATGTTTTTCGTATAAAATGAGATTCTCAATACGTTTCTTTATAAATTATACGCGTAATCAGTCGAGACTTGACCCACTAAGCCAAGTGTCGGGCAGTGTTTATATCATTACTTAAGCGAAGAAAGCCGGGAAAGATTGGATATCCGCGCGGAACTCCCGACAATCATGAGAACAGGCCCCTTTTAGCGCTTATCATGATTAAACGGTCCTTAAATTGCAACGTAGGGAAAGTTAAGGGTCCATTGGAAACCGTAATGACTCTTCATCTTGTCAACTCAATGTGCCATCTAGAAGAAATAAAGCTAGGAACGCGATAGGTCTCTAAATTATGAATCATTTACATATTTTAGGTCTTGGTGTCTTTGCCTTTAATCCGTTTGGATTCATCGACCCATTTTTAGGTTGGATATACCCGTTCAGAATATTGCTGATACATTTTTGGTTTGGCAGGAAGTCTATTGTATGCATAGAATTAATTCCACCAATCACATCCTATGACAGAGCGAAATTGGAGCTATTTACCATTAGACGTGTTATATCTATACAGAGTGCTTAATTCTTGTAAATTTAACATTGTTACAAATAACGCAAATTGCATTTAACAATACAACAACTAGTAAATTAATGTAAAAAATGATTCCATAATAATCCAAAATATATATACGAGTATGCTACAATTTCACAAGCGATCGTGTGTAATAATTGGCGCTCAGAGTTCTAACATTGTTTGCGAATGACTTAATTCATTGATCTACTAACGTTGATGAAAATTTTGTAATTGGACTATAGTGAGATCGTATATCTCTTTCCACTATGAATGCTGGAAATAATTAGACAAAATAACGCTGGATTACATCATTAGTTTTCACGACGCCATGAATTTTTACAATGTACGTCGTAGATTTCAACTTCACATGACATTGCAACGTGCTACGAATGCTACCAACCGACGTCATGTCGTATGTATGCGTTGTATTTAGACTTATGTTTTTGTTCTCTAGGTAACCTTCAAAATGTATCCGAAGTCGTCAGAGGTGAGCGGCTAGGCTCATCGCACCATCTGGTCTTTACGACGTTATGCGACCACATATATCGACGTCCTTTCCGGGATGGGTGGTATGAGCTCCCACTCTCCACCCGCCGCCCGCAATCCAGATGCCCACTTTTTCAACAGGCAGGGTATATCGTAGCCCTATTGTAATCCTAGAAATACAGAGACGTAGTTCATAGACCTAGTGATATATTTTGATGTGCTTAATATAATAAAAATGCACATGTGAAATAAAAAAATCATTATGTCTTCGGAACTGGTATTTGCAATTTGATTTCTGTTTTTTCTCTACATTTTGTATACGTTGTGGTCTAAATCTGATGCTGTAGTAGTAAAGAAAACTGTAAAATCTCTAAACGACCTCTATATGACTTTGTATGTATATGTTTTAATGTGACCATTATCATATTGGCTGATAATTAAGCCAGCAGTTAAATAGCAGTTTCATAAGTGTATGATTGTATGGGGATACGAGTAGTAGTGTAGCGTTCTTGTAAATACATTTATAATTGTAAATATATAATAGGCATGAAATTTTAATATACGTTTCCCCTCACCTTATAGTAGCAACAGAATGAGCGAGAAGTAGCATGTGGAAATATATCATAGTTCGGGGGGTACAACTCATTATTGTCCCACTGCTGGGCACGGGTCTTCTCACAGAGTGAGAGAGTTTTAGGCCATAGTCCACCGCGCTGGCCAAGTGTGAATTGGTGGACTTAACACACTACTGAGAACTTTTTTAAAGAAAAATCTTCTCGGGCGTGTAAGTTTTCTCGCGATGTTTTTATTCACCGAAAAGCAGTGATAATTAATTTCTAATTCTATAATATAATATGGTGCGTGCCTGGGTTTGAAACTCGGATCTCCCGATTGAGAGAGCAAGTTTCAACCATTAGGCCATCACTGCTCATAGTACAACATAGCTTCTAGGTGAAATCAGACAACATGATGAAAAAAGACAGACAGTTCCAAGCTTTTTTGTGAAAATAGACACGTTTCACGAAAATGCAAACGTAAACTGTTTGCTTTGTCGTTGACCCGCTACAACCAACACGGCATGGGCGGTCTCTGCCGACACGCTCAGTGAGGGTGCACTTTGATGAATAATTGAAGATAAACAATGTCAAAAGGCCTAATGTTCTGTGAATACGAGAAATAGCTCTGTTGTATTTAAGTGATTGTAACTACATATTTTAGTATCCGATTGTCTCAAAGCGAGGTTGATTAAAGTATCACAATCTTAATGCTACAAATACGACAGCCTGTGAGGATGTATGTATGTTTGTTACTCTTTCACGCAAAAACTTTTGATTGGATTGCTAAGAAATTTAACACATACACAGTTTATGAGCTAAGTTAATACATAGGATACTCATTACTCGGTAGACGTGACGAAGCTAGCGAAACCGCGGGAAAAACATAAGTCGTAAATAATTCTTCAAAGTTTCAGAGGTTTTAGTGATAGTTCATCGACATCGCAACCTTTATTTTATAAATGAAAAATCTGTACAATTTGTTACTCTTATTAATTTCCAACATTTCTTAATACACTTAACACGTTCGAAGCGGCACAAAATTTTCTATACTTTCTATTCCTGCGGTACCAGGCGTTTTACACCTGGACCTAAAACTACCATTGCGGCGGTACAAGGCTTATAATACACTGTAATGTTAAAAAAACTTTAATCCTTTTTTTGGCTTCATGAAAAGAAAAAACATATTTATTTGCTTTGAGTATTAGTATTAATGAATTGATTGAAGAGATCCTGACGGCGTACGTGGACAGCTTCTTTGGTTTAGAATCTATAGCTAAAATAAAATACAGGGTTTTATGTACCCTGTGCCGCACTAAACAAGAGGATGTTTATGCATATTTTAGGGATGGGAAAAACAGATATCGATGGGCCTAAGTTTTATTGAATAATAATTTAAATAATATTCATTAATGTTTTAGAATTTTAATAATATTCAATAATGTTTTTCATTGAAACAATCCAAACAGAAGTTTTTTTGCATGCGTTACATTCAGTTAATTTTTTTTAACCTTTTTTTGTCAGCTTGACGACTTGTTAAAATTGTTCGAAGCTTTTCATAGCATCCAACACAGTTTATCTTCTTCGTTCCCTTTACTAAATGGTGTTTATTTGGTTTTATTGCGGGTTCTGCAAATAAAATTATTATGAAAGATTTTACGTAAGTGTTATTGTACGTAATTTTTTAGCAAATGCAATAAATAGTAATGACGACTTACCCGTTTTGGATAAATCAATCTATACTTTGATTCATTATTGTCATCATTGTCTTCAATATTATCATCATATGGTCCAGTTTTATTATTTTACGACAACGTCTTGAAGTCATTACACAACACTAACCGTGCGAAGCTAGCGCGGGGTGCGGTACCAGGTGAGCAAGGGTACCAGGTGTATTCAACCTGTACCCGCACTGTGATGAAATTTTATTTGTTCAGTGCGGTACCAGGTATAAAATATCCGGTATTAAGATAGGCACACCACTGGATTCTATTTTAATAGCCCATCTCAGATATGTATTTATCTCTTTCCTACACTGAACCAATCTGAAGTTACGCTCTTCGCACGACAGAGAAGTCTATACTTTTCGTAGCCGCACCACAAGCGAGATATGGACCAGGTGTTTTCGACCTGGTTTCGCATGGAACGTGTTAAATACTTACTTCAATGATTGAACTTCGATAAAAAATATAAATAAACACTTTATTCTTAAATGTACACACAATTACACACATTATTTAATTTTACAATTATACATACAAAATCATGGTTTAATAATATTAAATAACATTATTAGTGCAGGGCTGCTGTACGTAGTTGAGGCAAAAGCCTCTGTTGTCGATGTCCGTGGGAGCCTCCACGTTGTCAGCGTGGAACCAAAGACGGAAAGGTTTCACTGTACCTGTGAAATAATAATGTATATTGTCAAGCATAATATGTCTGTGCCCTTATTGAAAATTGAGTATATGCCTGATTTTTACCAAATTTGCTTTTATAATGAAATTGTTAGATAAACGGAAGAATTATTAATGATAGGTCTTTGTAGAGAAAAATGAAATCGAAATCGAAATATTTGACACACAAACGCATCGTAGTGTGCGTAATGTGTTTTTAGGTGATATCATGTATGTTTTATGCATTATTTGAAAAAAATATTAGCATTACGTAATCCTTTTCTACGTCAACTATAACAGTGCGTAATTTCATACTCTTCCGTCTGCGGCAAGTATCTTAAAAACGGATAACAAGTTTTTGTTTCACATATTAATATATAGATATATTATCACACACATACAAATCGTTTTAATCCTTACAATGATCACTATGAAATGAAATGAAATGAAATGTCTTTATTTTGTATAGGCCTGCGGGGGCACTTACAAATTGTTAGTTACATTTTTTTTCTTACACTACCACCGGATCGGAATACGACCTCAACTGAGAAGATCCGGCAAGAAACTCACCGGGTTTGTCTTTTTTTCTTATTTATATTCATTTTTTAAATATTATTACAATCAAGTTTTTTTTTACATGGTAATGAAAGTTAGCTCCAGTATCTTGCCTTGCAGTTCAGTAAAAGAGAGCCCTGTTTGGTAAGATACGCTACACTATCATGTGTAAAAGCATTAACAAAGTATAAAAAGGTGTGGTAATAGCGTTTTAATTCAGGGGTGTGCGGTGACTGACTTGACTGTCCCTCGTATAAATTTAATTATGTGAGGTCACTGGGGATACCGAACTATATAAAGCCGTAACGATGTCAAATACTGCACGTTTTAATTAGTTTTGTACTATTCCCTTAAGGACTGAAGAAATGCTTCATCATAGATGTATTACATACGATTATTTTAATAGTTTGTCTGGCCTTAAGGATTTGGAGTACTTTTTTGTAATTTAGAAGTAACAAATGAGCGCCACCTGTAGATAAGTGCAAGCAACTTTATATAGAACAGAAGTTCCATCTGAAGCCAGTTGACCATCTTAATTCTCGGATTAAGATGGTCGCCTCTAATGAAAGTGAGCCAGGAAGCACCCTTCCACCAAAACGCAAGAACTGCTTTACGCTAGAAATAAGTGTGGCGTTGGTATCTCTTTCGTAACCACATACGTTCTACCACCTTTTTTGTCGAGGGGGAAACTTTCAAAAGGTACCCTACATCGTGAGAGCGATGCAAGATGTGGGATTTGCACCGCATTAAAACCCCCCCGGTGGCCGTCCTCGGCGTTACAAAGAGGACTCCGGGATCTCCAAAGGAACGCAACCGGATTCCTCTAAGCGCGTTGCCCCATCGGGCTCCAGGTGAGTGGCTGGGCCCATCGCTTCGACTGGTGTTTACGACGGTTTGCGACCATGTATACCCCTGTCCTTCCCGGGATCGCTTGGCTGGACGGTTCGAGCTTCCACTCTAGCCGCCCGAAATCCCGGAAACACCCTTTTAGTCGCCTCTTACGACAGGCAGAGGATACCGTAGCCCTATTCTGATCCCGGAACTACAGAAATATAATTAACCCAAAAACACTAAAGAGGACCTATATCAAAAAATACCAAAATATTTTTTACTCCGTTAGGCGATGAGTTTGATTTAAGGTAGATTTCACCAAGGAATCACGTTGTCCCATACAAACTTTGCCCCCATTTTTCACGTTTTTACGTTTTTACGTTCCCCTTGCATAGTGTAATTAAAGTATAGGGCATTTCTAAGTGACTCTTTGTTAATTATTGAAAAATAAACATAATCATAAGTCATTATACAAGGAAATAGTCTTTAAACAGTAGTCTTTTTACATGGTAAAATCATTGTGCGAGTTTTAATTGATATAAGAATATCACTATTTGTTATAAAACATCATACAACATAAAAAACCTCAACACATAAAAACAGAAATCGTCAGAGTCGTAAAATAAAGAATAATATATTGGAACGATATACCTGGTACCCCATTCTGGCTCTAGGTAAAATATGTTCATTGCATTTAATTACTCTGCCAAATTATTTTGGCAAACATTCTATTACTGTGTCAACATTGTGGCTGTTCCTTTGTGAGCTCAATTTACTGAACGGACATTTTGGAATTGCAGGAGATTTTATGTTTCTTTTTATTTATTTTCAGTGTTTTAGTGTTACACGCAGCGGAACCGTTAGTGGTTCGAATAAAATTATACCACCGCCACATCACTTTCAGTCTAATAAAAGCTTTGTTTAGTGATAGCCTAATGGTTGAAACTGGCCCTCTCAATCGGGAGGTCCGAGGTCCAGGCACGCACCACCGATTTATGTGCGTATTAGAAATTAATTATCACTGCTTTTCGGTGAAGGAAATCATCGTGAGGAAACCTAGACACCCGAGAGTTCTTTAAAAAAAGTTCTCGGATGTGTGTGAAGTCCACTAATTCGCACTTGGCCAATGCGCTATGGCCTAAAACTTTCTCATTCTGTGAGAAGAGCCGTGCCCAGCAGTGGGACAATAATGATAATGCATCTATTATTGACTTCAGAAAGCTCTCAAATCTCGATGTAGATAATTACACTTTGGGCATGGGCATGGGCGGCATTGCCCACTTAACATCTGATATATTCCAAATTCGTTTACTACCTCCATGTTTGAGAGAACTTTAAAATTTCTTCGTCACGTCCATCTGTTCACACTATATTTATTACATAAAATTAAAATATGCATGCATACGTGTGTGCATATTTTAAGTGTTATTAATATCATAAATACGAAAGTTTGTGTGGATGTGTGTTTATTACTTATTCACGCAGAAACTACTTTTCTGATTATCCTTAAATTTGGCACCCAAATAATTTATTAACATATATATAATTATCAATAGAAAATTCTTATTACCACGGTAACCACCACCTTCTAAGATATACGTGACATAAGCGGGCAAAGCTGCGGGAATAACTTCGTAATTTTATATGTAAAAAAATAAGATTACTTAACACAGCTGACGCTTGCATAGACAGATCTGCCGAGAAAGTCCCTCCGCATATTCTATCCGTGCACAGCGCTTGCGCAGGTTGTATCCGACCGACGTTGGCTGCACATGGTACCAACAGCCAATCGTTGGCGCAATTATTTGGTCCAGCACCAGACCCAATCATGGAGTTTACGGGTCCATTGCTGTTCCCACTCAGCGTGAATGCACGGGAACGGTTGTTGACTAAGACAAAGATAAAATTACAAATGTTATACGCTGGTTGGACGAAGAACGCTCTGTACCTACCCTTAGTATGAGTTTCTTATGTCCCATAAAATAATTATTGTTTTTGTTTTTGCCTAGCATTTTAAATTTTCCAAGGTGGTAGAACCAGTGCAGTTCGACCGGAGAAGTACCAACGCCATACCTATTTCTAGCCTGAAGCAGTTCTTGTGTTTCTATAGAAGGGTGTGGTTGCCGGCGCACTTTCACATGAGGCGACCATCATAGTCCTCGGGAGTAGCAACGCATCTGTGATTGACTACAGATAGAACCCATGTTCTTTGTGAAGTTGATTATAGATGTTCATGGGCGGCAGTGACCGCTTACCATCGGGTGGACTGCATGCTCGTTTGCTACTTCAGTCAGATAAAAAAAATACATTACAAGCTATGACCGAGAACAAAGATGTAAACGTGCAATGTTCATATAAAAATGATGGTTTTGAGGAAATTTAATAAACTCGTACTAAGGATACCTAGACATACAGTTATGTCGCTATCTCAAATTTAAAGCATTTATTCAAAGAAGTTGCATACACACAAAGGCTACAAATTAATTTCTTAAAAATTTCATAATGAAGTAGGTACCAAGTTATTACCATATTACAGGTTACGTTTAGGTATATTTACCAGGAATATAGTGATTTTATTATAAAGAATCAGGATGTTACAAGATCTTTAATAAAACATTGTCCTACCTGGATCGGTACAGGCCGTGTACTGAATTCCGCAGAAGTTCCTCTCCATCCGAATGCAGATTCCATAGTCTTGGTTGCTTAGCTGCAGGCCAGAGACTGGGTCGTAGTTGAAAGAGCGGAGTTGCCCGGACACTCCGGTGTAGTATTGGAGACAACCTTCATCAGCTGAGACACAAATGATACTTTTACGTCCGTGAGCAACGCATTATTGTTACATTGCACATTGTACATTGTAATGTCACGGGTCATTTCATAAGATGAGAAGAGCTATGGTTTTAATTCTTCTAAACTAAGTCTACCTAGGGCCTGCTAGGCATTTTCTAGTACATAGGCCTAGTGCATATTGGGCTTTAGATTCTTTCAGTACAATCAGGCCTATATGTTTTTGTTGTTAAATAAAAATCGAATACCTACTAGGTGCTTTTATATTTTGGCATGTTGTTCAACAACAAGCATGTTGTTGAAGATCGGACATTAAGATGCGTTCTAGAAATAACTTTCACCTTTGCACCTAGTTGATTTCGAGCCACCTACAGTGGTAGGCTGTGGTTTTTTTATAGTTTACTAGCTAATCCGACAAACGTTGTTTTGCCATATTAAAATTTAAAAAAATGTTAAGGGTGGACGTCCCTTATCACTAAAGGGTATGAAAAATAGATATTGGCCGATTTTCAGACCTACACGATATGCCACAAAGTTTCGAAGGAGTATGGGAACGAACATTGTGACACGAGAATTTTATGTATTAGATTAAACGCTTACAAAATTTGTGCAAATGAATAAATAAATTTTGTATTTCGTTTCATTACATAGCAGTTAAGTTAGATACTTATTCAATACTGTCATTGAAATACTATTATATATGTCGGCGCGACACCGCGTATTTATGAAAAACACGTCGTCGATAATAATTATTTTAGTTAGTTTAAAGATCGAAAATTGTTTGTTCATTGAATTAGCGAATTAGCAACATTTAATGATTTTTAGAATTGTAATTTAGTTTACCCTCCATAAATTTGTTATTGTCACACCACCAAACATTGTTATAAAAAGGCGAGCGAACGCCGGTAGAAAAAAGATTCTTGTTTAACCGTCGAAGTGATCGGACCTCCTCAATTGTGAATAAATCGAAGAAGTTAACTCCTGTGTTTTACTTGAAATCTTCAAGAATGGACAGTAATGAAGACGCCTTCCTGACGTCACATATCAAGCTTCTCACTTCGTTATATATATAGGAAAGGAAATATCATTGTTCAGAATATTTCGAGCAAACTGTCATTTAAATTTGCACTCACTATCGTTAGTTTGGAATTTTGGATTGAATTCGGAGGTATCGCCGGTGCACTATTCAAAATTCAATTTATTCCTTCCAACGGAACAAGTTACTCAGCCCCTCGAATTGGATTATATTCTCTCAAACCAGATTAAAGTTGGGTGAATGTACAATAGCTCAGAGCCCAATTGTTAGCTATTCATAATTCAAGTGCCGAAATACTAAAATTTTGAAATCCGATACTACCTATCCTTAAATTAATTACTTACTACTACTACCTAATTACTTTGTAGTATTTATTTAATTAATTTGAACTTTATATTTACTTTAAACAAAACGTATATGTTATACTTTATGCAAATGTATATAAAAACCCAAAAGGGACGTGAAAATTACAGATTAAATAAGGAGTCCAAATCGCACATTTTTTATCTGACTGAAGTGCTGATGGTAAGTGGTCACTGCCGTTCATGGACATTTGTAATAAACTTCATACAGAACATGGGTTCTATCTGAAGTCAATCACAGATGCGTTGCTACTTCCGAGGATTATGATGGTCGCCTTAAGTGAAAGTGTGCCGGCAACACCCTTCCATCGAAACGCACGAACTACTTCACGCTAGAAATAGGTGTGGCGATGATACTTCCCCGGAATACTACGAATATTTTTGGTACGTTCACATGAAAATTGTTTTAACCAAAGATGATACGGATTTTCAGAGATGATAGTGGCGTCGCAGCCACGTCTAATTCTTTTTATTTTGAATGATGTAAAGGAAACATTTTAATAATGTTCATTAAAGTTAGTAAGTAAAGATGATCAATAACGGGCCTCGCAATTTCAGCCGCGTTTAGATAAATGTAACTTAATGTGCATTATTTGGACCGTAACGTTACACTGTAATAATTTTAACTACGCATTAATACAATATTTTTGAGGGTTGAGGGTTACAGACATTAGCGCCGACGACGAAAGCTCCACACGAGTGGGGGTCATGAGCTTTAGGTGCGCAACCGTTCGTATTTTTTAAAATAAGTGCATCTTCAGTTACTTCTATAAAATCAGCTATCTGATAGATAAAGTCATGTCAAGATCAGATAAGTCAGAAGGAGACAGGAATACAAAAACCCATTTTTTTTTGTTTGTGTAGTACATTCTGTATTTTTCTTAATATGCGTCTAATAAAAAGCCGTTATTTGATTACAAACAAACATATCAGTGTTATTTATTTATGTAGACGATGTAAACAAATTAAGTTTAGTAGGACTATGATCGTTCGATTCTTTTACTAGAATACGTAAAACTGTTTGATTGATATGTCGTGTCAGAATTATCGATTAGAATACACCGATAACAGCTGACTGACCGACATTATCGTGTCAAGCGGCATTTTAAATTATGCTAGTTCTACATATACACAACTAAAAAGCTGTTACAACTTTCACAAATTTGATGTAGTTTTTGTTTTTTTTTCCATATTGATAAATAGTATAATTGAAGTGAAACTTCTTTATCGGGGTTGGAAAAAAATTTAGTGTAACATTTTTACGTTACGTTACGTTACGCGCCATCTTTTTCTTATCCCTACCACGCGTGATATTAGATAGATTATTATAGATTAGATTATTTGATAAAGTTTAATAAAAGCCTTTTATTAAACTTTATCTAATTTAACTTTATTTAACAAATTTCTGTAAAGTTGCATATAGTAAATTATTTTTTGAAAAATAACGTCATAAAGAAATTTCACTTCTTACGAGTGTACGCTAGTACACGCACACATTTTTTATTCAGTTATCTGTAATCAGTCATCTATTGCGTAAGTACAGGTAAATGGATGGTAATATGGATATATTATACATTTACAATTGTTTTGCGTTAATGCTCAAAGGGCGCGCATGTTTATTTATTATATGATTTATTTTTTGAACATTTGAACCGTTTTAAGGGTCGTAGAAGTTTGAATCCATTTCGGAGATTTTAACGCCACACCAATTTGATCAAATAACAATATTTTTCAGCGCTGATTTGTTCCAGGCATACTAACCATAAGAAGTTCTTATGGGTATCATTACAACAATACCCAATATGTGGTCAAAAATTCATTCTAAGATTGATTAGATGTTTATGTTCGAAAGTGACCTCTCCGATTCAATAGGTGTGAATTTGTTTGTTACCTCCATTTAAAAACTAGATATTAGTATATTAGTACAACCAAAAAAAAACCGACAGCTTTAATAATTTATTCATTTCAACTCAGAATTTTGTTGTTGTCAGTTAAAACATCAATATTGGTAAAATTTTGATATAATTTTAAAAAATATCCCTCGTCCCTCGCTTTTCCTGATGGCAGGTGCCATATTTAAAAAGGTAATATAGCCTATGTCAGTCTACAAACTGAGTCGATTCCAATAATATAGCAATCCGCTAAGCCGTTTGGTCTGTGGCTTGTGTCAAAAAAGTGGAGATACAAACAATCATACATACAAGCACTCGAAAAACAGACGCAGTCGGGTAAAAAAAACTGTAAGCATATCATTTCACTAGTCCATACATAAAGTTACCTTTGTATATAGTGCTGCAAGGTATCTGGGTCACCTTCACTTTCCACGATCTGTCGAATGCATTCCCGCTGGTCACGAACGTTAGCTTCACCGGGTTTGTGGTTCCGATTCCCGCATCTATGTACACTGTACAACACATGGTTATATTAAACGATAGGTTGGAAAGGTACAATACAATACAATACAACATTGCTATATTGTACACAAAAACATAAGTAATAAGAACAAAAGACAATGTAAAGTACAACAGGCAAGTAACAGTAGGTATAATTAAAATAGTGAACTCTTCCAGACAACCTTAGTGATAGAAGGAAAACATTAAGGGTGCAAGACAAGGTAAAGATGTGAACTAAAGTATGACATACCGATTAAATATGTAAATAAATGTCTGTCAGCAGCTAATGTACACGTTAAGGTACTTAAAGAATAGAAAAAAAGAATAAGTGCAGGGATAGAAGAAATACTATTGAATAAAGATGGAAAAATATATACTATAGTATATACTATGTACTATAACATATAACTTTTTAAGAAGTAGAGTACCTATAGTGAAAGGTAGAAGTATTTTTTTTTAAAGAATCTAGTTACTGTGCACGAGGACTAAGATGGTCGCTTCATATAAAAGTGAGCCGGCAACCATTTGAAGAAGGAGGTCTATATTTACTGAATCGTCAATGACAACAAAGTAAGAAGTGTGCATTAGGTAAAGGGAAAACTTGGTCCCGATTTCCTCTAAAGATTTCCGACCAAGCTTCATGTAACGGGGAGCTAAATTCCTGGGTCGATAGCAAGTTCAGCTATAAAGTTACCGCGTCTAACTCAGACTCATTCTCATTAAATTTATAATACTAGTAAAAGGAAACTTTAATGAATTGCTGACGGACACGTATCTTAAGTAGTAATACTTATGTTTCTATCCGATAACATTACATTAAAAATAAATAAATAAAAAAAAAACAAACAAAATACCCGAATTTTAGTACCCGTTTTATTTGTTATCCGACTTTTAGTTACCCGATTTTTTTGTTATATAATAATCGTTTTCAAAGTGTAGGTGAAAATTAATTATTTAACGCTTTTTAAGAATCGAAACGAAAAGAAACTTCTTTAAATTTTTGATTTGCGATTTTATCACCTAGTAAGTTCGATTTATGGTATAAACTCGCGAAACATAAATTTTGAGTTATTTCTTTTTATGAATAAAGGTGCGATACATACAGACATGCATACCATTGAATAATACCGTACTTCTGACGCATTCGGTTAGCAAGGATTAAATGCTCGAGGTTTATATTTATTCTTTGAGACACGAGTTTTTCGAAATGTTTTATAATCGCAATATATCTCGCAGTTTTTGTCTTATGTCACTTACGCGTAACGCTTTATTTCACTCATAATATAATCCATTGTTTCGTTTAAAATAATGGATTTTGCATGTATGCTTACAAATTACGTCAAAGTAAAAAGGCACCACTCAAAAAACGTTTTCAACTAAGTGTTTTAGCAAAAATTGTATTTCGTTACACGAAGAGCTCTTACTGGTGTATCTTCCTAGTATCACAGTACTAGTATCATACAGTAATCTAACTCTGTCCTGTCCTTAAATTTTATACCTAAAGACGTGCTGGACGAGAGTAAGCGTTAGGGCTACCCCTCTAAAGTATTTTAATTACATCTGCATACTTGACTTTCTTTATTACTTATTGTGTATTTTATTCAGTAGATTAAGGTATTAAACAATGCTTTCTTTTAATATTTGAGAGACTTAATAACAAATCGTATACAAATAATAGTTATAAATTTCACACTGAATAATATTTTACCAACCAAAATAAAAAATATTAACACCGGACGTGTTTATGCACAATTAAAGCAATCAAAAACAGCCTTATATAGTTAACAACTGCTCTTCGCTACATTATTATTTAAATAAAAAGATCCACTGCTTAAAAAACGTCACACCACCCGCTCGTACTACGGCACATTCGTTGGCTGTTGCATACCGAGTGCATACCGAAATCGAGGCGCGTAGGTATAACTTGCGTTTCGTGCGTTCTTCAGAAGTTAGAATACTGTAGATACCATTACCGTGCTAGTACTTCACACCCGTTCTATTGTTAGCAAATAAGCGCGGCGTGCGCTATTGTTTGATTTTCTAGTTTTCCTGTTTTGACACTATGGAACTCTCATTCGACATGTCGTTTCGATGCACATGCATTATGCAGCTTGTCAGAATATTCGTTTAGAATAAATTTCAGTATCCACCCCCGTTTCCAAATTTCATTGTACCGGCATAATAGAGCCGTAGGATATAAATTCAATATTGTTCTATCACAGTGTTCCTCAAAGTGCTCGGTGACCCTAGGTACTAGGATAGGGGTACAACCCATTATTGTCCCAATACTGGGCTCGGATCTTCTCTCAGAATGAGAGAGTTTTAAGCCATAGTCCACCGCGCTGGCCAAGTGCGAATTGTTGGACAGGTACTAGGAGAGTTAATAAATAACTACAATAGTTACACAACCAGTTACTCAAAACACACAGTTTTACTTTGATTATGTCTCCTGTACAGATACCTCGCATCGCTATATCTCGCAATTTCCTAACAGATTCTTGCGTTCGAACCCCTAGGGGGTCGCGACCAACATTTTAACAAGCACTGACCTTTACTATACGTATTTTATGAAGGTCTCAAAGTTTAATTAGCACGATAAAACATACATGACACCGATGGACCGTCGGTTCATTGTGAAGTTTAATTTATGTTGAATTTTAAAGCAGTCTCGGCGAAATTGCCAATATAGCAGAGGTATACGTGTACGTAATAAAACCGGCCAAGTGTGAGTTGGAGTCGCGCGCGAAGAGTTCCGTACCATCATGTATAAAAACTGCAAAAAAACACGTTTGTTGTATGGGAGCTCCTCTTATATATTCATTTTATTTAATTTTTTGTGTTGTTATAGTGGCAACAGAAATACATTATCTGTGAAAATCCCAAATGTTAAGCTATTATGGTTTATGAGATACAGCCTTATGGCAGACAGACGGACAAACGGACAGCGGAGTCTGAATAATAGGGTCCCGTTTTTACCCTTCGGGTACAGAACCTTAAGAAAGCAGCTTGGTCTGAAAGTTAAACTATTAGTATGCCGAATTATTAAACTTTATAGTAGGTAACAGAATTAATTTCAGAGAACTACTCGTTTGTAGCTAAGTAATACAATAATAATCCAGCGCATGTAGTGTAGTGATCAATATAGTGTGGTACCATTTTATTTGTTAAGTTGTTGAACATATTGTACCACATGTTTTTATTAAAAAATCGTAACAAAGCAATTATAAATACTCGTGGTACATTTTATATTCTTACTAAACAGTTATTAAAATAAATAAATGGATAATAAACAAACCTTTAGTGTCCTGTAATAGAATAAAAAGAGTTTTTTTTTATCTGATTGAAGTAGCAAACGAGCATGCAGTCCACCTGATGGTAAGTGGTCACTGCCTCCCATGGACATCTGTAACCCAATGCAAATAGAACATGGGTTCTATCTGAAGTCAATCACATATCCGTTGCTGCTCGTGCGCACTACGTTGGTCGCCTCATATAAAAGTGTAATGGCAACCACACCCTTCCATCGAAACTCAAGAAATGTTTCCCGCTAGAAATTGGTGTGGCTATATTTTAAGTGGTGCCAACCCTTTATTGTCCCACTGCTGGGAACGGGTCTTCTCTGAATGAGAGAGTTTTAGGCCACAGTGCACAACGCTAGCCAAGTGCGAATTGGTGGACTTCAGACACCTCCGAAAACTTTTTTTTAAAGAACTCTCGGGTGTGTAGGTTTCCTCAGGATGTTTTCCTTCACAGAAAAGCAGTGATAATTTTGTAATAAGCACATAATTAGAAAAATCATTGGTGCGTGCCTGGATTTGAACCTCGGACCTCCCGATCGAGAGTGCAAGTTTCAACCAATAGGCTATCACTGCTCTTAAAATTTTAAGTAGTAAGCAAAAACATATCAGAAACAAACCTTAAATATTCAGAAAATTACTAGCAAAAGAAAAAAGGAACTTTAGTAAATAATATGTACTCAACTATGTCCACCCTGGTTCGTCCCACAGATGGCTGGTACGGGGTTACCTCCGGAGACTATGAACTGGTCCTGATTGCAAACGTGGTTCAGCTGTTCTGGACCCGCTATGACGAAACGGTCGAAGTCCAACCTGAATTTAATATATAATTGTGACAACCTTGTACAAGTTGATACTTAAAAATGTTCTCAGAGATGTATGAAGTCCACCAATTCACACTTGGCCAATGCGGTGGATTATGGCCTAAATTCTCACAAACATAAAAGAAATAGTGCTAATAAATTAATTCGGAAGTCCCAAAAAGAAATGCATGAAGCAACATACGAGTAAGATCTAAAGCGAAACAAAATTGTGACTCTGATACTAAAGTTAAATTCTCAAATAACTGATCTATTTTTGCTATATTTTAATAAAAATAATGAAAAATAGTTAAAAATGAAGTCCAAGCTGCACCACTTAATATTTTGCAAATAGGAAAATACATTTATGCCCACTCTTTTTATGTTCCACTGCTGGGAACGGTCTCTCCACAATTGAGGAAATTGAAGCATACTCTGCCTCGCTGATTCCGCGAGTTGATCCATACTGTTTACTGCCCAAATTTTTTATTAAAGGCTAGCACAGTAAGACATAGTAATACGAAGACTCGTACTTTGATTAACACACCCTAAAACTGGGATTTATAGACTAACGTCAGCTGTTCAGTACGAGTTACGTCATTGGCATGCTAGCCAATCTCAGGGGAATAAGTCTATTAAACGTGGAGGAAGGGTGGTCAAAGTGTGAGTTATACAATACGTTTATTTTATAGACCGTATGCCACCCTGCACTTATACTTATTAGACGGTTGACCTAATTAATTGGAAAGCTTTCTAATTAGATCAATGCAATTTACATCAGTAGGAGACTTCACAAATACGTAAATATGTTTACACATATGCGACATTTTAGTATATTGTTTTTTGGCGCTAGCTTTTATTTATTAAAAAAAATAAAAATGTGTGCGTGTACTAGCGTACACTCGTAAGAAGTGAAACTTCTTTATGACGTTATTTTTCAAAAAATAATTTACTATATGCAACTTTACAGAAATTGGTTAAATACAGTTAAATTAGATAAAGTTTAATAAAAGGCTTTTATTAAACTTTATCTAATAATCTAATCTATAATAATCTATCTAATATCACGCGTGGTAGGGATAAGAAAAAGATAGCGCGTAACGGAAAAAAAAGATGGCGCGTAACAGAAAAAGATGGCGCGTAACAAAAAAATGTTACACTAAATTTTTTTCCAACCCCGATAAAGAAGTTTCACTTCAAAAACATGATAAAAAAGACTAAAAGCAACTAAAAGATATATGTAATAACTTATTTCAGCCAAAAAATTTAAGCCCGCTGAGGTTCTTGCCTTCTCACTTATAGGTTATAAGCCATTGCGTTAGCCAGGTATGAAGGCATGTTTCAGGCAATAATTGCTTTTTAAATCAAAGGCTTGCCTTAAATTGAAATCCAGAACTTAAAGGAAAATGGCAAAATTACAGACTTGTGTTATTTATATAAGTAATTTACTATATAAAGTAATCATATATATTCTCATGTAATTTTATATCATGTTTTTACTTCAAAGTACTAAAACAGTCGCTTCATACAAAAGTATTCTGGTGGATGGGTGTGCATACACCCATTCACCGTAATGCAAGAACTAGTTGCACGCTGCAAATAGGTGTTACGGTGGTATCTCCCCAGCCAAACCATACACGTCCTTTTTTTGTTCGAGGGGAAACCTTTAAAAGGTACCTTACGCCGTGGGACCGACGCAGGGTTATGTGGGATATTTACCGTACTAAAATCCCCCTTTTTTTTGTTTTCGAGAGGGAAACTTTCAAAAAGTACCCGACGTCGTGGGAGCGACGCGGGTTATGTGAGATTCTTACCGCACTAAAACCACATTTATAACTAAAATCCCCCCGGCGCTATAATAACCATACATGTCCAACCACTTTAACATACAAGTCTGGATATATGTAGGTAATTATAATGCATCTTAATTATAGTAATGCTGATGTTATTTGCCCAATTCATTAAATGATTAATTAGTGTTAATTTACATATCTAATAATTGTACACGATCCGACCGCACCATTCTAATTCTACTACCTAAACATAGATATCGGGATATAGGTACGAATAATTATGCAGT
The DNA here is from genome assembly GCA_949699795.1 of Spicauda simplicius. Lineage (NCBI taxonomy): Eukaryota > Metazoa > Arthropoda > Insecta > Lepidoptera > Hesperiidae > Spicauda > Spicauda simplicius. Next base: position 13,148,567 of record OX453056.1, read on the forward strand.
TTAATTAGAGTAATGCTAATGTATTTGCCTAATTAAAGGATTAATTAAAGCAAATCAAGATGTTATTACTAAGTGAATCGTATTATTAATAGATAGTATTAATTTACAGTGCAGTGATAGCCTAATGGTTGAAACTTGCGCTCTCGATCGGGAGGTCCGAGGTTCGAACCAAGGCACGCACCACTGATTTATGTGCGTATTAGAAATTAATTATCACTGCTTTTCGATGAAGGAAAACATCGTGAGGAAACCTACACACCCGAGAGTTCTTAAAAAAAATGTTCTCGGAGATGTTTAAAGTCCAGCGCGGTGGACTATGGCCTAAAACTTACTCATTCAGAGAAAAGACCCGTGCCCAGCAGTGGGACAACAATGGGTTGGTGAGAGATTAATTTACTGATGTATTGATAATGAAGCTTTGTGTACCTTATCTGGCAAACGTCAGGATGTGACTTGACGACGGTGAGGTCGCAAGAGCCGGTCCCATCAAATGAATTTGGATATCCGGAGTTCACGAAGTAGGTCCCGTTTTCGGAAGTACTGCTTCCGCATGACGTCATAACTGTTGATAAGTAAATCTTTATAAAAACGAATGTTTGTCTGCATGTCCTCTATAGAATTGTAAACAATTGATCACGTGATGCTATTTAGCAAAGTTGTTATTCATGGGCTCGCGAAGGTTTCTGGTGTTTTTTTATGATAGCGTAGCAACGCGCGCAGGGTACAGCTAGTCTTTTATATTTTGTAGGATTGAAGTAGCGAACTAGCATGCAGTCCACCTGATGGTAAGTGGGCATTGCCACCCATGGAAATCTGTAAGTAACTTCATATAGACCCCATGGTCTACCTGAACTCAATCACACAAATGTCGCTGCTCCTGAGTAGGTACTGAGATGGTCGCCTCATATAAAAGTGTGCCAGCAACCACACCCTTCTATTAGAAAAGTATGGCGGTGGTATTTCCCCTGTCCAACAACACTGCTTTGACCACCTATTAACATGTTATAAAAGTAATTTAAATAAAAAATAAATTAAGTGATATCTTAAAGGCAAGCTTCGCCAGACGAGATTAGAAATCTCGTAATCCGAATAACTGAAATATTTGGTGTTGACAAAATGCATGTGAAACGATTTCCAAACACCGCATGTCGTGATATTGACGAGAACTTGTCATATTTTCGATAACAGCAGTCTCTTTGCCTCTCTTCGTCTAACAATTTCGAATATTTGGTGTCGATCACAGAGGCTATTTCCGAAGTACTGCTTCCGTGTGATGTCAACTGTTGTAAAGTCATACTTACCATGAGTCAAGTTCGGTTATTCCGAGTTGCTTAAACAGGTTCCGATTTCAAAGTACTGCGGTTGTATGCAGTCGTAAATGTTATGATAAAAAATGAAATAAAAAAAAATAAATAAAAATATATTTATTCATTTCAAAACAGTTCTTAAAACTTGTGTGTATGTGTGTGTGCGTGTGTGTGTGTGTGTGTGTGTGTGTGTGTGTGTGTGAGTGTGTGCGCGCGCGCGTGTGTGTGAGAGATTACACATTTTACTTGAGCGTTAGTCATAGGATAGATTTTATATTTGCTAATAAATCGATTATTTAGGTAAGACGACTTGTATTATGTATTATGTTGTTACGATGTTGTTAGAAGAGGTAAAATATATGTTATTTCAATGATTCACTTCAAAATAAACGATATTAGCTTTTCAAAAAATATTGGATCGTCTTCATTGTTAATGTGTGTGCTAGACTTTTATAAATAAAACATTCACTGTAGGCGAGCGGAAGCATGAAAGGTTGAGGTTAGTAACAATAATGATTAATTAGTAGTAGCGTTGCGACTTATCAAATTAGTTCCACGCATAATTATGTACAGCAGTAAGACCCAACGTTTCCTATTCACATGTTATCGTGTAATTAATTGTACCCAAAATTTTGTTGAAAGGGATGTACGATGTTGGGCCGCATTATGAAGCTGTGGTAATTACGAGATGAAGTTATACGTACAATATATCAGTTAAATGACCGGGAAGGAAATGAAAATTTACTTAGACAAAGGATAGAACCAAATAAAAAAATGGGCAAGTGCGTTTTAGACACGAGCACGAAGGGTTCCGTACAATTGTCTATAAATAACGGGAAAAACCAGCCAAAAAAAAACAACAACAACAAGCTTTCTACACTCGCTCTACATCTACTTGGACCTTGCCTCACCGACAGAATTGTAAATTTTATTTCAACCTGTTTAGAGTAAAGTTTCTAAACTTGAAAATTCAGGATTCTATAACTCAATTTTTGTACTGTCCAGTCCAAGTCCAAGTCCAGAAAGTAGAAAACTTTCATACACCCTACTTTACCCCTTTAGAGGGGAATTAGGTCCAATTTCAAGTTTCTAGGTACAGTAGGTACAGTAGTTTCCGCTGTGCGTTGATATGTCAGTAGATAAGTCAGTTTTCCCTTTTATATATATACCTAGATAATAATCTACAATAAGAACACTACCACCCCTCTTACCGAGATACAACAAGCTACTTACAAATGCAACAGAGTCCAAACCCGTTAGCGCAGTACCCGTTGGCTGAGCCCCCGCGGGAGGAACACTCCCGTGACGTCATACATGTCCCGTTGTCGCCAGACGCTCCAGCGCAGCCTCCGTTCGGGAATGTTACCACCGTGAACAGGGATAGAACTGAAAATGAATAATTACTTGTATTTTTTTCATGGTAGGGCATAGATGGACAAATACCTACTGATAGTTGAAATAAATCTGTGTTAAACATAAAGATAGGAAAAATTGTCAATGTGAAGAACTGGTCAAACGCAATATTTTAAAGTATTACATAAAAAGCTCTTCCGACGAGGAGGATGCTGTATAATATATTAGTTATGTTTTCTGTGTACATATGTACTGATTGTACATTTATATTTTGATGTTTTTGGCTTTGGTTTGGAGTGGTTTGAATAGTCATCCTATTACAAAAAATAAAATAAAATGTGTCACCGGTGAACGCGGGATATATTTCCATTTAAATAAGGCATAAACTCTTTAGTCCTCTAGAGTTATGCTAGTGCATGATTTGATCGAAATAATGGAGACTACACGGAGATACTCGATATTATGATACGGACTCCAAATCACTAAATAAAATAGGACTAATTAGATTCAGTTCTGATGCTTTTTATCGAGGCTTAACCTGGAATACTTTGAAAGTAGTATTTTCTTTTCCTTTATCTTAGTCTTCAGAACAAAATCTTCTCAAAAAGACATTTTATTAAACAGGGTAAATGTGAATAAATGTAGTTACTTTTATGAATATGTAATTCATTTATATTTACAATGCTTTCAAAAATACACATTTGCTATCGCAAGGCATTTAGATCGAAGCTGGAAAAATATCTTTATGGTTGTAAATATCGCATATGACTATGATATCTTGATCAAAAATGCACCAAATGTACATAAATCAGTCCAATACAGTTTCTAGGAATAAAATAACCAACTATAGTTTTAGGAAATGAACTATCTTGTTACAAATTTAATTCAATTTACGCAAACGCTCCAAGTACTTATATAAGAGTAAAAATATAGCGGAATATAATTACTCACATCTACTTTCCTTTTGGGCAGGTGGCCAAAATCGGGACTCTGGTTTTTGTATATCTTGGTGCGCTTTTTTGAAATTAGCATAATTTCTGTTCCATTTCGGAAATGACACACTGCCTAATGCACCTCTTCCGCTCATAACATTTGTGGAGGGTTTAATGTCGTTGGGCTCACAAAAGTTAATTAAAAGTGACAAAGTTAGTACGTATCTAAACATGATATATTTTTTATGTTACGTTGCAATGTACGTAGTGAAAGTGACAATAAAATGTTTGTTTTGATATGTTTATATAATTTTTCGACGGGAAGGGGAACAATGAACGCCATTGTCCCCCTTCCTTCAATTTCTCCTATTATGATACAGGTGACAATACCCACTTTGGTGATAATTTCTTTGGTTTTGTGCCTGTTTTGCACGCGTGCGTGGTCAACTGCTCGGAACGTGATCACAACTTATACAAAACATTAGTACTTAACATATGAACAATTGTTCACGAGTTTCAACGTATGGAATAGTTGGAAATCCGATAAAATTTATAGGACAAATTGCGCTGTTGTTCCACAATTTTCAATACTAGTCACCCGTCGCATCGGTCGAAATTCGCCCGTAATTTACATTAAAAATACTTACGTTCATATTGTCCAAAGTAATACGAATATTTCTCAAATTGAAATAAAATGTAAAAAAAAATAAGTAATTTTGAACGCACCCGTTAAATATAAAAAAGAGGTTTAATTATCTAAGCCGCATTTAAAAGCAATAGCGGTATTTTGACAAAGACATCTGACATTTTTGACGTTATGGTTTTTCATAGTAAGACATTGAATGTTCTATTTCGTTTACTATGTATGTGTTTGTTATAAATGCACGGTAGTGTGTGTAATGTGTTTTTAGTTGATTTTATGTATGCATTATTTGAAAAAAATATTAACATTCTGCACTGCTTCTCTACGTCCACTATAACCGTGCAAAATTTCATACTAATCCGTCCGCGGCATATTACCTAAAAATGCTTCACAAGTTTTTGCTTCACGTATTAATATAATGATACTCTATATGTATTGCCATCAAATGCTTTTCTTCGTATCTGCAGATTTTGGTAGCTATCTGACCAATGATGAGCAGGAGCAGACAACGTAAAGTATTACATTTAAAGATGGTGGTCAATTTCAGAAATATCTGAGCTTTATATTTAACAGTTTTTTTTATCAGATTAAGGTAGCATACGAGCATTCAGTCCACCTGATTGTAAGTGGTCACTGCCGCCCATGTACACCTGTAAGCAACTTCAAATAAAACATGGGTTCTGTCTGTTGTCAATCACAGATGCATTGCTACTCCCGAGGACTATGATGGTCGCCTTATTCAAAACGAAACGTTTTTACAGTAGTACCATACTTTATTATAACGGTCCGAAGGTCTTTGTTTATCAACATTAGTCCAAATAATGTTCTTATTCCTCCTAGTGCCAAATAGATACATACCGAGACAGTACTGGGTCGCGACCCATCATTTGGAAAGCGCTAGTTCACTGTATGAAAAACGTTTTCGTTTGAAAATACGTCATTTAACGCTTTACGCTTTTAATAGGAGAAAAACTTCTTGTAAATTAACGTTTCAAAGATATTTTTAATGAGCTTGTCCGTGCGGCGTTTGCTGACGTGAACGTCTAGACTGGGTTTATTAATTTATTATAATTTAAGCAAAGCCTTCTTATTTATGGCTTTTGGGCTCAACCCTCAGCCAAGCAGAGATCTAAATGATAAATTACGTACATGCTTATTTTGAATTCGAGCTTGTATATATTTAGATATCGAGTAATACCTACGTGTTGATGATTACTTTCATATTTGATTATTATCGCAAAAAATACAAATTTAGTAGATATGAAGAAAATAGAAAGATATTTTATTAATACCAATCCAAACAATTTCTACGATGACCACTGTAACTGCTGTACAGATCATATGAAATCTAAAAACAAACCAAAACAAATGAATTAAGGTTTTTTTTATTATTACCTTGTACTTGATCAAGGGATTTGTAAAAATATTAATGTTTAAAAAAAGGTCGGCAAACGAAGGTGAAAGTCTAATATTCTTTTTTATTAATTTTAAAATCTAAAGTCTAATCTTTCTTTGGTGAAACAAAGTTCGTCGGGTCAGCTAGTATATAGTAGGTATATGTATAAATACTTTGAATGTAGCAGAAATGTTCCTTTCGAAGCGCCTGTTTCCTGATCTTAATTCGCTCAACTTGGATCAGATCGACATTGAAATTTTAGAGAATATTTATGAAATATCATATGTCAATTTTAATTCTGACTAAATGTAACCCTAAAAAGTTGTTAAAAGATGTTATATGCCAGGCCCTTATTAATAGATGTAACGCATGCCATTATGTGTTATTCGAGAATGCGAATGTGAAATAATGACATTCTGGACGATAAACTGTACCTTTAGTACGAACGCAGCGGAACGGGATAAAGAATATCCTATGTCCTTTTCCTAGTTCTAAGCTACCTCCTCAGCAATTTTCAGCCAAACTTACATAACACATCGGCGAACCATCTATTTTACGTAAATATTATTACTAACCACTAAAAACAACTTCCAAACTAAAGCCAAATATTAAGTATTAAGGATTGATTATCCAGAACTGGCCAATATTTTTTTCCATTTTATCAAATAACTTAGACAAATACAAAGTTTCTTGGAGTTAGCACTAAAATTGGCTCAGTTCTCAGAAAAACAGTTCAAACCCTATTTAACTCTTTTAAGGGTTGCATTTTCGAAAACGGTAAAATCTATATTTCAAAATATTAAGTCAATAAGCTAAATACCTGCTAAGTTTCAGTGAGTATCGAAATAAGCGAACTTATTAAAGTTATATTAATAAACTTGAAATCCTTATTTTATGACCATAATTTATCACCTTAAGGATTGATTATACGAAAGCGGTATAATAAATATACCATTAGATAAAACCATGAAGCCAAATACTAAGTTATATTGGGTTAGCAAGAAAATTAGCAGAGTTCAGAAATAAATGTTAACCCCGGTTTAACCCCTTTAAAGGCTGATTATCCAAAAAAGGTAAAATCTATATTTCAAAATATCAAACCACTAAGCCAAATACCAAGTTTCATTTGCTTGCATCAAATACGGTGGATTTCCCAAGGAACTTTCAACCCTATTTTTTCCTCATAAGGGTCGATTTTTCGTAAATGGTGCTACACATTTACAATATCTAACCAGAAAGCCAGATGCTAAGTTTCATCAAGGTAGCAATAGAATTGGTTGACCTTCATACAAACGTCCCCCCTCCACTTTCAACCCCTTAGGAGTTGTATTTCGAAAAATCCTTTATAAATGCTCACGCTTAGTGCACATGCTTAGGGAAAGCCACTCTCGCGGTTTTCGCTTAGCGAATACCCACGCTCGTGAGCATTAATATTTTCCTTGTCTACCCCATATTATTATAATATCGGTGGTAGACAAGGACAGAACGAAAGTGTAAGAGGAGATCGCCCAGCAGAGCCGCATCCGCGCCGCGGGTCCCAGCTGGACCGCGGCGCCTGCTCAGCGCGCGAGAAGAGATGCCCCAAGATGAAGAGGACCCCCGTGGCCCAGCCCCGCCACCCCTGCCGCAGCGCGACACATCGCGCACCCGCGGGCGCTCCGGCACCCGCAGGACGGCGCGTGTGGTGCGCGTGCTGGAGGGAGGGGAAGAGGAAGAAGCAGCCGCCACCGTCAGGAGGAACTCGACGGGAGCCGATGGTAACTTGGGTGAGCCGCTCACTACAGTGCAGCGCGCTCCCCAAATCACTCCACGGCCCTCGGGACTCCCGCGTCCAGTGGACGCCTCCAGGCCGCGTCCGTCTGGGTCGCGGCATGTCGAGCCGCCGCTCCCAATTGGGTTGCGTGCCGCCGACCCGCCGCGTCCATCCGGATCGCGGCCCTTAGACTCGTCGCGCCCGTCTGGGTCGCAGGCCGCCCAGCCACCGCGCCCTTCGGGGTCGCGTGAGGCAGGGCCGCTGCGTCCATCCGGGACGCAAACACCGGACATTCCACGAACGCCTGGGCCGTCTGCACCGCCCATGCCGCAATTCGCGACAGGGGCACGCATGACGCGCCCGGCGTTCCCACCTCCGAAAATCATCGCAGCTGAACGTGAGGCAGCTGCGCCCCCGCAGACTCCGAAGGCAGGTCGTTGCCCGGAGTGGCTGGCGGAATTCTCCCCAGGCACGAGGGAGAAATACGACCGTCTTCTGGAGTCGCAGTTGCTGTCTCCCGACGTGACGCCGGATGAATTCAAGAAGACGATTACGGCGTTCTTCTGTAAGATCGCCGCCCACAGGGCGACTCCGGAGGAGCGTGCGGTCGCGGAATTCTGGAGTCAGTATCTGGATGAGGAAGCCAGAATTCCGGAGCGCCGCAAGAGGAGCCCCGAAGAGGAGGCGGATCGACGGAGGGACGCTAAGCGCCCTAACACCAAAGACCCGCGCCTCCGTAGCAGAACTCCCGGGGTCCAGAGGATCTTCTCGGACCCCGGCTCCTCCCAGGAACACCACACTGCAGAGGAGAGGAGAGCGCCACCGCCAACGCCGTACTCCTTCGCGGCGGCGGCTGCCGGTGTGCCGCGCCCTCACTTGCTGCCACGCACCCCGCCGACTACCCTCCTGCCCGGAACAACAGCAGGTACCCCAAAATTGTTAACATTTACACCTAACACTAAACAGGTAGTTACACAATTTCCGCATACCCACACAAGTGCGGCACCGGCTGGCGGACCAGCGGTGCCCGGACCCACGGCCACAAGCGCGCCTCCCGCCGCGCCGCCGAGGACCGGGCCCGCTGGACCCGCCGCCGCAGCCGCACCCGCACCCGCACCGAGCACCAGCGCCGCAGGTACGGCCCCGCAGGCCCAAAAGGCCCAATCTAGATTCCCCCCCCTGGTGGTCGAGAAGCTCCCCAATTGGAGCTTCCATTTTAGGGAGCTGAAAGCCAAGTTGGGTAGAGCACCCAACGCGCGCCCGTACGGGCAGGGAGTCAGGTTCTCCCCGAAGGACTCCGGCGAGTATCGGACGGTACAATCGTACCTTACCGCGCTGGAGTCCCGGGAGAAAATATCCTGGTTCACGTACTCTCTGCCCGCGGAGCAAAGCGTGAGGGTAGCCATCAGGGGGCTACCAGCAGATACGCCGCCCCAGGAGATCGAGGAGGAGCTCCGCGGCCTCGGGTATGTCCCCGAGTTTGTCCGCGCCATCCGGGCCCGTGGAGGACGGCCAGGATGTATATTTCTGGCCATCCTCAAAAGGACCGAAGGTCTCTTGCCGGGCATCTATGCGCAGAAGGAGTTACTGTGCATGCCCGGCATTAAAATAGAGGCATGGCGCGGCAAAAAGGGGCCCGCCCAATGCCACCGATGCCAGAAGTTCCGGCACAGCTCACACAACTGTCACCGGGAGATTGCCTGCGTGCGGTGCGGCGAAAGCCACGCCGCCTACCAGTGCCCGCGTCCCAGAGAGGAACCCGCCACTTGTGTGAACTGTGGCGGACCGCACCCGGCTAACCATTCTTCCTGCCCCGCTTTTAAGCGGGAAGCGCGGAATAAGCGCGCAGGAACGGTGGCTCTCTCCGCGAAAGCGGAGAAGAAAAGAGGCCCATCTGCCGGCCCTGTACAGCCGCGGCAAGTGGAGGAGCATCACGAGGGCTCCCTCATGGCCGCGGCCAACGGGCCGACAGATCGCGGAGCTCCGCTCAAGAAGAGTCGGAGAAATAAAAAGAAGGGTAAGAAGGGCAAAGCCCCACCCTCCTCCGCCCAACCCGATCCAGCTGTAGCTAAACAGCAAAAAAAGAAGACCGCCAAACCCGCCGCTCCCGCTCGTAAAGAAAAGAGCGGCGGAGGAGAACAGGCCTGCAACACCCAACTCCAGGTGTTGCAAGACCTAACGAAGATGCTGCAGCTGGTGATCGTGGCCATGGGTGAGGGCCAGGATATTGGGCCAGCGATCCGCAGCGGCGTCGATAAAATATCGTCGCATTATGGACGGTAAGCCGCTGCGGATAATCTACTGGAATATCCGCGGCCTTATTAAAAAGTCCGCCCTCCTCCGACTCCTCCTGCGGGAACAGGACGTCGACGTGGCTTTGATCTGCGAGACTCTCCTGTCCTCGTCGGACCACCTAAAGATACCAGGATACATCCTATACCGCCAGGACGAGACTAACGACTCGGGTCGAGCCTATAGAGGGCTGGCTGTGCTTGTTCGTCGTAGGATCGTCCACCAGCCTCTTCCACCAGTACAACTGGAAGCTATGCATGCACTCGGTATCGAGGCATGCATAGGCGACTCCCCACTCCGGATCTTCAGCGTATACCGGCCGCCGGGCGGCAGGTTGGTACTGGCCGACGTCCACAAACTGTTGGACGCGCCGCACCCGACTATTGCAGCCGGCGACTGGAACGCGAAGCATCCGGGGTGGAACAGTAACCACGCAACGTGGAATGGACGACGCCTTTTTGACGATGCCGAGCACCGCGGGTACGAGGTAAGGGGACCTGAGTGCCCGACCCATTACCCAGACAATCAGGCGCAAATGCCTGATGTGATTGACATCGCCGTGCTCCGCGGTCTCGGAGCACAGCCCACACTCGAGTCGCTGCAGGACGGCATGGGGTCCGACCATGTCCCCGTCCTGCTGGTCCTGGCGAAGTCACCCGAAAGAGTCTCGCCATTGAAGCCCCGTCGTAAAACGGATTGGGCCTCCTTCAAGGAGTACCTGGAGACCACCACACCAACTCGGCCCGTCTGCACGGGGGAGGACGTCGACCGGCTAGCGGTTGACCTCACCGCCAGCATTCAGGGCGCCTTGGTGCATGCCACAACCGAGCTCCCAGCGCAGGGGAGTTTACCACCCCTGCCACCCCACATCCGACGGCTCATTGAGCATAAAAGGCGCCTTGCGAGGAGCTGGCTGAGGTCTAGGTGCCCGCGCCAGAAGGCCCTCCTCAACCGGACCATTGAGAGGCTCCGGGCCGAGTTGATAACGCATGCCACCGAAAGTTGGGAGTCGCGCATACTCGGCGCACACGACGACTGGCCGTCACTGCATAGACTTTGTCGCCAGTTGTCGAACTCCCAGCCACCGGTTCGCCCTCTTACGCATGCGGATGGTACGCCGCGCTACAGGGCGGAAGATCGGGCAGAGATCTTCGCCGAACACCTGGAACGCCAGTTTCGGCCGAACCCGTCATCGCAACCGGAGCACGTTGCAACAGTCGAGCTCCACCTCAAAGAATACTTCGCACCGCCTATAGCTCCAGAAGAAGATCCCGTCGTCTTCTCCCCGAGCATGGTCCAGCGTGCGATTGAAAGGACTCAAGCCAGAAAGGCTCCCGGCGCGGACCGTATAACGAACACAGCCCTCCGCCACCTCCCTAGGAGGACGGTGGGGGCTGTGACTCGCTTATTCAACGGGATACTGCGCACGGGGACATTCCCGCACATATGGAAAATTGGGCACGTTATTATGTTGCCCAAGCCGGGGAAAAGCATCCTGAAGCCTGAGAGCTATAGGCCGATTACATTACTACCATGCGTCTCCAAGGTGTTTGAGAAGCTCCTGTTGCAACACCTTACCCCCCATCTGACTCCCAGACCGGAACAATTCGGGTTTCGGCCGGAACACTCCACGACACTCCAGTTAGCCAGGGTACTGCACCACATTACAAACGCGCTAAACAAAAAAGAGCGCGTGTGTGCGGTATTCCTGGACATGGAAAAGGCGTTCGACCGTGTTTGGCACGACGGCTTGTTGTACAAGATGTCGCAGTCGTCGTCGCCCAGGCGTATCGTCAAGGTGATTTCCAGCTTCTTGAAGGATAGAAGCTTCAGAGTAGTGGTCGACGGGACACTCTCCGCGGAACGACCCATAGCAGCTGGCGTCCCGCAGGGGAGCTGCTTGTCCCCAGCGTGTTACTCCGCGTACACCGACGACATCCCCGCGGCAGGGGGGGCATCGCTCGCCCTTTATGCGGACGACGCGGCGTACGTGACGACGTCATTAAACGTCGCACACGCCGCGTTGAAAATGCAACGCGCCCTCGATGCTCTCCCCGAATGGCTCGCGAAGTGGCGGTTATCGGTGAACGTGGGTAAAACCCAGGCCCTTAGACTGGGGGGCAGTTCACCAGGTGACCCTACACTGAAGCTTCTCGGCAGCGCAATCCAGTGGTCCACCCGGGCTAAGTACCTAGGTGTGACGCTGGATCACCGGCTCAGCATGCGACCCCACGTGGACGCAGTCATCGCGTCGGCGAGGTCTGCTAGCTTCCTCCTTCGCCCAGTGCTCTCATCGAAGCTCCCGCTGGGTATGAAAAGGGCCGTGTACCTGCAGTACATCCGGTCCCGCCTGACGTACGCGGCGCCGGCCTGGTATGCGCTGGCGAGTGAACCGCTCCGCAAACGTTTGCGAGCGGTACAGTCGCTAGCGCTGCGCAGGATTACTGGTGCGCCGTGGTGCGTCAGGAACACGGTCCTCCAGCGCGATCTTCGAGTTGAGAGCCTGGACGACTTTATTTGCCGCCTCGCCACGCAGATGTTCGAGCGTGTCGACGCGGCGCGATTCCCGCACTTGCGAGATCTTGCGCCGCTCCACGCGCGTCCACCCGACCGCAGAGCGTTCCCGCGCGACTTATTGGCGCGGGACCAGCCAGCGGACCCCGGGGTCCCATGTTGACGCCCGGTTTCACGGGACTGACCTGCGGCACTGATCGTGCCGCCCACACAGAACTCCCATAACACAACACTACACACAACATCACTCACCAACATTACACACCACACTTCACTCATACATAACATAAACAACGATACACATAACACTGCACAAACAGTCACCCTCACAGAGTCCCACATTTTTGTAAGGTTGCCAGGGGGTATTTCAAAAAAAAGAAAAAGAGACAAAAATCATGGAAAAGATAGACACATATATATATAGATTATTTTATTTTGAAAAAAGATGATTTATACACATACACAAAAAAAAAATATATATTCAATTAAAAAAAAAAAAAAAAAAAAAAAAAAAAAATACTCACCCTGGCAAACCAACCCCCAATGACCTGCCTGTGTTTACGGGCAGCGGTGGCACCCCACTTGAAAAGGGCAAGGCCCTCAGCAAGTTTCCCCGCGGAGCTGTACTCCGCGAGAAGAAGACCAATGAGCACATGCTTAGTGCTCATAAGTTTCTAGGTACAGTCTCGGCTGTGCGTTGTTATGTCAATAGTTAAGTCAGTATTTCATTAAATTTTATATATATGGATACTTAAAATACATCAATATATACCAAAATATAACGTAGTGTAAAGAATAAAAAACTATTTTAGTTAAAGTTCAATAGCTCGAAAGGGATAGATTTATTTCTGTTTTAGTTTAAATTTGCATATTCCAAATTTATCCATAACGATGATGACTGTACTGTACACATGAAAAACAGCATACATTTTTTGTATAACATTAAGTTATACATATGAGATGAAGACGTGAAAAGTGGAAAGAAGATAAATTGTCAGAGCGAGATAAGGAATCGCGGATCACCGCACAACGTATAAAGAATTATTCACACTGTCCTTACGCGTACAAGATATTTTTTTACCTAAAGATTTTACTTATAGCTAAACTTGTACTAAGAATTGTTGTAAAGTATACTTTGTAAGAAACGAGCGTTTTTGTACAATACTGTTTTGTATTCAGAAACATATGATACGAAAAGCAAATACGTAATGTGTTAATTCTACGTAAGGAAAAAACACTTCCAATACAATTTTTCTGGATGGTTTTCTTTTTTTATATGAGATTGAAGCAGTAAACGAGCACGCAATCCATCTGATGGCAAGAAGCCGCGGGTACAGCTAGTTAGTTATAAAAGCGGCAATAATCACATTTGCTGTATTAGAGCCCTCCTTCAATATTTATTATATTCTGTTTTTAGTACCTATTTGTTGTTATAGCAGCATCAGAAATACACCATTGTTGAAAATTTCTAATATCATCACGGTTCATGAGATATAGCCTGGTGACAGACGTACAGACGGTCAGCGGAGTCTTAGTGACGAGTACTATTTTTAACCTACGACCCCTAAAAATATAGGTAAGAAAATCATGCTGGCTGGTTAAGTGTAAATTCGCCTTTAACACGTGTAAGAGGGAAGCGTCCAAGTTGGAAAAAGATTTATATATGGTTTCTATGAAAATATATGATCATTTTGAATTTATGCAATGAATTTGTATGTCTGCAATTCTATTTCTGTCATGTCTCTTTGATATTATAAATGCGAAAGTGTGTGACACTGACGGCAATCAATTGTTTTATACAAGGTTTGTGTTTAAATATTTTTTTATAAAGATACTTGTTTATAACAAAGTAATTATGAGTTATATATAAAACCTGGACATATGCCATCGCTGACTTTTTGTTGGTATTACTAAGCTTTAACTTTTCTTTAAAAATAAACCATATACCTCTCATCGTCAAAGCAGAAAACGGTTCCATTTTCTTTTTCCGACTTAGTTACTTACAAATTTGATTGCCACAAAAATCCTTTTCATTTTACAGGATAACATATACCTAGCCGATGTCACTCAAGAATAATTTACTCTTTCACTGGTTAACGAATCTTCAAATTCGGTGCAGTAGGTTTGGGAGTTAATTTATATTCAAACTCAAACACATACATACAAACTTTACCTCTATATAATATAAATACATACATATGTATAACACTACGATCAGTGGCGGCCCAATACCTAAGCTTAATGTGAGCAAGCTACAATTCGCGAGGCCCTCTGATTAAAGTAAGTTGTGCGGTTTGTCGACTATAAAGTTCACCGAATCCAAATCCGCCGACCCCAACAGCAAGTCTTGGAGAAAAGTTTTGTCTGAGTGTGACCCTGTGTCTGTGAAACGCGAGGTCGTAGGCGGCCTAGCCTTGTGTCACAGTCGGGTAAAATGTCCAGGATTTTATTGCGTCTTTATCACAACTGTTTCTTTATTTTTATGTATCATATACATATAAAAATTTACCTATTTTTTATATTCTCAAATTATATTAATACGTGAAGCAAAAATTTGTGACGGATTTTTAAGTAATATGCCGCGGACGGATTAGTATGAAATTTTGCACGGTTATAGTGGACGTAGAGAAGGAGTGCAGAATGTTAATATTTTTTTCAAATAATGCATTTTTCATACATAAAATCAACTAAAAACACATTACACACACTGCCTTGCATTTGTCACAAACACATATGTACTTAGTAAATGAAAATGAAAAGACACAACGTCAAGAATGTCAGATGACATTTGATTTTTAATTTAAATTACGGTCGAATTTCGGCCGATGCTACGGGTGACTAGTATTCTCAAATAGGCGTCAACCAACACATGGCTAATTTAATCAGCCCTTATTTTTTGCCTTCCTAATCTATTTTCCAACATCCAGTTGTCGATTTGTCGTAGAATAATTGGACCTACTTTGTCAAAAAGGAACCAACGAGTTTTCCTCCTATTATTATTAAAATTGTTGATGATTTTCAATAACATAATATTTGCATATATATGCATACTAGCTGTACCCGCGGCTACGCCCGCGTGCAAATCAATGTATCACAAAGTTTTTCCCGCGCAAATCTCCACTCAGTGGGAATTCTACGATAAAAGTAGTCTACATGTTGTTCCATAACATTTTCTATAGTAAAAAACCCGTAAAAATCGGTTTAGCCGGTCAAGGATTACCCGGACAAACACAGAGTGAAAAAACGAATTTTAAGTGTGTTTTTGTGGGTAGGTGCATATGTAAAATGTTATGAAAATAAGACGAGACAGAATATCGTAAACCCCTTTTTTGAACCAATTTACAGTCTTAGTGGTCACATTAACAATATCGGAATACATCTTTTCAAACAACGCCTCAACATTTAAACCAAAGCGCATCGATTATAAAGGTGGATTTTAACTTTTATGAATTGAAAAATACTATTTTAAGTAATTTTGGTCCTTTTAAATTTCTGAGTAAGATTACATACAGGTGAACCTACTTTTAACATTAATTTGACAACCTTGACGACCCGCGTTGCGGAGCAGCTACCACACCCGGTTCGATTCCCGGCCAGACAGGAATCTGAATAGATTCATGTTCTGGGTCTGGGTGTTTCTATATACGTCTTGTGTGTCCATGGTACCCACGACACAGGAAAAAATCCTAGTGTGGGGCTATTGTAGAAATTGAAATTGTAGAAATTTTCTGTTTTATTGAGTGTAGAAAGCGTATTTTTATTAAAAAAAAAAGTTTGTGTGGAGGAGTACCGGGAGGCGGGTTCAAGGAATCCAAAAATTTTGTTGGATAATGTCTTCGATCTCGATGGCTGTATCTACAGAATCTTCATCCCAAATAGACAAATAACAATCCCGCATTGAATTTCCAGTATTCCTTTGATTTGAAATATTAAAAATGTTAGAGAAATCGTTGCTACAAATCTTGAGTGGACGCTCAAAGGCGAATAGGCAGGCATTATGACCGCTTTTTAAAAGTGTGGGCGCAACGCTGGACGACGCCACGGCAATAGCTATTTTTCTATCAGAACTTATATTTTTCGCTAATAGTAAATTTATTAAAAACGTTTTACCTGTGCCCCCTAGTGCATCTAACTAAAACTAAAAATCTAATGACAGTATCAATGATACGTAAACTAATTTTGGTTCTACTAACATTTAAGCGGCGCTCAGGTATGTTTATAGTTTATCTTTATTAAGCCTTGTTTGTGGTTCATTACATTAAAATTTGAATTTGTCGGCAAGGTAAATCCAAATTATTTTGTACTTTTACCTGACAGAGGTTAAACCTCTATTAATTTAATATAAACTTTTGACTCATTGATTCCCAGGCGGGCGAAAGCTTTGCATTTCCGATACTAAATAATATTTAAAAATGAGCTGGTTATTAAAAAAATAATACTAAAATTAGTATTTATGAAAACTACAGATTATAATTATAATAATAATAATGTACATAAGACAACTGGATTCGAACCCCAGACGTCGCGTTTCTAATCCGCCCGACTTGGCACCACACGGCTATCACGATTTTAATAACAGATGCGAAATTCACATCTTATGAGTTAAGAACATCATCTATTTTGGCTTATTTTGACACACTTTGTTATTCTAAAATTAATTTAAAATATGTTGTTATTTAAATGCATATTTTCTATAACATT
Source organism: Spicauda simplicius (assembly GCA_949699795.1). NCBI lineage: Eukaryota > Metazoa > Arthropoda > Insecta > Lepidoptera > Hesperiidae > Spicauda > Spicauda simplicius. The sequence goes on from OX453056.1 coordinate 13,165,458, forward strand.
ATTTATAATGAACATATCATAAATATAAAAAGAACAATAATGTTGACCTTGCTCGTTTGTTATTAGAGCCAAGTGTTCATCAACCATGCTTCAATATTCATAAATTCAATTATTTATCACAAAAGTTGCAAAAGCTTCTTTATAATAATAATTCATGATATAATTATTATATCTTATTTAGATACTGATCGACTTATTAATGTTAGTATTTTGCTTAAAAGACTATCAATTGTATTTCGTCCTTAATATTTATTTTCGCTAAAAATGTACGGGTGTGGTCAATAACATAACTTTATTTATGCAATAATAGTTAAGAAACTATTTATGTAACATGAACATGGAGTGACAAATGGAGTCGATAATTTTATTTTGAAACAATGTTAAAACATTTTATCGCCTTTGAATTATTGGATTTGCTATTTTACTATAATAGTATGACGCGCCATCTGTTAACAATTGGGAATCCCTATACTCTAAGAGCGATTTTACATTAGGTCGCAAGCTGCGCGGCCTTAGCGGGTCAACTGATGTTTTTTTATTATTGAAATATTTCATAAATTCATAAATTAAATTAAATTCAATTTGAATCACATCTATTTTTATGATAATTGATAGTTACAAATTTATACGTATTAGTTTTGAATGAATTCAGAATGGCATCCGGGCGGCCATTATGGCTACTGTCATGTCACACTACTGTCATGTCACACATGTTTACATTACAATTTAACAAAATACGCGACAATCCGAATTTTACGGATATATGTTGTCGACTCGAAATCAATGTTTTTTTTTGTTTTATTATTTAGATAAGGTTTTAAGTAAGTCTATCGTACCCCTTGACGGACTTGTCAATATGGGACTTTGTCAAAAACGAACTTCCATACAAACATTTATGCCCGATTTTAACGCTTTCAACCCATTTTTTTCGATAAAAAACAGCCTATGTCCTTTCTCGAGGTCAACACTATCTGTGTGCCCAATTTCATAAAGATCGGTTCAGTTGTTTAGGCGTGAATAAGTAGCAGACAGACAGACAGACAGACAGACAGAGTTACTTTCACATTTATAATATTAGTAGGGATATTAGTAGGGATAACATATAACAAATTATTTTGTGCAACATTGTATAGTTACAATCAATTTGGGTAACATTGAACAGCGGTGTAACTTTGAACAAAGTTGTGAAAAAAATATATTAATTTATTACATGGAAACTTCTTGTTGTTTCAATATTGTACCTGCGTAAAATGGATTGCCAAAATGTTGTAATAGCAATGAAAGTAAAAAAAAGGTACCTGTTAATGTCATAATTTTAAAAAATACCGCCTTTTCCGTAGTGAAGTTGTTGCAAGTGTTTGATGCTCCGTTTTGAAATAGCAATTATAATATAAAACTTACCGTAAACAGGTATGTTTTGATGTTTAATCTTTAAAATGTATATTGTATATTATTATTTTGAAACTGTACTATCCGTATCCCATGTTGAATATTGCGTAAAACTGCTAAACTTTTGACGACGTCGAAATTGGATGTAATACGGGTAACTTTGAACGGTTCAAAGTTACCTGTATCATAAAAAAATATTTTTTTCGGAGGCTCAGGGTCGCTCAGCGTGCTATGGAGAGGACTATGCTCGGAATTTCGCTACGAGATATGATTCGCAACGATGAAATCCGTAGACGAACGAAGCTTACCGACATAGCTCTCAAAATTAGCAGGCTGAAGTGGCAATAGGCTGCCACATCGCTCGTAGGACCGATAACCGATGGGGAAGAAAGGTCCTCGAGTGGCGACCATGTTTAGGCAAAAGGAGTACCGGTCGCCCCCCTACCAGATGGACCGGTGACCTGAAGAAGACAGCGGGAAACCGTTGGATTCAGAGGACACAGGGCCGGTTGGAGTGGCGCCATTTAGGGGAGGCCTATGTTATGTCCATGTTCCGTCCATCCTTTTTGTTTTTTGTTTTCGAGAGGGAAACCTTCCAAAGGTACCTACCCGATGTTCCGTCCATCCTATGGATGGATGGAATAAATAAACAAAAAAAAACTAGTATCTTATTTTACCACCAAATTGATCGACCTTGATTCATATGGCAAGACCAAGTTGTCTATTGTATTTATATATCAAAATAAATGTATTTTTTATAGATTTGGTTTTAATTACCAAAAATATGTTAATTAATTTTACTCAGACCTTAAAATATTAGATTAATGACGGATTTTATATTCTCAAAAAATTATATTCAAAGTTACCCAAAACTAAGGATAACTTTGAATTTGAGTTTTAGGGGTAATTGTGGATAGTTTAATTGTTTTCTCCGTAAATTTATTGTGTTAGATTAATAAACCAGCTAAAAAGGACACTATTAATTTAGTAAAAACAAGGTGCAATAAATATAAAACAAATTATAATATCACAAATATTGTAAAAAATGTTCAATGTTACCCAAATCGAGGTTATAGATTTTATTAAAAAATAACCTAAAATTATATAGTATACAACATTTTGACATAAATGACTTTTTCTCAAAACTGTCGTTGTGTGGGTTGATTCTGTTTTGCATAAGTAGGTCTAATTTATGTCCTATGTTTTATATTATAGTCGCTATCTTATCCGTATATCTATAACATTTTAGAAGTAAAGCTTTACATTTAGCATTTAAAGGGATGTCCCCTTCTGATGTCCTAGTTAAATGCAAAAGAAGGAGACAAGGAGCCTGTCATTAAAATATTTGATAAAAGTATTAAACAACCTTTCAGTCCACTCGATATTAAGTGGTCACTGCTTACCATTAACATATGTACCTAAGCATAATAATATGTACTTATGAGGCATTCATATTGTATCACCGAAACGAAAGAACTGCTTCACGGTAGAAATAAGCGTGTTACCTACCTTATCGTTTGCGTCTTCTATTTTAATGTCATCCATCCATCCATCAGCCCTTTGATGTCCACTGCTAGACATAGGCCTCCCCTAAATGGCACCACTCCAACCGGTCCTGTGCCCTCTGAATCCAACGGTTTCCCGCTGTCTTCTTCAGGTCATCGGTCCACCTGGTAGGGGGCGTTCGTCTACGGATTTCATCGTTGCGAATCATGTCTCGTAGCGAAATTCCGAGCATAGCCCTGTCCATAGTACGCTGAGTGACTCTGAGCCTTCGAATAAGGCCTTTAGTGAAGGACCACGTTAATGTCATCACTAACTGCTAAATTCCGTAATTTTTAACGTCGCGATAGTTGTCTGTCTACCTGTACACCTGTCTTAAGATAAAGTTTCTATAATATGAATCAAGATGAAATGTATATATTAATCCCTGAAGCTGTACGCGCGAGTGCAAATTACGCAGACGGTGAAATATAAATTTTGGCCTGGTACTATAATATGGTACTATATATACTGAGAGCAGTGATAGCCTAATGGTTGAAACTTGCACTCTCGATCGGGAGGTCCGAGGTTCAAACACAGGCACGCACCAGTGATTTATGTGCGTATTATAAATTAATTATCACTGCTTTTCGGTGAAGGAAAACATCGTGAGGTAACCTACACACCCGAGAGTTCTTAAAAAAAAAAAGTTCTCGGAGGTGTGTGAAGTCCACCGATTCGCACTTGGCCAGCGCGGTGGACTATGGCCTAAACTCTCTCTTTCTGAGAGAAGACCCGTGCCCAGCAGTGGGACAATAATGGGTTGATGGGAACTATAATATGGAGAAGAAGTACGGGACGCTAATATTTTCAAATAATACATAAAACGTGCATAAAATTAACTGAAAACTATTACACACACTACCATGCACTTGACTCAAACACACATGTAAAAACGAAATAAAACTTTCCTTGTCTGATTATGAAAACACGATGTCAAAAATATCAGATGGATTTGTAAAAACACCCGTCATTGGTTTTATTTGAAGCATAAAAAATTAGACCTCATTTTCTATTTATCTGGTTTTTTTAAAATCACTCAAAACTTAATACAATTTAATTGGATTTGAGAACTATTCATGCTTCTTAGGACAGTATCAAGTTTAGTTTTTGAGTTGTATTACGGTCGAATTTCGACCGTTGCGATGAGTGACTACTTATAGTACATAGTGACCACAACAATTAGGCGCATAAAACAAGTGGTTCAATACCCCGCATCTCGCTTCTTACCCCGTGCATCCCCTAGTGACGTGCAGTCGTGTATCGTCTAGGTGTTTACGTTAGCCAGCACGTGTTTAATGTTATTTCGTTATAATGTTAGTTTATTAAGTGATTGTTGAAATTTTAAAGTTATTATTAATTAAAACTAAATTTTAAAGTTATTATTTAAAGTTAATTATTCGTCAATAAACCTCAAAATGGGTAGGAAAAAGACTATTCGTCGAGGAGAAAGGACTCTTACTTTCAAAATATGCATTTTTTTTTAGCAAGAGAAGAGTATTGGGCTCAGTACTCCTGTCTTCAAAGTCGAAAATCAAATGTGTGCTGCAACAGGCATCAGTCTCTTACACACATAAAAAAGAAAGAAAATATTTTATGTCTGCGAATATATTAACCACATAAAAGCATGAAAGTGCTCTAATAAATTCTCGACTATTGAAAATACACCATTGTGGTGTATGTTTTAATAATGGTATACCTACATACTTTTGGTATTTGGTAATAGAATATACTCCGTATCGGGATGGGAAATCCCTAGTTCTAATGACGTTTCAACTGTCGTGCGCCTAATTGTTTTGGTCGAGTAGTAAACAAATTTGAATAATCCATTTCTATTTTCAAAAATGTTAACGCTACCTACAACGTACTATATTGTTGTACGGATTGACATAAAACACGAAAGGGGTTTTCATAATTTTTATTTGACATAACTACATACATTGCCGTTGGACATTGATATAGATTTTCTACTTTAGGAAATAACAGGCGAACTTACAGTTCAAGTAGACATATAAAGTTACATTTATAAACCGTTCACTCGAAAAATACAAACATTTACAAAGGCACACACATACTAGAGAAAATAACTTATTCCTACAAGATCCAAAATTGCTTTTTTAACCCTTATTTTCTAAAGCCTGTAAATTTTCTCAGTGAAAGCATTAATTAGGCATGTGAAATCATTAATTAAAGCATTCATTAGTAAAATTCTAGTAATATTAATTCATTCTCCAGTTATTGTTTTATAAGGGTATAATCGTCTGAATTTAATTTCTTAAAGTTACTTCAGTCCATTTATACCATACGATTCTTACTAAATGAAAGTTTCTGTTCACGACCGCACCAGACGCGTTGTCGTGCAGCAGCAGTGCGACTAAAATTGTCCAATTTGAAAGTGGCCTTATGTTTCAAATTTGATATACTTTATATGTAGTTGTTTCATAACTATATGTTAATAGTTACTAAGAAACGCTTTAAATTCGTATTATTTTGTTGTCTAGATTACAACAAATACGAATACGTACTTTAAACAATTTTGGAGCATGTAGGAATATGCTTACAACTTAAATTAATTAGGGCGGTTCCAGATTAACTAAATATTACTAATTACAGCTTTGGTTATCAGGCTTAATTACTAACAGAAAATTAATGACTATTAGCACTTGCTTCGTTCAGCGAAATACATTAATATTAGAGGAAAATATTTAGAACAAAAATAATGGATGCAAGGTGTGCTAATCCGCATCCTTATTTATAAATACTTTAATATGTAACAATTGTATCAAACATCTATCTACCATATACTTAATACGTAAAACTTTTCATTCGTGGCCTAAGGAAATTTGCAAGACCACAGGAGTTGCCAATGAATTGCGGCATTGAAATAGAGCTGCGGTTACACGTTTTTGGATAATTAATTTTTAATATCCAGAAACGTAGAAACATTTAGTACATAATGTACATTAAGTATTATAGGTGCATACATTTTATCGCAACCTATTTTTACACATCGGTATTTAGTATACTATGATGCCGGAGTCGATTTTCTTAGAACTTAAATGGGACATACTTAAAATAATGTAAAGGTCTTAAACTTACATTTTAGAAAATTTTCTTTGTATTTCATACCATTGTAAGTTACATGACTATTCTGTAATTGATTTTTCAGATGAAGTGTCTTGTCACATCTAACCATAGCCACAGAAAAAAGTATGGTGTCGTTGTAACGGGTGATTGTAGTTAGATGTGAGACAAGGGCTCGTCTGTAAAATGATTTATACAATATGAATGAAAAATGTATGAAAATACATTTGCAATGTAATGCAGACTCTTATTTTACTTATGCTTACACATATAACTTACTTCGATCAACGAAATCATTGTACGATAAATCTTAACAAAATACATTCTTTTTTATTACCTTAAATGCTAGTAAAAAAAATGAATACATGGATTGTCTTCAATCCAATGCCGGGATAGGCCATAGTCCATTATGGTGGTCGAATCCGAATTTGTAGACTTCATTTACTTTCAGTGCTTTTTTTAAAAATTCTGACACGTGTCGTTTACCTCCCGAAGTTTTTTTGCATCTTTAAAGCAAACGATTACACGAAACTTGTGTGACTAGAATCGAACTCTGGAGCAAACACACATATGAATAAGCTGGATGTAAAAACTGCGCTATCATTGCTTTTCTTAGATAAATAATTTCAAAACATTTCATTCACAAGTAATCTCTTGTAACCCAAAATTTCTTCAATAATTAAAGGTCTAAGGTCATGAAAATTCCATCTATCGCTTTTATTAGGATCACTGCTGGATACAGGCCTCAACTAATGGGAGTTTCCAGGCCTCCATAATAGTCACCATGCCTGACATGCGAGGTAACCGGAGTGTTGATTATACAGAAATTCGCCGCCACCCATTTTCTATATTTTAACCCTTAGTAAGTGCTCAACATCGTCACTACACGGTGTTTATACTTATACATGGTTAATTATAATGCTTCTGTAATTATAATTATACATACATACTTATGAGGAATGTAATATCTAGTCTGAGTTTCGTTTTGATTTATTGTAGTTTGGTTAATTTATTGAATGACAGCTATCCTTTTGATGTATTAAACAATAATAACATAATACATGTATATAAATATGTTATATATGCCACGAAACAGACCTAAAACATGTTATTAAGAATAAAATATTTAGTCATGATTTACAACAACTCGTTTTGTTTCTAAAGATCTATCTACATCTTCATAATATTACTAATACCCATTAAAATACATAAAGTATACATATAAGTATGACTGTCAAGTTCAAAATATAAGTAGGTACTTGTAAATTATGTAAATTAATAACATCATATATCCCTGAAATATCCGCAGTAATTGCTTTAGACTAGAAATAAACTTTGACAGGTTTATTTCTAGTCTAATTTGACCACCTTTTGATCCTCTTACAATTTATTAAGTAAGCATCGACTTCACATCACTTCAATAAGTATCGGCAATGGTCTCAGGTGGCACGTTTTCTCTTTTTTTCCTAATTCATTTGGTAGTAAATCATACAGGTAATAAAATTATAGGCCAAGTTATAATGTAATACTATATCGAAACACTACCAGTGAGGTAATTAAACTATTCCAAAATAGGCCTTAAAATCAGCTTGATCTCGTAAATCCAAATATCTTTATCATCCTGTTAATTTAGGTAATCCATTTATGCGATCGTCACAGAATATTTGATTTTAGCGTCATTGGCTTGTTGCTGCAAGTTAAAGATAAATGTACCTATGTGTGCGATATCTAGCAACAAAAATTCGCAGCAAACCGCTTCAAATTGCCGCGACGTGTTCATATAGCGGCAACATCAAATGGCGCATGTAGTTTTAGGAATTATGCCGATACATTATGTTGCGTAGTGCTAGACAATATATGACACTCACATACAATATTAGTCAGAAACAAATGTGAACGTACAATCAGTCCTAAGTAAAAACTATTAATTTAAACAATGTCAATGATTATGTCAATCAAACGATGAATATACAAGTGTGTACAATATACATTTAAATAATAGCAATACATATGTAATTACTAAATCTGAGGGGAAAATACAAGTACTTTCAAATGTATATTAATATGGGTAATAGTAATATTCGGTTTCGGACGATAGATTTCCCAAACATGTTCAACCACCCTTGCTGAAAGACGATGCTGAACGCAACTTCTTGCGACTCCTGGGGGAAGACCAACGGGGAATCAAACGTGATTCGTTAGCGGAGACTCCTTCATCCACGTCGTCTGCCTCGGTCTTGATTTCCATTTTCTGGAAATACAGAATTAAATTATTAAAGGTTTTGTCAGCGGATATAAGAAATAACAATGAATGTACATTGAAACTATTTCATTGACGTAATAGATATCATAGTCACATTTATAATGGACATATCACATTAATATTATAACATATATCTTGTTAATGATCTCTTATTCTCCTTGCAATATTGAAAAGTGTAGGGTAATAAACATTTTATAAACAAATTTAAGCTATGTATTTAACTAGCCATGTTTATAATATAACTCTTATGCAAATTTATCGAACATACTTTTAAAGTCTTAATCAACATAAGTTAAATAATATGTTCATATGATGTTAACCGTATGCCAAGACTTATATTTGAATTAAATTACAGATATGTTACCACTTACTCACAAGAGCTATATCACTTGCTTATAAGTCAATGGCCTCGAACTATTATATTGAAACAAATTTACTGCTTTGGGATCGTCCAGCAATAGTAGAGGATCCGATATAACATCGACCTTTACCTATCTGTTTAATGGATACAGATTATTCGACAGGTAATTTAGTTTATTAAAGATGATAAAAAACATGGGTTGCCTGATACAATTTTAGCCAGGCTATAACTAATAAAAAATTGAAAATTGCTTTGTTTTAAATTTAAGTATTGAGTTTAACGAAAAAAATTGACACTAACGGTAAGTATACAGACTGTAGGATATGGAAACGGAGGGTTGCCTATTCCTTTCCTGACATAGCGTAACATATAATAAGCGCAGTTTTATTGGGAATACGATAGTTTGGTATTCGTTCTTCTACCTTGTACCTGCTATACTTGTTATACCTGTACGATAAGTCTGATCAGAGTGTACTGTTGCTCCATAAGATTAGATACATCACGAAGGCGACGTTTCTGCTTCTCCAGTTCAGCTGCGATGTAGTCTTCACTGCTTTCTAGAACCAGGTCAAGGCCAGCTGGAACAATTCAACCTCTCAAAGAAGAGTCCAGTTAAATTTTACCAGTAAGCAAGCACTTTAGCGGTATATAGGAAAGCAAAGTAGCTTGTAAGCAAAAAAAATCAGAGACAAGCCGATAACAAAGTCTTGATGCCGAAGATTATTTTTAATGATTATTTGATAGGTTGATAAAAGAAGTAATTGCAGTCCATCTGATGATAAACGTCAACTGCTACACATGATTTGTGTTACCTCTGAGGCCTAATAGAAAACGCTATCTTATGACATCCTTTAAACCGAAACACAGCGCTTAATACATTACATTTATAAGGCAAAAGTAAATATGACTGTGGTGGACTCATGGTCGAACCTCGAAGTGTTCTATGACTTTAGATCTACATACTTTGTTTCCTGTTTAAATAATAAAGAATAATTCAACGACCCGCGTGTCGGAACGGTTACCACACCGGTCTAAATCACAATGGGTCCCAGGTTCGATTCCCGGCCAGACAGGTATCTGAATGATGATTTTAGATTCATGTTCTGGGTCTGGGTGTTTGTTTGTGTTGTGTGTGTCCATGGTACCCACGACACAGGAGAAAATCCTAGTGTGGGGCTATGAGTGTAGAAAGCGTATTTAATTATCAGCAGCATTTAAAAATATTCATATACAAACCATCATCACTAAATGGATTGCAGAACCACTTGCGCAGCATCAGGTCCAGGAAGCCGAGTTTGCATTTCTTGTTGTTCGGATATTCGATCAGCTCGTTCTTATCAATATTCTCCAAGAGGAATGTAGGTAGTTTTCGTTCCAATTCAGTATGTAGAACCACCTGAAATTTATAGATACATACGATAGAGTTTTATGACATAATTTTTCATATAATCTTACAGACTAATTCGTATACATTGACACGTATACTGACGAATATGTCCAGCATCAATATGCTGGAGAACGAATTTATTGTATCATTACCTTTCAATTAGATGGCCTATTACTATCTTAAATTTTTAATTTAATCTATGATATCATTTTAATAAAGAGTAATTCATTTCGTGATATTATAGGTTCACTTTCCTGCCTCGATATATTATATTTCATTACTGGTTTTTAGTGTTTGGATTAGGATGAAAATACGTTAATATTAAACTTTACTTCTTTTGTGTATTCTGTACCTATCTGAACAAAAATAACTTTTTAAATCAGATTACTTACTTGCATAGCCAAGCGCTTCAGCTGCGCATTTCGTCTGACACTCTCGATGTCTCCAACAGCCAAACCAATCAGTAGGTTCATCAGAAGAATCGGCATGAATACCATGAAGAGCAACAGCACAACGAAAGTTGTTATAGGGAATGGCAAAGTTGTATCCGTTTCCGATTTATAGTATGGCTGCACGTACGTTCCCACGAAGTCCAATTCGCCTAGCATCATCGCGAATGTTCTCATCAACGACATGGGGATACTGCTGAAAGACAAATGATGGCCCTGCGAAGCAAAATAAATTAATTATGACGTATCGTCAATATAGTAACATCTAAAATATAGGCCCAGCAGAATAGTTTATGGTAGATTATTAATAATTCGCAGAGGTATTAGCTTGTTTCATGAAACATTCGAAATTTCTGTCGTAAACATCAAATTTAATCGCAAACACGCTTAGCTTTTAATAACTATATTGCAAGCGCCACAATTACTGCATAAATTATTGATTTCAAGAAGATTTGATAAATTAATTTATCTAAGGCTATCGAAGTAAATTTGGGATGTAATGGATATAGACATATTTATTCACTTTGGCACAATTTTTGTAGTTTAACATCAAAACAACTATTTACATGCAATGCTAATAAATTCGCCCTTAGAGCAAAAATGATAATTTACTTCAAATTTATGATGAGGTTGTTTAAGTAATATCCTTTCAACCAATGCACCCACTTTGGACAGTAGAATGTAAAATGCCAAGCCGAACGCGATAATCAGAATGGAGAAGACCATCAACACTTTGATGAGTGTTTGTAGGATCTCAAGGAACATCACGACGTAAATGCCGACTTGATCGAATCGTTGCAGAAGTAGCAGCAATTCGAACCAACTCAGGAAAACCGTTATGGCAGCCGACGACAACTGTAAATGTAAAATTACAAAACATTTGAATAAAAAGCAATTTGTTTAAAAGAACGCTTGAGGACCTCTTTTACGGAGATTTTTCTATTGATAAGCTAGCGTTAGTTATTCAGACGTTACGCACGTATAGAAAAATCTTTAAGATAATTTTATTCTATTTTGTTTCTTTTTGCACTCATGTTCTTCCTTTTAATATTAACGTATTTTTTCAAAGACATTTTGTTTTAAGCGAAGAACCGGCTTAATGACAATGTCTACCGAGGTTAATGACAATGTGTCTGCCATTAATGTAAGAAAAAATCTTTAAGACTACTTAAAATTCAGAACAAAAAGTAAGTAGCACTTACCTGTATATCGTAATTCGCGTCAATTACTGAGGGAAGAACCATCAAAGTAGAGCAAACATAAAGTGTCCAAGCGACTAAGTTGGATGGATCGAAAATATAATGCCATTTCTGCTGTCGCAAGTTATATGCCTCGCGGATCATGCACATAGAATTGTAGACCAGGATCGTCATAGTGCTTGTATACATGGCTACGATTTTTTGGAATTCTAAAAAAGGAAATAATGAAAAACTTGATTAGTATCCAACTTCAAATAAGAATATCAAAGAATTTTATAAATGTAAATCGACATAATTATGTTAACGTATATTATAACACCAGTACGTTAAAGATAAAATCGACATAATTGTAAATTTTTTCGAGTCTGCATGTCAATACAAGAGATTGTTCATTTAAAACTTTCGCATGGAAGTCAATAAACATTTCCGTTCACTGAGACTCACTTTGTTAGTATCCTGATTGCGACTTCAAAGTAGTCGCATGAATTTAAATAAAGCAAACACTTTATAAGATCATTATATTTGTGTAAAACATTAAGTTCAAAAATATTATTACCTTCCGTAGAATTAGCGGCTGTTCCATTTAAAACATCAAAAGCCTTTACGTCGTCGTTGGTCGAAAAATTTAAAACGGAATATGGTACATCAGTACCAGTTTTAACTTTTGTGATTGTCATAAGCAGATAAGAGTACATAGTTACAAACAAAAGAAATACGCTGTACAGAAGTAAGTTCGTCAAGTGGAAATATTTCCCGTAAGAATTCCATTTCATCTGTAGATACTTCTGGCTTAGTGGATGTGCCAGTAACTCTACTCTCCCATGAGCGACCATAGCCTAAAAAGTTTTGACTGCGTTAAATTATATAAAAATAGTGTAAGTTATTAGTGTTATTATGCTATTTATACATATTTACAACTCAATCACACAAGTTAGTATAAGTCCAATCACCACACAAATTGCTTGTATCAAAAGTGTATCGCAGACTTTGCCGTGGACAAGTGTATATTACAGGTTGTGTTTATTTTAGTTTTCTTCAACGAGATCAATTAAATATTATTGCAGGCCTAAAATTATTTACTTTCATTTTTCATCTACCGGATATATACTTATTGGAATGAAGTTTCTTAGTACTTGCAGTCGGAATTGATTGGAAATCGTCTCTTCTCTGTCTTTGACTTTTCCACTCTTTTCCAACTATATATGAGAATTTCGTGTGCTTTTGAGTGTCGATATTTATCGTGCGTATTAGTTTTTGTTATTAAACATGCGTTAGTAATATTGCTTATTATTGTAATTTTGTAATTCGAGTAATGGGAATTGTGGTATTGCAATTGCGTAACTTGTTACACGTATTTACAATGTTTACGACGTTAAGAAACTTCATTTCTGACTTGTCTTACTCGTGGGATGCAGAACATTCGTTTGGCGCTATAAGTTTTACCATTGAGCCAAATTTGGTGAAATTTGACGAGTTTAAATTTACAGGAAAATTTTGTGGTGTTATATCATTTCCCACATACAAATTTGTTTCTAACGTTAATTGCTGTATGCAGGGCCAAACAAATGACGCTTGCTATGTGGCATTTGGTTTGGATGATTGGATGGTTTTTGCTCGCACTGGAATGTAATATTTCAATTGATCTCGTTGAAGATAAACAATGTACATGGAAATACAAGCGAAGCGTCACTGTTATACTGTGATGACACTTCACTCACGTTGATAACATTCAACGGTTCTGGTCGAAACTTTGGGTCGTTCCGCGCCTGTCTCAGCGCTTCTATTTCAAGCTTGGAGTGTTGGTAGAACTTGAAAGAGTACTTAATCTGTGATGAAGTGAAAATAAAGAAATTAAAAATGATAAATTGATCACCAAATTAACTTACGTTAAGGGCTGGCAAAGGAATTTGTGGCGTTTTTGAATTCGTACCGTCATCGTCCAAAGGCTGAGGGACTAACGCCTCGAAGCTGTACTTGATCTAAATTTTACAAATGGATTAATGTTTATTCAAAATATTAAAAATAAAACAAGTTTCACCATTACACAATATGCGTGATTACATACTTTAACGAGTTATTAACATGTTTCTTATTGGGTTACTTATAACATGAATTAGGTCGGCTTTATTGCTCAATATCTGGTATAAATGTTATAAGATTATTTTATTCAAATAGCTACATTTAAAATTATAACCTGAGTTTGTTTCAAATAACTTATTTTACAATCAGTAAAAAAATCCTACAATTAGTAAGAGCATTTCATTTAAAAATAACGGCTTTATATATCCTCTTAATAAATATTACCACGATTAAACAATACAAAAATAATTAATAAATATGCAATTGTAATAAAATTGTCGCTTAAATCAAGTAGTAACAAATAATTTTATATTTAAGTAAATGCCTTACACTCTTCAATACACTAATAACCGTAACTTACATAAAAGCTCTTAGAATCTTTCTTGCAATTTGCTTTGGTGATGCATTTGTCCTGCACTGCTTCAAACACTCGAGGCATGTTGGCTATGAGTGCTAGTGTCACACACGGATGACGGTCAGACCTTAAAGCCATCACTTCCTTGGCCCTGGAATTATAAAGCAAATAATTGTAGGTATTTGTTTAAAGTAGGAAGTGGCATTATTGAAAACTTTAAGTATTCCTTGGCCATAGATTATAAAGAAAATAATTGTGTGTATTTGCTTCATCTAGTAAATGGTTATTGGTAATGACCCTCTTGTTATCGGCTAGGAGGTGTTTTTAGCAAAAATTTTACAGATTAGCAGCAACATTTTACTGCGAAATAATATGACAACTGCGGTCACTAATTAATGTGTAATACATTTACAGAAGACATAATAATAATTATGATACATAATAATAATTATGTCTTACCTTACCATACGTATAATTGCCAATGAGCAACTCGATTTTATTTTTACAATAATTATTCGATTTTTAAATAATAATCTAGTTATTATTGTTTAAGAAATAATGGAACATTCATCATATAAAGTACCACAATTCAATACAATTCATATAAAATACCACAGTTCACTTTATCTTACTCATGTCGAAATTTCAAATAATAGATTAATGTTTAATCGCTCTTTTTCGTTGAATCCAAAATAAGCAATTCCAAATTCCAAACAAAAATTAAGGTCTTCTAGAAATATTTCAGTTTCTTTATAATTAATTCACTGACAAGATAGTTCCTACCTTTGCTCGTGGGTGACCATCGCAAGAGCAGCCTCCGGGAACTTATAATAAATGGCGTAATCAATAGCGCTCATATCCATGTTATTGTAACATAGGCTACATCCCATTGAAAGCAGAAGAGCAATGGAATTTGGCTTATTTTCCATTGTGGCGAGATGTAGTGGTGTATTCTGCAAAAAAACATCATTAACGTTATAATATTGGAAAATCTGAAAAAGTTGCTACAGAATTAATTTGACCATTTTGTAATCTTTCGTTGAATAATCTCTCTGGTGTATCAAGAATACGAGAAAACGGGAAGTTATCATAACGAGAACATCTTTAATTCATAACTGCAAGAGTTTTACAAGTAGATAAATGTTAATCTAACTAACATTGATATAAGTTCAAGAATAGTTATATTTGGGAGAAATAAAAAAAGCGGAAACATGAATTAAGACAGAGTAATCATCATCAGAGGAAAATATAACATAATATAGGTATAATACATAATATAAATTTGTTTTCTTTTTAAAAATGATACATCGCACAGTCCCGCGGAGTTTATACGTAACCGATATACAAAGGTAAGCGTAAGTAAGTAACACCGGGCGTCGGACGTTGGATGGGTGACCACTGGTAGCAAAATTTTACACGAAAATTTGTTTATTAGAGGAAAGAAAATATGCCAGTAATGTTATAATTGAATAGTAGTCCTCAGACCACGTCAAGAATCTTACAGATGGTTTGAAGATATTCAACTGTATTTTATGTATGTACCTACTATTTAAATTACATAAAATATATGTTTTTACTTACTCCATCTTTATCAATTTGATCCAATAGATGCGAGTGCACAGAATGCAGAAGTTCGATTGTTTGGGTATATCCACTCATAGCTGCGTGGTGCAATGGGTTGCGTCCATTGTGATCCCTATGGAGTAGTGCACCCCTGTTTAGGAGTAGCTGTACTACTCTGGTATGACCTTCGCGGGATGCGATATGAAGTGGAGTCAATCCTTCACCGTCGTTTTCGTTAATTATAAAAGTTCCTTTATCAGAGTCCAATAACTGACTTGCTGTGTGATAGCGGCCGTATCTGAAATAAACGTACATAAAGATAAATAGTTAGGTGATGTTTGTAGAAACATGTTGAATACGTGATAAAACCAGTGTAGTTCTACCGGGGAAGTACCACCGCCTCACCTACTTCCATCGTGAAGCATTTCTTGCGTGAAGGGTGTGGTTGCCAGCACACTTTTATAAAAGGCGACCATCATAGTCTTCGGGAGTAGCAACGCATCTATGATTGACTTCAGATAGAACCTATATTCTATGTGAAGTTCCTTACAGATGTCTATGGGCGGCAGTGACCATTAATTACCAGGTGGATTGCATGCTCGTTTGCTACTTCAATCAGATAAAAAAAAGAAAAATGTATAGACGTCTGATTAGGTTTTACACCTATGTTAACCCTTTTTTACCCACATGACCTTCAATTACTCTTAGTTAGATTAGTCTAAGGTCACGTGGGTGAAAACGGGTTAAGATGGGTTTACATCTTTGTCAAACGTCTATACATTTCTCCGAGAAGCTCCCTTAAACCCCTTAGATTACTCTAAGGTCACGTAGGTAAACGAACGGAATGATATTACTGTGTCTAACAAATCGATCTATTTTTTCTCACAACAGATTTACGTGATTACAATCCCATACTGTTTGGAGGTATACTAATGGGTTGATGACAATCACAATGTAGAAATATAAACGTAACAGTCCACAATACACGATATCTTGCGTTTATTCTGGTTTTTGAAAAATGTAACATAATACACAGGATTACGAAGATCTACGAATGTAACCCACATTATTAACTTTAAATCATATGAGTGAAATAAATTTTTATTTAGCTGTAATAACATGTCATATTGCGCGTAACGTGCATTAATGGTATTTTTAGTTCTTCAAAGCTGTTACATGTTTTGCTGCATCAGGCTTTAAAAAGGACGATTCTAAGACATTTGTCACAGTTAACGCGCTTATCCTTACCATTAACTGAGTACATAATCACAACATAATATTTTCTGGATATTCCCCGAAAAAGAAGGACTAGGGCTATTTCGCACCGACGCTATAAATCATTTACCTGGCAGCAAAGTGCAAGGGACTTTCATTTCTGTTGTTCTTGAGATTGATGCAGGCACCAAGTTTTATCAAGTTTTCTAGAGAGCGGATATGGCCCTCGCGGCTGGCGTAGTGCAACGGCGAACATCCTGTGTTGTCTTTCTCATTCAGAAGTTCTATTAAGCTCTTCTCGCAACGATCCTGGAAAAATAATAAATTGGCTCTAATAATAAGTTTTATTTCAGTTAAAAACTTTGCGAACAGCGTGGCATCAACATGGTCTGCCACACAATGGGTTCACGGTTCGATCCCCGGCCAAATACACATATGAATGATGAATCTAGATTCCTATTTTAGACTTGGATATTCCTGTGTTCATGGCATTCACAACACAGGAAAAAATCCACTTTTCGGATAGTAAAGTACAATCGAAGAAAGATACATAATAGATCAATGAGTGCATAGTACAACTAGTAGGGGTAGTAATTGATAAAAATTACTCACTTTACAATTGGCAGCAAAATCTTCCAAACGACCACCGTTCATAACCACAAGATGTAACACATTCCGTAAGTTTATATCCTTAAGTTCAATGTCAGCGCCGAGCCGAATCTAAAAACGGAAAAGCATTAAAATATGTTATCACAAGAAGTCTACATTCACTGACTAGTAGGTTCTAGAAATGCTTACATTATTCACATGTTCAACCGATTAGTTTTTGTGAGTATTATAGAGCGACCTTGATGCTTGCTTCAATTATTAAGGAACTTTATTATCAAATAGCCAACAAGGTTCCTTGGTTGCACTTTTGTGAAGAAACAAGTAATCTTAAACGCGTTTTAAAGTCAAACAACGAACATTATACTGTTAAAGTGAAATCTACTTGTTATGTGTTTGCAACTACTACAACATGTAAGGAAGTTCAAGACAAACTTACTAAAGTATGAACAGTTCTCCATCCTCCTCTTGACGCAGCCAGTAAAAGCGGCGATCTCTTTTCTTTGTCTAAGGGATTTATATCAGACCCCTCAGAGATCAAGTAATTAACGATATCTGGATGATCAAACATCGCAGCGCAGTGGAGTGGAGTCATTTTCTGCACGTCACAAGATGTCAAGCAAGCCACTTTCTCTTCAGGTTGCATTTCAAACATTAGTTTTACTATTTCTAATGCACCCTGGTAAACAAAATGTTTCTTATAGTGTATATATAATTTACTTACGAGTTTTTGTAATCAATTAATACTTAAGATCCAAGGTATTGATTGATTTGTGTCCAATTTATGCAGCAGCGTGTGACATAGTTTATCGACATTACTGAACATTAGAGATTAAGATATAATGGTTTTAAAGGTTTGATAAATAGTAACCAATTTATAACTGATTAGAATAATTATGTTTTGTCAACTGATTTAATAAATATACTCCGCACTCATATAGGAAAGGATAAACGTAAAATATAGAAGATAAAACTTAACGAGCGGTAGCGCTTTGCAAGCGGGTGAGCCCAATTAATGTAAGTTCAGATCTCACCTATAAGATCCATAGTCATTCTTATACAAAGTCCAAAATTACGTTAAATCGTTAAATTAAACTTTAAAAGACTGATAATTAAATTATAATATAATGAATGATTGAGAATTTCATATTCATATAAAAAAAACGAAAGGATAACTAAAATATGTCATGATGATCGTAAGAATACCTATGTAGGATTTGGATTGGTTAATAAATAATTAAAATAAATGTTAAGGACTGAACGAATTATCAAGAATACTTATTGTTTTATTCTCAAAACCAACATTTACTAACCAAATAAGCTAAATTCGGGAATGGGTTACAATTTCGGCCATAAATTTACCAAATACTACATATGCCATTATTCGGGCTTTGACAGCAACTTAATAGTATATTTAGAGTGTAAATTAGAAACGTTGATTAGTATGTGCATAATTAATATCATTTTTAAATTCAGTAATTAATAAAATTACGTTACCTGTGCACAAGCGAGGTGAACAGGCGTAGACAAATCATGTTGTTGAGTTGATATCTTCGCACCGGATTTGATGCAAAGTTCTACTGCTTTGATGTCCCCACCGTGCACTGCCGAGTGCAGAGGAACATTTCCCTCATTGTCAAATAGTGACATCATTTGTTCCCTGCTACAACCTCTAGACTCTCCCCATTGGAGAAACACTTCCATAGTTTTCGATGAAGCATTTTTTGCTGCTTCGTGGATGGGATAGTACCCGTTATTGCAGGGTCGTTTGCTATCTGCACCCAAGTCTGAGATCTGTTTACAATATTTTGCGTTATTAATATTGTCACCTTCTTGCTATTTATTATTTTGCGCTTACTTGGTACGAGAATTAAATTTAGATTTACATTTTATGAAGTATTTATATATGTCTTAGGCATTCTTAAATATATTATTAATGATTTACTTTATGACGTTTATATAAGCGGTGATATCAATATAATAATGATAATAAAATAATTTATTGCCTTACACAGCAAAAATTACACAACATGCCATGTGTCAAAATGCAAAAGGACAATAGGAAGCGGCTCAGCTTTAACTGATACGGGATAGAGATCCCGCGCAACGCTGTGTTTCGGCCGTTACCTTCTCCAAAAGGTTTTTTTTGGGAATTAGCAGTACGCGGTTCCCCATTTACAACAGATTTCACAAATTCGTAAACGAAAAATAAAATAAAATTGGCATAAAAACAGTAAGGAAACTTAGCAATCACAATAACATGCGTGTGTGTGTGTATGTGAGAGAGAGTGTATGTGTGCGCGAATACCAAATATTGTGAGAATTTTTAAACTTTAGTGCGAAATAATTCTTTTAGGTTCAAAGTTTTATGGTTGCAGAGTTTCAGATTCTCTTCAGCGTTTTCTTTTAAAAAGAGCTAATTTGTATTTTGCTCTGAAGCATTTTATAGACATAGGTTGTGTCATAGAAGGTGGTACGTCGTTTCAGATTGCTGCAGAAACGGCTTCTGTATCCCGTGGTCTTATGTGCTGGTATGGACAAAATAATATGTGCATTAGAGCGAACGCTTCGTTGATCAATATCGTTGGCCCAGTTAAGTTTCTTACAAAGATACTTAGGTGTTTTGCTCCACATAACTCTTTTTACCATCAAAACATAGTAAAGTTCTGTTCTGGCGCACATACTAAGAATACCCTATGTAAATATTAAACAGAAAGTTATTTCTAAATCACAAATATATGACATTAATTATATATATTTATATAAAATATTTGTGTTTTAGACATAAGTATTTCGAGGATTTGAACGTTTTTTAAACAAAATACATAGAACTATGATGGATTAACTCAACATTCGACAAACAGTTTGATATAGCGACAGCTTCAGCCATGTATATTCATCGAAATGGTGGAATGGTAATAAATTACAAAAAATGAAACAGTATTCCGCAAACGGGATCAAGAATAACAAATGGAACACAAATATTCGGCAAACAAACCAATTTATTTTAAGAACGAGCGCAAAGAAATTGCAAACTGTGGGTGTTTTATCATACGCTTACTTTAACGAAATATCTACAATTACTCTTACTATCATTTTATTACCTACAATAATAACATTTTCAAAATTCAATTATATTAAATTCAAATTAAATTATATTCAATTCAATTATACAAACTAAAGCTTAGCAGGGCAGATAGTAATTTACTTACGCTACTATTTATACAATATCCATCTTATTAATACGGCTGAGAGAATATGTTTGAACATTCGTCTTCCAAAGTTTTCAGGCATTAGAATTACTTTACTATAGACTCTATGTTTGAGTTTTATTAAAGTAATTGTGAGTTCGAGATTGAGTTTAGGGACAAAATACATATTTAAGCATCAGGACAAAAAAAGCGTGATCAGTAATTTTAAATTTAATGAGTGTGTTTATAGGATTCTTACAACGGTAATTTTCAATTGAATGGAGTGGTTTTAGAATTCTTACCAAGATCCTTGCACACAAGTCGTGATCCTGAATGGCAGCAATGTGTAGCGCGGTGCGACCATGCTCACCGCCGTCATCGACAGTAAATTGATCTTTGTATTTCGCGAAAGTTTGAAGAACTGATACCTGCAATTTCCCACCACATCTCCTTTTGGAATTCGATACGCAAAAAACGATTTAAGTCTACTAAACTATAGTTGGATTGGTTTTACCCTCTTTTGGTTTATAACAACTTTATATAAAATTTTGAGTTCTTTTCTATCTGTTATGATAGTTTTGTCAATATTATCTATAAACTTTGGGAATTTCTGAAAACCATTCCTGATCATTATTTATTAAGCCCGTTAAAAACAAACGTTATTGGTATCATCTGGATTGAGAAATACTCGAAACTTTGGATTTCTTGCGTACAGAATATACCTCCTGATTTTAAGATTTTGGTAAGACTGACACAGTGATGTGATACGATCCACCTTCATATTTAATGACAGCGACTACTATAGGATCAATTATGTATAAGCAGAACTTATGTTTTAATCGCTTGTGGGCGATAGCAGTTATCGGTGGGCTGCATTCGGACCCCCCTTCAAATATGTCATAAAGTAAGAGATATGTAGGATGCTAACTTCATTCCATATCTTTTTCTTTGTGAGGTCGGTCTGTGAGGTAATATTGTTATTAGAGTTAGCTATCTAATCTAGTTTTAAGAAATATAAGATGTCATGCGCTCTATTTGTTCTTGAATAAACGTAAAAACATTTGTTTTAGCATAATGCAACTTGTACATAAAGAAATATATAATGATAAAGTAATCAAGACCATTCTCATTTATCAGAAATTGGAACGGCTAACTATTAACTGTTTATGAGATTATCCGCTTCCCTAATCCCATATTGGAGCGCAAAGTCGGTGGCTGTAAGATTTATCGCGATGTGCAATATTGGATTTAATGTAGCTGGGACAAGTAAGATTAAATAAACAAGTATTTTTTTATAGATTAAATATATTGTGAAGTTGAGTGAAGAAAGGTTCTCGAATGGCGACCACGTTTAGGCAAAAGCAGCACGGGTTGCTCCCCCACTAGGTGGACCAATGACTTGAAGAAGACAGCGAGAAACCGTTGGATTTAGAGGGCATAGGATCAGTTGGAGTGGTGCCATTTAAGGGAGGCCAGCAGTGGACCTCAAAAGGCTGATAGAAGAAGGAAATATTGTGAATAATATCACATCGTATGATGAAGTGTAATAACTTGAGGAGACTTACTTTAAATAGTTTGAAATGTTTACCTTATTTAAGTAAGTGGCTAGATGTATAGGCGTTTGGTTTTTCTCATTTAATGCTCCTGTGTCGACTTTCCTGGAAACAAGAAAAAATTTCAATTCAAGAATTCTCCGGATTATTTACGCGTATAACTATTTAAACTATAAAGTGTTGTAAGTTTAAATTTCGTCTGTTTCCCTTACACAAGTGTGCTATATTTTAACAATTCCATTTTAACTTTTATATTCTGTTTTTTATTACTACTACTACTATTACTATACCTATAAGACATATTTAAGATAAATGTAAAATCAAAACGTATGCCTCTTTTCCTTTTTGTTACATCAATGTTACCAACACTTCAATGTTTCAACACCTTCAAGCTATGAAAATAATATTAAAAAAATGGATATACAGCTTATTTACATAAAATAATGTGTATGTATTACGTATTCGTATCACATTCTGTATAAAATTAGTTTAGGGTCATTAGGTACTATCGCTTGAACTATAGTTTGCTGAAGCTACCATTTTATTGTTGTTGAAAATTTGTCGAAGCCACTCCTGCTTAGTCGTGTTTAATTTAAATGTGACCATCAAGCAACGTATAAATATTTGCTTTTAATCACAAAACACTATCAACCGTCGATTATTTACGCATTTGTATTTGTCAATAAGCTACTGAATAGTCGCCGAGCTATTTGACAGCAGCTTGTCTGAGGCAGTCGCGCTAACCACTTCTTAATCGCGTAATCTACGGTTTGCCCAAGATTCCCGATATATGCACCTACTAAGGTAATTTATTATTTACGAAACTTCAAAATTTATAATGTGATTTTCTATTAGCAACATTTTTACACTATTCGACTACTGTTAAATTTTATGCACTATCAATTTCTATAATGAGTAGTAGAATACATTTTTGATACTACAAATGTTCAATATTGATTGTGTTTTCAATAGAAATAATTATTCACCAATTTCCTTCTTGGATACTTACTGTTGTAGCAAAAACTCAATGACGTCAAGAGCTTCGTATTCCACAGCGACATGAAGTGGGGTGTTACCGTTGTTGTCACGAGCATTCAAATCTAAAATATTGTAACACTAGATTATACCTTAGATCTATAAACGAAGAACATCAGGAAAGGAGTTATAAAGATGCTAAACGCAACCTTAACTTAAAAGGATAAATACTGTTAGGGTCTAACCCTAACCTGTCAGATTTTTTCTTCTTATAAGATTGATGTAGCAAACGAGCATGCAGTCCTTATGGTAAGTGGTCCTTGCCGCTCATGGACATCTGTAAGCAACTTCATACAGAACACGGGGTTCTATCGGAAGTCGATCACAGATGCGTTGTCACTCCCGAAGACTATGATCGTCGCCTCATGTGAAAGTGTGCCAGCAACCACACCCTTCCATCGAAACGCAAGAAATGCTTTACGCTAGAAATAGGTGTAGCGGTGTTACTTCCCTGGTCGAACTACACTGCTTCTACCAACTATAACTAACCGTTGTTGTTAGACTATTTGGAAATAGTAATTAGTAACTAACACAAATTATTTTTAAATTCATTTTGAAGCTTAAATATCAAGAAATCTATAATAAGCATTCATTTTATTGTGTATTTAAATATATTGCTACCAAAAACATCAACTGAAAGTATATAAATAGAGTATATGAAAAGACATATACTAATGAAGGTTTTATTTTTCTACCAAAAATAACTGTTTAGTTTTTATGCTTATTTTTATCAACCTTTGAAAATGGTGCTCTTTTACACAGCTGTGATTGTATCAGAGTCAAACAACAAAGCTGAGAAACTAAAGGTTTTACAGAAGGGTCTTAATATTCAAAAGGCGTTGGTATTTCGAACATTCGAGATATTCGGCCTTAGATAAGACCTTCAGAACTTTGCGATTTTAGATACGCATTGAAAGACATTTTTATTGGCGAATGGGTTTATGTGGATACAAAGTGTACTGTGCTGATTTTTCTAGAACATTGCGTTAATAGAACAATAGGCAATTAATCTCTAGGAATGGCGTTGCTTGTTAAATGGGCTTATGGCTGTGAAATTATTAATTACTTTATTTTAAAGGGACCTTTAAATTTATTTTTTTGCGTTGAGACAATTTTAGTAGAAAAGAAATAATATGAGATTACATTACATAAAAAACATGAATTTATTACAAAATAATTAATATTTTTGCACGACCGGAATTTAAAATAAAATATAACAAAAATAAACACAACAGTATTACAAAGTTTATGGAATGATGTTCTCTTTGAAGTCTTGTTGGAAATTTAAAAATCGTTCCTATAGAAAATAAGTTATAATTTTTTTATTAGTTAAAAGACGGTTTCAGTATTTTTTAGTTCCTATAATTGTTCAAATCAATGTTTATCAGACTCTTGGGAATCAAAATAAGAAAAATATCAAGTAGTCATAATCCAGATTACTGCTTTCAGCACGATTTTAAAAGCAATGACCTCGTGGAGTGAATACTCCACTTTGTAGATTACAGGTAAAAAGGGATTTTTCTAGGATTACTCATGTCAAGAGTAGCATGCTGGGGCCCTTTTAGATTTATATTACAGTTCATCATAATAGTTACAGATGATAATTCTCAGACTAGACGCTCCTCTAGAGAATACTGTTGTAAAGCAAAGGCCAAGTTGAACGTTGATTGGTTGAAATCTAATCAAAATTAAGGGTGATTCTTATGTTCGAGAACAGACTCAAGGGCGCTTTGATTTATCTTATGTAACGTTATATAATTCCTAAGGTCACGATTCCCTTATGATATGGCTGGATATGTTTTAGTAGTGATATTTTATCTCATTTACCAACTGACAATATCGGTCGTTCTGTGAATTATAACTAAAGAATATAAATATATGCAAGCTTTTTATGTTATATCGTATATCTTTCTAATTTTCATAATTCTAGAAAATCTGAAGCGTATTTCTTTATAATATACAGTATATAAGTGGAAGACGGTATGATCAACTAAATATTAGTTAAAGGTTTAACGATCGTTTATACAATTGGCTAATTCAAATTTAATATATCCAAAATTGATTCATATAGATTTTTATTTTAATCTCAAAAATCTACCACCACTTTTGTATTTGCTATGACAAGAAGCGAGCCAAGAATGATTTATGACCGCTTCGCAATTAAAACGGTTTCCATTTATTTGTTCCTTAGTATTTTTGGAGCCCGACTTCAGTGACTCGTAACTATTTTTATTTTTAGTCTTCAAAAATTATATATTTTTTATTTCATTTTATTTTTATTTTAAGAAAATAAAATTCATACATATAATACATACGAAACAACGTTGGTAAAGGTACGTACTTATTCATGTTATGATTATTAATAATTTAACAATATTACTTGTGAATATGGTTGATTTAATAAGTTTAATGCATACCTCAATTTAAGTTTTTATCGGTTTTTAGTAATACATTATTTTCTTTAGTTCTTTGTTTATGCTTATAGACGTTATGTAATAAATTAGTTCAGAATAGAATAACATTAAACTCTTATCATCTTCTTTGATGTCGTGGTGAAGTGAAGCAGTAAATGAAAACTTAAAGTTCGCTTGTGGTTACAATGTCTTTCAATTATGCTCTAGCTCTCGCCGCAGTTAATTGAAAAATGTAGTTAACTTCAAGAAGTCGATAATAAACCCCAGGCAATGTCATATTTTGTTGCTTTTAGTATGAAATACTTAAATTCTTCACTAATTTCTTAGGTTCAGGATAGTCCCTATTTTTGCCTGTATCTTATTGAAGTAGCAATGAACATACTGTTCACCGAATGGTAAGTGGTCACTGCCGCCCATTGACACCTGTAAGTAACTTCATATAGAATATAGTTTTTATCTGAAGTCAATCACAGATGCGTTGATACTCCCGAGGACTAAGATGGTTGCATCAAATATAAGTGTGCCGGCCTTTCCAACGAAAAGTAGGAAATGCTTCACGCTAGAAGTAGTCTCCTATTATCAAGTATAAATAAGTGTGGTGATGGTGCTTTCGGATTCCAAACAACCACTAGGAGTTTTACAAAAAAAAGCACTAAGAGTTTAAAAAAAATCATGAGAACTGCCTATGAAAATTGAATCTTATAAAAAAAATCTCAATGTAAATTGTCTCATGTAACGTATATTAGATACAAAAGTGTCGGTTACGGTAACAGCATAACGAATCAATGATTTTTCATCTCAAAAAATTTCCAATGCAAGGTGAATTGGGAATATTTTGGTTTTGGTTTTAGTTTGGATAAGGTTTTCTTTTCAATATTTTTTTTATAATACAGAAAAACTTCGACCGTTATTGCCCTGCTAGACACTACAAGTCTTCCCGTCAAATAAGGTACTATGTCGCTATTTATGAGCACTATGTTTTATTCTGTGCCCGAGGGAAGACTTGGAACATAATCTGTACTTCATCACGCTTTTGCAGTGTGCACTAGGTTGTTTATTGCATCATAATCAAGTTCTACTAAGCTGTATTAAAAAAAAACAAAAGTGTAACGGAGAACTTAAATAGATTGATTTGATATCTATACTAATATTATAAAGCTGAAGAGTTTGTTTGTTTGAACGCGCTTATCTCAGGAACTACTTTTTCGAATTGAAAAATTCTTTCTACGTTAAATAGACCATTTTTGAGGAAGGCTTTAGGCTATATAAGTGATGTTTCTATGTAACGCTGCAACGTATTTTTAACGCGAGCGAAGCTGCGGGTTTCAGCTAGTTCAAAAATAAAACATTACTTTGATTCTTTTGAACGAACAAGATGTATTATACCCAAAGATAATAGGACATCGAGGTATAATGAGGTTAGGTAGGATTAGCATGTATAATGGAAGGTAATAATACTAATTGTCAACGATTAATACACTTCCTACCGTCCTAATTGTGAAAAAGAACCGTCAATTGACAACTGTAAACAACCCTTGATAGGATTCAGGTCTGCCTGAAGTAGACCACAAACGTATTGATACATTGGATTAAGTTTTATATCTCATGTAAGGTTCTCGAACATGAACTGCTTCAATAAAATTTAGGAGTAGCTAATCTCAAAATTAAATGTGACAAAATATGGCTTGAAATCTGCAGATTTATAAAATCCTATAAATTACTGAATTATGAAATCCTAAACCTATTGAGGTAGGTTTAGGATTTAGATGTACGTCAAAATTCAACAACATTAACAACTAAGTACAATAACGCGAATTGTTTTTATTACTTAATGATATGTCGAACTTGTCGAACTTCTTTTTGACTATTTAAATCGTTTTTATCGTTGTCACGGCAAATCCGACCCGTTACACATTTATTTATATCTGTACTCTATACTAATATTATAAAGAGGAAAACTTTGTATTTTGGTATGTTTGTTTTGAATTAACTTAAAAACTACTAAACCGATTTAAAAAAAAAAACATTTTCATCGCGAACGCTGCGGTATCTATTGATTATTATAGAGCATGTTAAGAAAGCTTATCAATATCTACGTAAAACTTTGACGCCAACGCCGCGCAATAACCAGTGTGCCCCCACGCAAAACAGGTGTTTACGTTACGTTAAGTTTTTTGGGACTTCTATCGGAATAGCATCAACGCCCACCGTAGTCGCCAACACTCATGCCAGGCGCGGTGACTATTGACCAAATCCCCATTACGGATAGGGGAAAAGACATGTCAAGGTGAGGATCTCAAGTGTAGAATGGTATGATAGGTTACATTATAGTCTGCGCGTATGAAGTCGCGTGGATTTTAGTTTAAATGTATTTTAGCGTCGCTGCTCACGGGCTACCGGCCATAACCACCAAACGGCGCCACTGGCATATTTCCTGTAGTTTCCATATATTTTAAATGGACTCGCCGCACAATGTCAACGTTTCTAGCTTCTAGTGTGGCCGCCGCGAATGGCCCGTGTGCGGCGACACTTATCTTATAGGTTATATAGAAATATCTACTAGTCATTGCTCTAATAATTCATAACTATAAACAAATATAATTCTAGAAAACTCAAATTTGCGGTTTTTGGGGAAAAAGTATATATTACAAATTAGTATATTAATGCTAGTTATATTAGTCTAAAATCTATCATTAAACTTACCTCCAGCGTAGTTGTTGATAAAGTGTAGTATATTGGTGTTGTTCCTGGCGGCTGCTTGATGCGCTGCGGTGCGCCCGCGCGCGTCTCGTACTTCCAGACGGGAAGGCTCGTTAAGGTACAGTCGCATAAAATCCTCCACGTTACCACTCTCTGCAGCCTGTGAACAGAAGTCTCTGTTATGAAACATATCGTTAATATAACTGTAGTAGGCAGGAACTCGGTCAGGACTCCGGGGTCGCCAACGAAACGCAACCGGGGTACTCCCAGCGCGATGCCCCTGCGGGCCCTTGCTTGGAGAGCGAATACACTCACCACACTTTATACTCTTTACGACGGCGTATCGCATCAACCCATTATTGTCCCACTGCTGGGCACGGGTCTTCTCCCAGAATGAGAGAGTTTAGGCCATAGTCCACCGCGCTGGCCAAGTGCGTATTAGTGGACTTCACACACCTCCGACAACTTTTTTTTTTTTTTTTTAAGAACTCTCGGGTGTGTAGGTTTCCTCACGATGTTTTCCTTCACCGAAAAGCAGTGATAATTAATTTCTAATACGCACATAAATCATTGGTGCGTGCCTGGGTTTGAACCTCGGACCTCCCGATCGAGAGGGCAAGTTTCAACCATTAGGCTATCACTGCTCCTGCTCCTATTACGACGGCGTGCGACCACATAATTATGCCGCCTTCCTTCTCGGAGTAGCTAGGCTGGACGGCTCGAGTTCTCACTCTAGCCGCGCGCAACCCCCTAAGCACCTTTTAGTCACCTATTACGACAGGCATGGAATACGGTAGCCCTATTCTGGTCACGGAACTACAGGGCCAAACTCCCTAAAGTACCTACTAATTGACATAGTAATTTACGTAATCAAATTAATTTTTGGTCATGTCTATTGGTTCCATATATTATCTTTAACACCTCTAATGAAGTTAAGTTATCAATGTCATAAAAAAATGTATTTCTTTTAGAATACAAGTGTTATAGATCATATTGAGTTGATTTTCGAAAGAGGAAAAGACTGACGTGGAATAACTGGAAATTGAAAGTAATGAAAGAAACTCACTCCTTTAAGTCTTAAAAATTTAACTAAACTTTATAAAATACGACTCTTAAATGATGTCTCAGTTGTCATTTGCCGTGTGTGGTTTAAGCATTAATAAGCCTATATGTATACAACTTGTGTCCTTTTGAGTCTTATAAAAAACGACTAAGATTTAAAATTAAAAGTATTGAAGTTACTCTTTATATTTAAGTCTCAAGAGGCTAGCCGAGGTGTGAGCCGTTAAAAATGAGACAAGTCTTCTTAGACTTTTTTACTACTCAAAAACAAATCCACCTCAAATCTTTTAAGCCAAGTTATAACAAAGCTATATGTATTATTAGAAATAATGCATGGAGACCGTTATCTGCCATTGTAAAATAAGTTGATACCGACTAATTTGTACATTCTAGAAAACTAAGGCTCGGACTGATTTTAATGACATGTATCTATCGAATTTATTATTATATTTGTAATTGACATTCTCTTTTTAATACAATTAATTATAATAATATTTGTATGTCATAATATGACTAGATACGATGGAAGTGTCTATTTTTATGTGAACCACCTTGATTGTACCCGTATCTAATGACAAATAAACGATTTGAATTGAATTTGAATTGAATTGAATTGAACCCGAATTAAGTACATTTATTATACTGACAAGAACAATGTGTTTAATGTCTATGTGTTCAGTACCTTAATTCAATTCTACAAGCTAAGTTCATCAACCTTGTGGACGACGAACTACAGATGTCTCTGACTGAGGATTTACTTCCAGCTGTAAATTCCTCTTTAAATGATACATTCCTGAGACAAAGAACTGATCCTTTAATGGGAGTCGTGTTGCTTCTAGTTTTATTGTACTCAGCAGTAACTATAATAGCTGATCTTCATTACCGCTAGTTTATTTTAGTGATATCTCATCTTACTAGTCACCCGTCGCCACGGTCAATATTTGACCGTAATTGAAATTTAAAAAAATGTGTGCGTGTACTAGCGTACACTCGTAAGAAGTGAAACTTCTTTATGACGTTATTTTTCAAAAAATAATTTACTATATGCAACTTTACAGAAATTGGTTAAATAAAGTTAAATAAGATAAAGTTTAATAAAAGGCTTTTATTAAACTTTATTAATAATCTAATCTATAATAATCTATCTAATATCACGCGTGGTAGAGATAAGAAAAAGGCGCGTAACGGAATAAAAAAGATGGCGCGTAACGTAACGTAACAATGTTACACTAAATTTAAAAACAACCCCGATAAAGAAGTTTCACTTCAAAAACTAAACTTCATATTGTCCAAAGTAGCACGTATTTCTCAAATTCAAATAAATTGTTATAATTTTCAAGTTATGTTGAACGCACCCGTAAGGTAATAAGAGATTTTTATTAAGCTGTTTTAGCCGAATTTAGTGAAGCTGCATTTAAAAGAAATAGCGGGTATTTTGACAAAGACATCTGACATTTTTGACGTTATGTGTTTTCATAGTAAGACATTTAACGTTCTATTTCGTTTATGACGTATGTTTTTGTGTCAAATGTAAGGTAGTGTGTGTATTGTGTTTTTAGTTGATTTTATGTATGTCTTTTGCATTATTTGAAAAAAAATAGCATTACGTCATCCTTGTCTACACCACGATAACTGTGCGTAATTTCGTACTTCTCTGTCTATGGCAACTATCTTAAAAACGGATCATAGGTTTTTGCTTCACGTAATAATATATAGATTTAGTTATTTTGAAGTCTCTACTAGCCGTTTGACTAATAATTCATGAATAAAAATTTGGGGTTTTTAGGGAAAGCCAAAAAGTGTACATAAAAATTATTACCAAAAAATGAAAAATAGGTACTCAACGTAGTTACACCAACTGGGTTCAACCACGTGAGACCCAACCAAATTAATCCATAAGCACAAATATTTCATCAAAATCGATGAAAACTTTTATGAGGATAGGAATTATGAATACGTACATAGAAATTTTATATACAACGATTATCAAGAAACATTGTGTCTGGACTTTCGTTCGTAGATAAGTTTGATAAATCTACAAAAGTTAGTAACACGATTATGTGGCTTGTGAAACAACGAGGCTAAATCCACTTTTTCATCGTAGATCCAAAATCCACGGTCTATCCGATGAATATTTACTAAAAGCAATGTTACGTTGCTTATATTACAGATATTAACTTAATTTTATAATATAGAAGTGGATTTTTCACGTGGTAGAACCAGTGTAGTTCGACCGGAGAAGTACCATCGCCACACCTATTTCTAGCGTGAAGTATTTCTTGCCTTTCATTGGAAGGGTATGGTTGCCGGCAAACTTTTATATGAGGCGATCATCATAGTCCTCGGGAGTAGCAACGCATCTGTGATTGACTTCAGATAGAACCCATGTTCTATATAAAGTTGCTTACAGATGTTCATGGGCGGCGGTGATCAATTACCATCGTCCCCGATGGCATGGCGTGCATGTTTGCTGCTTCAATCAGATAAAAAAGACTATGCCGTAAACTGGATGTATTTGATCGCTGTCATCTTCCACGGCAATATTAGAGTCTAAATTTAGGTTGGCAACGGATGATTTAGTCGAGACATCTTCCTAACCACACCTTTCAAACAAAAAAACGGCACTGCTTTACATTGCTTTCATGAAGTAGGTGTCTTTCATAGGTGCAGCTGTGGTGTCCCTAAACTAGAACTACAAACAATTCTGCCATCTTTAGATGTGTAGACCATCATGAAATCCAGATAGAACCGGTTAAATGCGAGTCGGCCTAGCGCACGAAGGGTTCCGTACCATCTATACGACAAAGAACACGTTTGTTGTATTAGAGCTCCATGCTACAAATATGTTAATATTTTTTTGTTATAGCGGCAACATAAATACGTGATGTGTGAAAATTTCAACAGTCTAGCTATCACGGTTCGTGAGATACAGCCCGATGACAGACAGACAGTCGGACGGACAGCGTAGTCTTAATAATAGAGTTCAGTTTTTACCTCTTGGGTACGGAACCCTACAAAACCTTGATCAATGTCAATTTTTAGGCACACACAAACACTGATAATAGCTAACTGTTTAGACAATAATCAAAGTACAACCAAAAGTTATAACAAGATTTTACATAGTGTCCCAACTTCATTGTGTTTATGTAAATCGGGAACCCTTCGTACTAAAACGTTGACTCCAAATAAACAACCTAAATGTTTATGCAAATTCATTATAATAATCTATTTATCTATTGAACTAATGAATTTGTGCGATTAAGGACAATAACTTGAAATTTCTCGTATTGTAAAGTTTAACAGACTTATCTCTAATTTGTAACGATGTCCGTGCATATAATTTAAAAGTTTCATGAAGTTTGGAGATAAGACAATTATAATGAACAGAGATCGACGTTATAATATATTTGGATGTATTGTTTCTTTTCAATTACTGAAGAGAAACTTCTTGAGAATTGTAGTGATTTGAAACTCGACGACACAAAAATTGTCGATATACAATTAGATGCTTTAAAATATTTATTTATTTTTTAATACAATTAACAATACGGTTCATCTAATTAGATTTAACAAAATTTACAAAATGTACATATATACAAAAAAGAAAAACAAAAACATATAAACAAAAACACTACCATAAAAAAATATCACCATCGCAGTCCCTGGGCAAGGTTCCCAAGATGCTGGCAGCATTTCCTCTTTGCCAGCTCTCGGGTCACCAGTAACGTCGACCAAACGACAGGACAGTAATTTAAAAAACTGCCAAGCGTCTGGACTTGGTCCCAG
Organism: Spicauda simplicius; assembly: GCA_949699795.1. Taxonomy (NCBI): domain Eukaryota; kingdom Metazoa; phylum Arthropoda; class Insecta; order Lepidoptera; family Hesperiidae; genus Spicauda; species Spicauda simplicius. The sequence goes on from OX453056.1 coordinate 13,198,691, forward strand.
AGTTTCAACACCAAACGCCACAAATATGTAGTTAAAAAAAAATAAAAAAATATATAAAATCTTAATAAAATAGATATAAAACATTAGATGCTTGTGAGATACTCAAGTTTGGTATCTGCGAAACAATTATTATTAATTTTCTCTTCTACCGTTTTCAAATTTCACTCACAAGTGTTTTTAATGTAGGTATAAGTGGATATTTTAATTGTTAACATTAGTTTGATTCGACGCGGAGTTAATATTGATTGTAGCATATTGTTTAGTAAATAATAATAGATTATGACAAGTTATATTTCCTAGAAAAGTAATTAAATTAGAACTTATGAATAAAATGTTATAGAATAGATTTCAATGGAATGTATTTTAACTGACATTAATATAATTGGTCGTGTTTATTCCACGTGATTATCAATTTTCTTACTGATGCATTTTTAAAGTATTTTAAAGGTTTAGCGTTTGACTTTAACAGCTTTGACTTACAAGTATGGTCAGTCTATAATGTACTAAAAAACTAAGTTAGATTGGACTGGATAGTTTTATTTAAGCTCGACTACTCTGGGGGAAAGATGTACTATGAACTTTGCCGATGAAGCGATCCATCCGAGCTCCTCAAGTTAAATCTATCAGATTAAATACATTTGGTAAATACATCTTGACTTGAAAACTGAAGTTACACTCTTTGAAATTTACATTTATACTTTTTTATCTAATCGAAGTAGCCAACGAGCATGCAGTCCACCTGATGGTAAGTGGTCATTGCTGCACATGGACATCTGTATACAACAACTTCATATAGAACAAGGGTTCAATATGAACTCACAGATCACAGAAATCACACAATTTGAATTTAAGAAGCAATTTAAATTGGACCGAATTGTGAATCTAAACCATACTCTGGTGCACCTGAACCAAACCAATCAATCAAAAAGTTTCATTAAAATCGCTGCAGTGGCATACACACGCAAGGAAGAATCACTACATAGTATAAAACAAAGTTGCTTCCCGCTGTCTGTTTCTATGTATGCTTAGATCTTTAAAACTACGCTACGGATTTTAATGCAGCCTTTTAGATAAAGTGATTCAAGAAGAATGTGTGTGTGTATAATACATGCATAATATAGTGTAAGAACACTAATAATTTTATATTTAGGCGGAACGAAGTTCGCCGGGTCAGTTATATAATAAATGTGCATAAACAGAGGATACTAAAACAATGGTATTGTGGCGACCTCCCGCTACTCATCAAGAGATGGCGCTACTAGTATTCTGAAACACGCTATCGAAGCATTCTTAGAATCCTGCATATATACAAGTTCCGAACATCAATTGTCGGAGCACGGCCAACCCCCAGGCATGATCACCTAGCCTGGCGGGAGATCTCCCTTTGCCAAAGTATATATTAAAAACAAAAAGTATGTAGTATACTTGTATAGGCTTAAAAATATCAGTAAGTAATTATGTCTGAATTGTTCAATTGTTTCGATTATTATAATTACCAGTACAGGTAATTGATGGCAATAACGTGTCCTACGACCTTCCCACGTGGCCAATAACTGATAGCCGTGTGTAGTTAGCTTTATCAATTTTAAGTTAAGTGGTTAAGTGCTACCGTGTGCACCGTAGTGTATCCAATATTGCCCATAAATTGACGATTGACTTAAAATACAATATTACACATAGGTATATTAGGACGCATATATGATTTAAGATTAATATCGCGTAATTGATACATTTTAATGCGTAAATTTTTTGAGTGAGTGGTACTCACGATAAAAAATTTAATATACACTGGTACATACATATTATAATATCTATATCAGATCTACTGAAAATAATTTTGATTAAGAGTAATCGGGAAATTATACCATTGTTACTGTATTCCGAAACGGACGGAACTGTCAAAATGATATATATTAAATTGTATAAATACTTATAATAGGTATCGTTTTGTTCATATTTTATGGAAATAATAATTATTGTGTTTTAATCATGCTTATGTTATATCGTCGTAACTGTATATCGATATCTATGTCTGGGCTAAATTGGAGTGTCTGTTTCTAAAATTTGTATATATATCATAATTCGAATTGATTTCTTAAGTTCCTTTGAACTATATAAGAGTAATTTAATGCTTCCCTCTTCTTAGCGTGAAGATAAAAATTGGATTTTATTTTTTATACGTACGGTTGCAAACGAGCATGCAGTCCAAATGATGCTAAGTGGACACTGCCACTCATGGATATTTGTAATCAACTTCATATAAAACTGAGGTTTTATCTGATGTCAAACGGATGCTTTGCTACTTCCTAGAACTAAGGGAATCACCTAAGATTTCTCACTCTCTCTTTTACGATAGAAAAAGATGTGGCAACGGTACCTTTTAAATTGGTAGCGTTAATCACATCATAGTATACAACAAAGTCGCTTTTCGCTGTCTGTCCCTATTTATGTATGCTTACATTTTTAAAACTACGCTATGGATTATAATGCAGTTTTTTTTAATAGAGAGAGTGATCAAAAGAGTCAAAAGGAAGGTTTCTATGTATAATACTTGCATAATATATTTTTTTTTATTTATTTTATAACTTTTTGCACACAAATAATACATAACAACAGACATTCTAAAATTAAGTACAAAGGACTACTTATTTCAAGATGAAATTTCTTCCAGCAGCCCTGGGATCGGAGTGTGCATATGTAAGGCAAATTAAGTGTGCACAATTAAACAAGCGGTTAATATAGTGAATTAATATTGCAAAAATTTTAGATTATGGCTTTTAGGCGAAACGAAGTTCGACGGGGCAACTAGTGTTATAATAATGAGTACGTCCGTTTACTAAAGAATAAAAAACACAATTGCCCTCAAGTCCGCAGTCGAAGAAATAAATCCTTTATTTACGACCTACGTGTGCCGAGTCGCCGTCATAACGTCCTTGTGAGTGTCATAGGAAACTGAGAAGGAAAAGAGCGAAGTAAAAAACTTTACGAGTCGCGGTAAAGAGTTTCTTTGTTAAACGATACTGCGAGGAAATTTTGCAAGAAGCGTCATTTATATCCTTTGTATTAACTCATAACTCATAACTACAACTTATGCATTTTGAATTTGTTTACACGGTTTATAATGGGCTTAAGTTATCAATATGAGCAAATGGGTATTAATATACACAAAATAAGCCCCAACAGGCTCTAAAAAAATATGTTACGTAACAGGGCTAAGTAAGTAATAAGTTTAATAATATTACAATTATAACTTATTTAGGTCCACCAATTCGCACTTGGCCAGCGCGGTGGACTATGGCCTAAAACTCTCTCATTCTGAGAGAAGACCCGTGCCCAGCAGTAGGACAATAATGGGTTGACGAAAAACTTATTTAGCTCTAAATATATTTCACGTAATGACGTCGAAAAGAACTTCAAAAACGAAGCCCATGAACTAACACTACAACTACTACCGAACAACACAACGATTCATTATAAACTCATCTGCGAGATTAATATGACTTCAAATTTAAAACTGCTTTAAAAGATAAAACAGTATTTAAATAACAATAGAGCCGTGCCAGCTCCCTATCGTAATACCATTATCCACAGAATAGGACGTGGAATAGGAAAGGAAGCGAAAAATAATCGGCAAGACAGATGTACTCGTAAGTGATGAATGAAAAGGAAAAATGTTTTTGCTAACGCTAAAGCTGACCATTTTTAATTGTTGTTAACGCTACCTTTTCGATGCTTTTGCTACTGAACATTTGAAGCAGTTAAGGTGTTATTTTTTATAATTTAGAAGAAGCAAAAGGTCAAGCCCACCAGATGGTAAGTGGTCACTACTGCTCATGAAACAAATATTTATCTATTAATATTTTGAGATCCTGTGACTGCCATGCATATTGTTGACCGCTATAGGTAGTGATGTTACTCAAAAACACACTGCTATCCATTTTTTTTATATGGCTAAAGTGGCCAACGAGCATGAAATGCATCTAGTGGCAACAGCCGCCAAGGAACATCTATTAGCACTTTCAAACACTATAAAAGTTCAACACAACAACAACCACCTAGTTTATGCTCCCTTAATCGCCTCCAATGAAACTTTTTACATTTTATCATCTACTATGTAAAATAATAAACCAACTGTAAGTACATCTTGATTACTGGACCTTAAACTAAATGATTTAGCGATTATGGCGAACAAAACATGTTGTTCATTTATTGTATTGATTTAAATTAGAATTTCTTTAGCTCTAAGTATTTGTGTCATAAGGTTGGCGGATGCGGTTAAGTGGGTTACACCTCACGGCAGTGGTCAGCCTAAGCAAAGTATGTATATTATACAGTACACTGACATACATGACGTATATGTATGAGCACCCACTCTCAATTTGCATGTAATCCATCTAGATTACTAAGACAGTTAGGTACTATGTAGCACCTCAATGCAGGTATGATTTATGCATGATACAATCCCACGGAAAAATGATTTATAAAACTCGTCAAATCTGAAATGACACTATATCCTTAAAATGTACTAATTATTACATTTGTCTTAGGTTACGTTGTGGGCCTACTATGTGTACCAGGCTCCAAATAAGCACGTAATTGTATTAATGTGATTTATAAAAAATATCATGGAATGTTCTGATTAGGGAGTGACTGTAAAGAGTCATCAAAAATTTTGTATTGCAATATACAAAAATTTTGATAACTGTTTGTCTGGTAGTAAGGGTTATCAGGCGGATGAGGAACCGTCTCAGAGCAAGGCCAGGGAGGGCAAAAGTAATCATTGATTTAGTAAATTATCCATAAAGTTTCGTTTTTATTTAATTATCTTTTGTTTTTTTTTCACTAATTCAGTTTTTGGTACTTTGCGATTGATTAAATATTGCGCAGATTTTTATGAAATAGGCTTTCAAAATATATATAAATACCTATATATTTTTTAATTTTTTTAAATATAATAACCCATTAATTCATTTTGTAGCGGTGAGGCAATTCGGCTGCATAGTCACTGTCGCCTATTGACATTTGCAACACCAGAGGAGTCGGCAATGCTGGGCTTTGAAAGAGAGCTCAAATTGCATCTTTTTTGAAGAGTCCCATGTAATGTCATAAATAAAAGAAACAATTAATCTCTCTGCACATAATTATCATCCAACCATTAGCCTTTGAAAGTCCACTGCTCGACATAGGCCTCCCCTAATCTGCGCCACTTCGACCGGTCCTGCGCCATCTGAATCCAGTGGTTACCCGCCGTGCATAAGCTCAAAGTCGCTCAGCGAGCTATGGAGGGAGCTATGCTTGGTATTTCCTGCGCGACAGAATTCGTAACGATGAAATCCGTAGGAGAACGAAAGTTACCGACATAGCTCTCAAAAGCTAATAAGCTGAAGTGGCCATGGGCAGGCCACATCGTTCGTAGGACAGACATAATTATCGTTGTCACAAAATTAATAATTCTTTTATGGACCAATGTATACCCTTTTATATTGAACTTCGTATCGAAATCAGAAATTTGTTAATTAATAAGTTCAAAGCATTGATAAAAGCAAAACTTTTCCGTAAAGCTGATTATGAAATTTTTGATTATATTGAAGACAAAATAGCTTGGTATTGAACAATGCAATATTCCCATATATGTATAATTAAATATAATATGTATAGCATTATAATATAATATGTATAGCACTATAATATTATAATATGTATAGCATTTGTCAAGCAAGTTTCTTGATTAGTCAAATTAAAGCTACATAAATACTGGAGCTAGCTGTTCTTGCTTATGTAAAAATATGAGATGGATAAAAAAGGAATAAAAATATATTGAACAAAGAGAACAAAGAAAAAAAACACAGCTGAATTCTTTGCCGGATTTTCTCAGTTAAGTTCATATTTCGATCCGGTGGTAGTGAATTTATAAGTGCCCACGTAAGCCTATAGATAAGAAACTTCTTTCATCTCATTTCAGTTAATCAGGTCTACGCAAAATAATGATACTTCATTTCAGTTCGAACCTATGTAAATCTCAAATCTTGCAAAAAAATTTAAGCCAAATAATCGTAACTTTTAAGCCGATTTTTTTATGGGTATGTAGGTGTACGTACGTTGGTTTCGATAAAAGGCATGAATAGCTTGGTGACGTTACTTTAAATCCAATATTTATTATTATATGATAGCAGTACCAAACGAGAAATCAGTCCATCTGATGGTAAGTGTTCACAGCCGCGAATGGATATCTGTAATCAATTTCATATAGGACAAGGGTTCTATCTGAAGTCAACCACAGACGCGTTGCTACTCCCGAGCGTTATGTCGTGGGCTTATACGAAACCGAGCTGATAACCACAACCAGCGAAACGCAAATATCTGCTTCAATTTAAGAATAGACGTGGCGATTAACGTTTTTAAAAACATTTTAATATTTATTTAATTCATATTTATGCATTAAGCAATTCGTACGCTAAATATAATGTATTTACATAATAATTAGCTTACGGATGCAATGTATGTGAATTTTGTTTTCTTTGCAATTATACAAATTACGGCCTACTATGAAACAAAACAGTACATAAAGTCAGACATGGATAAGCTAGTTTATCTTAGGATTACGTTGAAATTTATTAAATAATTGTACCATTATGACATACAGAAACAAAACCGTGTAATCCAAATAGCAGTCATCGCGAAAGCTGTCCATGGACATTTGTAATCAACCTCAGATAAGGTCAGTCTTTTTTATCTGATTAAATAATAATAATAATAATATCTTTATTTCAATCAACGTTGGATCATATGTGTATACATGCATATTTAATTAGATTGAATAATAATAATAATAATAATAATAACAAAATTAAAATGAAATACAAATCAATTAAAATAAATGTCACTTAAAAATAAATCAAAATTTAACCACAATAAAATGAAATCAAGATTAAAATAAAATTTGGAAATCAATCAATCAAACAATCAAATAAATGTCGAATTACACAAATTTTTCTTGTCATATTTTATGTGCACAGTGGAGCAATGGTTTAGATACTGGCAGTCATACCGCTCGGCAAATACCCTCAGAACTCTATTGGGGCTAGCCCGGACCCTGCTCAGCAGTGATGTGCACCGTTTTCGCAAGATGGTGTAAAAACAGTCTACTCGTAATTCGGCAAACATACCCGATGCGCTACAGAACCGAGGCAGCCCCAACAGTACCCTAAAGGCATTGTTGTATTGTACTCGTAGGGCGCTGTACTGTTTAAGAGTATAGTCCACCCACAGACTACTCGTGTAGAAGGATGTACAAAACGCTCTAAAGAGAGTAATTTTGACAGCCCTCGAACAGCGAGCAAACCTGCGGGCGATCATATTAGCCCGCACAGACAGCGCCCTACGCTCCCGCTCCATGTCAGCATCGTCTTTCAGATCCGAAGTGATGCAATGTCCAAGGTATCTGAAGCTCTCCACACGAGCCAAAGTGATACCGTTTAATTTTATAGTTGGAATATTTTCTGGACATCGCCCTCGGGCCCGAAACACCATGCACTCACTCTTTTTGGTGTTATAGAGGAGGCCATGGCTTAGAGCATATTTTTCGCAGATGCCGATAAGTCTCGATAGCCCACAGGCCGACGCGCTGAGCAACACCATGTCGTCAGCATAGCTAATATTGTTCACGCTGGTACCATCTATATGACAACCGACATGGGTGTTACTGAGTTCTCTGATCAGGGCGTTCATGTATAGGTTGTAAAGTTTGGGCGAGGTTAAACCTCCTTGCCTCACACCACATTGCAACCCATATGGAGCAGAACAGGCACCAGCCCAACGAACAACGTTGACCTGGTTTTGGTACCAATATTTAAAAATATTAACCAATTCACTAGGCATTAGGGTATCTTTTAACTTTTGCCACAGGATGTCATAGCAGACCAGGTCAAACGCTTTCGAGAGGTCAAGAAAACAAGCAAAGACTGGGGTTTTCCGATCAGTATAGTACTTGACAGTCTGCTTTACACAGGACGGCAGTTTCCGTCGACAGACCCTTTTGGAAGCCGAATTGGTTGTCATGGATGTCAAGGTGTTTGTCCAATTGTATATTGAGCAGGCTATCAAGCACCTTCGATATTATAGTGGCAAGGGAGATGGGTCTGTAATTATTTTTATCACCTATATCGCCAGTCCTACTTTTTACTATCGGGACCACCAATGTCTTCATCATGTCCAACGGTAAGTATGCGTGCCCCACACACAGGTTAAAAAGCATTGCCAGCACTCGGGGCACGTGAACACCGGCATTTCTGAGATGTTCAATGCTCAGCTCGTCGTGACCCGGGGACTTGCCCCTCGACATCGATTTGATTGCCTGCCGGACATCATTTGCGGTAAACTTGACGTCAAGGTGTTCGCCCTTACGATCACAAAATAAGTCGACCTGTGAAGGTCCTAGTGGCGATGTAACAGCAAAGTGCTGCCTAAACATGTCGGCTATGTCTCTTATTAAAGAAGTTAACGAGAATTCAGTCCACCTGATGGTAAGTAGTCACTACCGCCCATGGACACCTGTGAACATCTTCATATAGACTTCTGAAGTCAATCACAGATGCGTTGCTGCTCCCGAGAACTAAGATGGTAGCCTCAAGCCTCAAGAAATGCGTCACGCTAGAAATAGGTATGAGGGTGGTACATCTTCTGTCGAACTACACTGGTTCTACCACCTGGCAAACAGTCTTAGGTTAGCTACTCATGCATTGCTACCCATGAGAACTTAGTTGCCACAAACGAACCCTTCAGACCAGAACGCAGCAGGGCATAACACCGCTGATATTAGGCGCTAAGAAGTGTAGCGTTGGAACATCCGAAACCAAAGTACAGAAAGTCCTTTCACCATTACTTTAAATAGAATGTCTCAGATAGAGTAATCTCCAATCTTGTTAACTTTAAAACCTTCCCTTTATGCACCTAAAATTTTATTAACCATATAATATTGATTTGTCGTCAACGTCATCCCAATGTTGGTCCTCTGCTGGGCACGGATCATTTCTCACAGTAAAAGGGGCTTACGTTTTACATTTGTAGTAAAACGTGTCTGTACGAACCTTGCCTTAAATATTTTATGCTATTTCTCTATAAATTACTTTCCAAGTAACGTTGCTTTATGGTTCATTTAACTCTAATAAAAACACTATTTTTTTTTCTTTTCTAGAAACCATCAAAGAGAGTAACTACGAGTACCTAGCAAAGCCTTTGCCAAATAACTAAATTAAAAGCAACCGTGTACCACTTATAATCTTTTAACTTAACTTTAACTTAACTTAACTTTAACTTAACTTTCAGACTTTTTTACCGAACCATCCATCAGCCTTTTGAGGCCCACAGCTGGACGTAGGCCTCCCCTAAATGGCGCTACTCCAACAGATCTTTTGCCCTCTCAGGTCATTTGTCCATCTTATAAGAGGACGACCTGTATTCCTTTTGCCTAAATTTGGTCTTCACTGTATTTAGGCAGTTTAGAAATTCTATATTATTTCTATGTTTAACATCGTATAGCATGATCATCATTAGGTGATAAATGCCCATTGGTGGATAATGGCTGAAATACTCCACTTGTAGACACGATTGTCCTCCGAATGAGTAGTTCATAGTTATCAAGTTGGTCATATGCGGGTTGATTATACCCTCTAAAACAGTTCCTAGGCAACCGAGCTGCCTCTTTGTCTTATCATAGGCAGATATTATTTAATACGTCCTATTGCTCTACCCTAACAGTGCCATTTATTACGGTATCGAATATTGCGACATAATGTAATAATATGATAATTTGACAGCTAGTATCATGTTGTTAGTTCAATATCTTTCGCCTCGAATCTCAGGCTAATATTCACAACACATCACTATCATGGCCATATATTACATTATAGTGAAAATGTATACGAAAAAATGAGATCACACTTGTAGGGAAACGAACACTTCGTAAAAATATAAAGATCTGGGCAGACACCACAATGACCACAAGTATTTTTTGTGCCTTCGTTTAAACTTTGTTTTAATAAATGATAATTTTATATAAAAAATAGCAAATAAAAATCATGTTTTCAAACGATTTACTTTAATATAAATAGATTTAAATGTTTTAATTTTCACATGTTTTTTTCTGAGAACAGGTACCTAGAGACTTGGTCTATTCCAGATTTCAGAAAATTACGGGGAAACTTCTAGATGTTTTGTTTCGTGTTTTGTTAGATGTTTTGTTTGATTGTTTTTTCGGACAATATAGTACGTTTTAATGTACTTATTATACGTGACAGGTCTTTAGAGTCAAAGTCAGGTAAAGTAAGGCCATAGTTTAGTTGACATTTATTGGACTTAGATTTTGTGATATACAAGAAAACTCATCGAAATGCCGTTAACATTTTAAAAGAAATTAATTACACTGTTATAGTATTCAAAAGCGTACCTCCAGGATCTCCTCCAGGGAAGGTTCCCTATCAGTCCCGAGGCCGAGCATCTTGGAGAAATGTCGCGGAAGCCTGATAGCGCCAGTTTTAAAACTTTCAAAATTCGTTAAACGTTTAAACGAGCCCCTCATATCGGAATTGTTATTTAACCGTCAACGCAAATAATTCAAACCTTAAACCGGATAGATTTCATAACTTTGAAGGGCATTGTTAGCGAACCAAACATTTTATGTACGCGAGTCAACAAGTCGACTTGTAGCCGAAAAGAGGAGGCGGCTGGTCCGGACCGTCCTATCGCTCCGACTGAAAAGGTAGCGCGGCGTCTCCTTCGGGACGCGTCGCTTGCCGCTAGATAAACAGGAGACGCGCATCGCGAACTGTTTCTAGATTATGTAAGAAGTCTGGCGTAGTAAACACCGGGACAGGGCGTACGTGCATCCCTGTTTAATTAAAAACCCGTACCATTTATATGGCAAAATCACTTTATCACGACATCTGTGTTCCTACATTTTTTTATATGTAAGATTAATGCAAACGTGCATGCAGTCTACCTGATGGTAAGTGGTCACTGGTGCCTATGGACATTTTATGCAACTTCATATAGAACATGAAGTTCTATCTAAAGTCACAGGAGCGTTGCTACTCCCGAGGACTAAGATGGTCGCCTCATATAAAAGTATGCCGGCAACCACACCCTTCCATCGAAACGCAAGAACTGCTTCACGCTAGAAATAGGGCTACATGTGTCAAGATGAAACATACGTTCAACAAATATGTCGACGGGCCTAGCCTAGAAATCGTATATGAAAAATTACCGATTTACAGTATAAAGCTTAGAAGTTTTGTGGACATATAAACATTGATTACTTACGCCAAGAATGACGATTTATGAATAATCATTGTAATAGCTGTTTAGGAACTTATTAAATAAGTTTTTAAATAGCTATTACAATCGTCCCTGTAGCCTCGGGGTCAGAATAGGGCTACGGTATCCCCTGCCTGTCGTAAGAGGCGACTAAAAGGGGCTTCCGGGGTTGCAGACGGCTAGAGTGGGAGCTCGAACCTTTCGGTCAGGCAATCCCGGGAAGGACGGCGGTATGTGTGGTCGCGTACCGTCGTAAAGACTAGACGGAGCGGTGGACCCAGCTGCCCATCTGGGAGGAGCCCGATGCGGCAGCGCACTCGGAGGATTCCGGTTGAAGTCGTTTCGAGATCCCGGAGTCCTCCTTTTCAGCGCCGAGGACGGCTACCGGGGGGGTTTTAATGCGGTAAAAATCCCACATAACCCTGCGTCGCTCCCACGGCGTCGGGTACCTTTGAAAGGTTTCCCCGTCGAAAACAAAAAAAAAGCTATTACAATCAACTATTAGAATCAACAAAGCTTCATACTGTAAACCGGTAATTTTTCATACACGATTTTATTCTAGGGGCCCGTCGATGTGTTCTGATGCAAAAATAACGATATAGGTATGAACCAATAACTGAAGGGCACCCTCCCAAAACGTACGACATTAAGACCTATAACGTATTTATATAAATATACTCTTTACGACTGTCCAATTTGTTCACGTCTAGTCACATTCACGTAATTGCCCAAATTAAGTACTTTCGTATCTGTCTAGTTATATTTTTATAACAATTAAACATGAGTATACTAATTGCTAATCTCCCTACTCTTATATATATAAAGGCAATACATTTATTTTTCTCGCAATATCTTTTCTCATATCATTACAGTAAATATCTCAATATTCAAAATATTATAGGGAAATTTTACATACGAAAATGTCTCCTAGTATTCTGAATTACACAATCGAAAAATATAAATCATTTTAATAATAGGTTGCCAGGTGGTAGAACAAAAACAATGACCGAAAAAAAATTAGCAAAAGGATAACCTGTTAGGCAAGTTTTTTATCTTGATTTAGTTATAAAATAAAAAAGAGATATAATATTAATTTTATGTCATTTTTAAATATTCTTCGGGGATTGGAACTTAGCAGCGTTTCCGAAACCGGGATCCAATTTGTGTAAAGCCATGCGGGAGTTTAAAAGTAATACAAATACTAATAATAATAATGCAAATACCTATAAAAAAACTGGGACATAAATGTTTATCTTCAACGTATGAGGTAGGTATATTACCTACATTATATTAGCTACATTAATTGAATGGACTATGGATTAATGAATCCACGTTGCTACTTATTGAAGACTTAATTACTTATAAAGGATTCGGTGCCTGAAATTTAATTAGTTCTGATATGTATTAAATGAAATAGTCTAGTAACAAAAGTAACTTACAATTCCCAATTATTCTTATGACAATTCAATTTACGTTGAATATCGATAAATTACTTTCGAACGGAAATTAAAGCATGAAACCTTTTTAGATAACTACTTCTTATAATTATAGGTGCTTTGTAAATTGTAGATCCATACTCAGAATGTTTTCTTGGGGTGGAAATTTAAAGCAATTTTAAAGGTATTTTAGTTAAAATTCCTGGAAATTTATTGTCACCCAAAGACATTGAACTATATATGTAATATGATCACCTCGTTGCCACATAATTCAGCAAACTAGTCGCCCAACGCAATGGTCGAAATTCGACCGTAATTGAAATAAATAAACTAAACTTCTTACTGTCTTTGTCTAATTTCTAAAATTCAAATAAAATGTAATAATTTTCAAGTAATTTTGAACGCGCCTGTTAAATATTAAATTGTTAAATTTATAAAGAAATTTATAAAGAAATTGAATTAGCAAGTTTAATTAGCTAAGCTGCATTTAAAAGTTTTCACATTGAATGTTCTATTTTGTTTATTATGTATGTGTTTGTGACAAATGCATGGTAGTGTGTGTAATGTGTTTTAGTTGACTGTATGATATATGCATTATTAACAAAATATTTACATTCTGCATTCCTTCTCTACGTTCACTATAACCATGCAGATTTCACACTAATCCGTCCGCGGCGTATTACTTAAAAATGCACCACAAGTCTTTGCTTCACGTATTAATGTATAGATATAGAGAGTATATTGATATAATTTTATATTAGTCGTTATATACTCAATTTTCAGTAGTAGGTATACCTAAGAAGTTCTATAGTGCTCCAAAAACAGTTTTACCTTAAGACGATAATAGATGCGTCGACAACCATAAAGTAAATAACCCTTGATAGGTCTCTTAAAATAGAACTACTCAATAATTAATATAGGGCACAACTAGGTAGAAACTCAATTTCCATCATAAAGTCTTTTACCGAACTGGGATATTGAATTGAGATGAAAATATTTTCCATTTTGAACTACCTGTCGATTAGATGACAGATAAAGCAGTCGTGCTGGAGTTTTAATGAATTTCATTCAAGTTGCGATTAACGAGGATGAAAATAGAAATCAGTTTAAGTGATTATCAGCCTTCATAGGAACGTAAAGATTCCTGTTACATTACGTAGAGGTCGAAGGGGACTGGAGATGTAAATGCGGGAGACGGCAAATACTAACAGAAGATATTTCACTCGCATTTTGTTGTTGGATTTTGAAAATTATTATGGGACTGTCTGTGACTGAGACTACTGAATGTTTTATGAATACAAAAAATGTTTAAATTATATTTTCGTTTATGTACAATTTGACTAGTCGAGAAGTTTCCATGTAAAACAATATAATATATCGTTACTATCTACCTACACAACCAAATTTGTAATTGTAAGTGTAATTGAGTTTGTAATTGTAGAAGTGAGAGTTGTAATTGTAACTGAATGTACTAGCAAAATATACAAGTACCTTAACAATGCACGAAAATTTTCATTAATGACAAGATTTACATACTAATCTCTTAATGAAAGGAAAAAAATACAAACAAGAAAATCCAAGTTGACAAAGGACCTTTTTCGCTGTTAATGCAATTTAGTTGGAAAATAACCTCGAAGTTTAGCTGATGAGTACCAAAGTGCTTCTGACACTTTTAAGTGAATTAATGACATAACAAAGCAAAATAAATACTTAAGTATTTAAAAATAGACAAAGGTAAATGTGCGCTACCATTAAGTATGTTGCTAACCTATATTGCTAAACCCATAGAACTGTAAAACAATATTTAAAAGGCTTAAAATTCATAAAAATCAAGCTTGTAATAGAAAACCTCCAGATTTAATAATATACATCACTCTTCACAAGCAAAGCTACTTAAGTAAGTGAATAAATATGGTAAATACCTGTTGCTACGCTCGGAGTATACATTGCTAGGCCCGAATTGTTTATAAGTCTTTGTCTAGAATGAGTGAATAAGCACTTAAAATATAAAAATCGGGATAATATTACTTTTTAAAGATCTATCCTAATTTTAGATTTAATTTGCGTGACTTACAATTTAATTCCTTATAAGTTACTACTATGGTACAGTTTTAGAGTACGGGTAAAGAGTATAGAGAACTATAGTTACTAGGGTTAACTATGTATAAGTATATTTAATAAAAATAGTCAAATTGTTTGTAATAAAATTATACTTTGTGTATGTACTTGACTTATACAATTAAATCAGAACAAAGAAATCTGATATGTATTTATATACTTATACATTGATTAATATTTCACAAATTTGAAGGTTGATTAAGAAAATATGCATTTTGTTGTCGAAGTTTCACATCCTTTTCGGAATAGGTGCGAAGTATTGTAAATCTTAATATTTGTAACACCTAATTACCAGTCTTTCACAAAATCAATCACAATTAACAACCTGAAGACGGGGGACTCAGGTGTTCCATTGGGTCCTAGATTGTAGGTATATCTCCAATAATTGCATTGGCTCCCTTTTCTTTACTATTTGGCAACAAAAGTGAGATATGGCAACTATCCAAGATTAATTTTAATTCTGGCACCAGCTAATTACACATTTTACCGTGGCCCAGGTCACCTGGTACAGAGTTTTATCTAATTAACCTTTGGGGTAAATTGAGGGAAAGTCAGTCACGGACAACGAATTGGTAAAAGGATCATTGAACGATGTAGGCTTTGAAAGAATCACATTATGCTATTAACGCTTATTTTTAGCGTGAAGCTTTTCTTGAGTCGGTGAAGAGACTTACACCGGCTCACTGTTTTACGAAGCATTTTAATCCACGGTCGTAGCAACGCATCTGTGAATGAATTGAGATACAATCCTTGTTTTATAAAGTTATTTTACAGATTTTCATGGGTGGCAATGTCCACTTACCTTATTTATTATGTACTTCTTCGTTACGGCCTTAACTTATCCATCTAGATCTAAACCAAGACACTTAAAATGGTAGCTATTTGGGCATTTTCGGACCAAATAAAATAGGTTTTCCTAAAATTTCGTCAAGTCAACCCTTTCTTTGTATATTTTAACCATTTCTCACACAATTTTCGAATACTATACATGAAATTAGACACATGAACTGTATTATTGTTTGAATAATTATGTTGTTCTTGATTAAAAATAGTTTGGCGATCTTATGTAACTAGTTATTATAAATACAACAATTGATAATCGCTAATCGCGACCAGATGCCCCTAAAATATTCCTGGATAATTTTGTAAAATGGTAAAAAAGTTAGAAAATTAACTTTTCTATGGAAGTCAGTAATTGGAAAAATGTACGTTTCGAAACTTTCGAAATGTGTCTCCCTATAACTTTTTTACCACGCGGTGGAAAAGACTGGAAAAAATAAGTTAGTTGGACTTTAAAAGAGAACTTTCGGTAAGTTATAGATATAACTGATATATTCGGCAGTATACCATTTTGAGTTTAGTGACCTCAGAAGTAACTTTTACTTTCACAAGTTATTGCGAAATATTGTGAAATAATACGTGAAGCAAAAACTTGTGATTCGTTTTAAAGATACTTGCCGCAAGCGGAGGGGTATAAAATTACGCACGGTTACCTATAGTTGATGTAGAGAAGGATTGCGCAATACTATTTTTTTTAATAATGCTTAAAACATAACTAAAATCAACTAAAAACACAATATACTCACTACCTTGCATTTGACACAAACACATACATAATAAACGAAATAGAACATTCAATGTCGTACTAGGAAAACGCATAACATCAAAAATGTCAGATGACTTTGTCAAAATACCCCCTATTGCCTTTAAATGCAGCTTAGTTAATAAACCTCTTTTTACCTTTAATAGTTAATTTTACTTAATTTTATTTAATAGTTAATAGTTACTTTTTACCTTTAATTAATATTACCTTCAATTAGGGAAATATTAGTGCTACATTGGACAATATGAAGTTTAGTTTTTTATTTTATTTATTTATTTATTTTATAAGTTTTTGTACACAAATAATACATAACAACAGACATTATAAACTTAAGTACAAAGGACTACTTAGGACTACTTTTAATTTAAATAGCGTTGCGACGGGTGACTAGTATTGTGAAATACATGTTTTTACATAGTTTAAAGATAATAATATTACAATTATTATTAAAACTTGTAACATTAAATGTCCTTTACTTTTTGTCTGTTATTTTGTAGGTGAATTATATATCTTGTTTGAACACGGATGTGCAACTTCGTCAATTTTAAAACAAACTCTCCGTAGACTAAAGTCGAAAGTGTCTTTTACCTTCAGTATTTTCGCTGCCATAATTTATATAATATTGAAACTGACATAAATAATTCCACGCGTAAATTCACAGTATAAATCTAGTTTTCACTACATAAATCTGCGTTTGCTTGAAATAAAGCCAAGTTTCGTAGCCTCATTACCAGTTATGCTACATACCTACTGTTTTGTTTAGCGGCAAATAATTGTTTGTGCTTTCATTTTAATACAGGTTTAATTAACGAAAACCCGAACTTGGGATGAGTTTTCAGTAATATTTCATTTCTTCTCATAATTATGTGGCTTGTGTACATGTTCTCGAATTTTCTGTACTACAATAATGCTGCAATACGAGATATCTATGTGAATTAATATAAACATTACTGACCCTACTCCATACGGTCAGAAAGGCTTGAATTGAATTAACTTCGGATTTTTCGAATTTTGGCTTTTATCATAACGTTTTTCAATAATATTTTTTACATTATTTCCGAACGGAATATTTTTTTGTAAAGTAATACAATCATATTAATTATTCGTTTTTTATTTGAGTACTACAAAATAAGCTTTATGTTATTCTTACCTGTTTTTAAATTCAACTCAATTTCCATGATATTTTAAATAAATATAAAAACAAATAATAATATATAATATACATATATAATATACATATATATGAGCTATAATATTACTAACCTCCTTTATCCTTGTAGGCGTTAAGGGTATATTGGGGAGCGTTTGCGCCCGTCTGAATAAAAACATGCTCTTTCCAAATGCACATTAAGTATGTACTATTCATAGTCCATCGGTGATCTGGTGGTCGCGGTGGTGTAATGGCGATATCATCAAGTGCCTTATCTTCTAATCACAGGACAGCATTAACACATTACCTATGTTAACACTTTGACCGTTTATCTATATTCACGGAATATCAGCGTAAAGCTGCGCTCATTGCATAAGCGGAGCGGATGTTATAATTATAAGCGTTTCTTTCCGCCTACATTTGATTTTTCACAATAAAATTATATTTAATAATATATAATGCAAGGGTATAATAACTTTAAATGTTATAACAATCGATAACCTTGACTGATTTTAGTAAAACTAAGACTAAAACGTTAAATCAACGCACGGTAAAAAAATGTATTATATGTGTACACATATTTTATATATATTGGATCTGCTTTTATGCGATTTCGAACACGCAGACGAAAGTTTTTATCTTAAATAAAATCTATATTATTTTTGCTAATTGAGACCTCTAAAAAAATATGCCATTGACAAATAGGAGGAATGTTTTTTTTAATATACGGACATTTATACATACAATTTATGATAACCAGCATTAAAAATAATGCTCCGAATACGATCATAGTTATAGTTGGTTTAAATATTTAGAAAAACTAGTCATTCGTCGCAACGGTTGAAATCCAATCTTAATTCAACTCAAAATCTAAACTTGATGTTGTCCAAAGTAGCACAAATATTTCTCAAATTACGTATGTTTTATGCATTATTTCAAAAAAATATTAGCATTCCGTAATCCTTCTCTACATCAACTATTACCGTGCGTAATTTCATACTCCTCCGTATGCGGCAAGTATCTTAAAAACGGATCCCAAGTTTTTGCTTCACGTATAGATATTATAAATTATAAATATGAACGTATCTATAAACCAAACCGTAGCAACTAAGCCAAAAAAGATTACTGGTTGATAAACAAAGGTAAAAAATTAGTCCATTACAAAAATAAGAAAAAATAAACTTTTACCTACTAAACGAGAAATTACTAATTTATTTTCCTAAAAATCTCTGTACGAATTATAAGATTTTTTTAAAGCTATTTTTTAAATAATCGTACATAAACAAATTATTTAAATTAATTTGTTTTCTGCTGTACTCAATTTATTTGAATACGCTATTGATTAGACGCGACGATAGAAAATACATGTACATGTTGATATCGCTAATGCTATCAATAAAATCAGAACCCTATTTATCCACATATAAAATGAGTCAGTAAGTAAACAGAGAGACTTCTAGAGACTGCGAGTTTCTGCGAGAGAGTAGAGGCGTCTTAACATTTATTATGGCTATAAGAGGCTAATGAGGAACACTTCCACACATGTATCTTGCATAACCAAAGTCAAATGTGGTGTTAATTAACTTGTACAACTTATGTGATTTAAGACAAATAATATCGTGGAATTGATCCAATTTCATATGTAATGGGTACTTCAGATTAACGCAAATTTCACATGTCAACATTTGAGATTGTGCTCTATGTCGTTTCTTAGTTGCCCATATTACGATTTATGAGCCAGTTTCATTAATGTCTTTTACATGACTACGATACATGCAACTGGGTTGAAATATTGACAGTAAAGTCTTCCCAGCTGAGGTCGTGTGTGTGTGGTAGTATAAGAAAAAAAATGTAACTGACAATCTGTAAGTGCTCCCGTAGGCCTATACAAAATAAAGACCTTTCATTTCATTACAAAAGTAATTAGCAGCTAATCGAGTACTCATACTCGTAACAAATTAAAATATAGAACTTAATTCTATAATTGTCTCAATAAATTGTCTTAGGTTTATTTGGAAATGTCAATTATTTGTAGCACATAAGTTTGAACCTTTCACTTATTTTCTCTAGCTATTAGATAGAATACAAAAACTTTATTTGCTATGTACAAGTTTGGCGCGTAATGGCATAGTTTAGATATATTTATAGGTATTAAAGGCATATTCTTTCAAATAGTTTAATCGTATTTTTGTAATTGATAGTTTGATGTATTAAAAAATGTTCTATTAACTGATTGATGTAGCAAACGAGTATTCAGTACACTTGCATAATAAGTAGTCACTGCTGCCCATGGGCACCTGTAAGCAACTCTTAATAGAACATGGGTTCTATCTGAAGCCAATTACAGATACGTTGCTATTCCCGATGACTATGATGGTCTGATGGTATAAGTGTGCTGGCAACCATACCCTTCCATCGAATGCGTGGTACCTACCACCACCACACTTATTTCTATCGTGAAGAACCAGTGTAGTTGGTTGGTGGTTACCTCGGTCCAACTACACTGGTTCTACCACCTGTTCGAACTGCAAACTGAATATTAACTACAGAAT
Source organism: Spicauda simplicius (assembly GCA_949699795.1). Lineage (NCBI taxonomy): Eukaryota > Metazoa > Arthropoda > Insecta > Lepidoptera > Hesperiidae > Spicauda > Spicauda simplicius. Next base: position 13,218,860 of record OX453056.1, read on the forward strand.
TCAAATAAACAATTTGTTATTAAGAAATCATAAAGAGTATGCTTTTAAAATTTATAAATCTAAAAAAATAAATTTCAGTTGTCATAAAGTTGCTAACATAAAATATAATAAAGCACCAGAACTATCAATTAAAAGAAAAATAAGACATCTCGTGCACCGAGATGGACTTTTACTATACTTGTAATAAATCCAAGTTACCGAGAACTGTAATTCCGTGAATCTTTCTTATTTCAAGCTGGAGTAAATTCCCTTGATAATAGTTGTCGCAGTCTTATTTTGCATAAGATGACAAGATGTTGCTAGGAACTAAAAATGTATGTCTACTAGGTACTCGTATATTCATTACATAATAAGTTTATGTACGTAATACGAAAAATGATACATAAAAAGCAGTATTACATGTAACAATGAAATCTTATGTATAGGATTGAAGTGGCAAACAAGCTTGTTGTCAACATGACCGTAAGTGGCCACAGCCCATGGACATCTGTAAATGGCTCCATATGGAACAGGTACTACCTACAACCAAACACAGATGCATTGCTCCTGAAGACTAAAGTCGCCGTATATGTATTTAAGCAGGCATCAACACTCTTCCACAAAGGACAGAAGTGCATCATGCAAGATAAATGTGTGGCGTTTCCGCTTTCACATTCGTATAATAAAGGGTTTTGCAACTATTTCAACCATCATTTATATTTGTAAAAAAAATGTGTGTGTGTACTAGCGTACACTCGTGAGAAGTGAAACTTCTTTATGACGTTATTTTTCAAAAAATAATTTACTATATGCAACTTTACAGAAATTGGTTAAATAAAGTTATATTAGATAAAGTTTAATAAAAGGCTTTTATTAAACTTTATCTAATAATCTAATCTATAATAATCTATCTAATATCACGCGTGGTAGGGATAAGAAAAAGATGGCGCGTAACGGAAAAAGATGGCGCGTAACGAAAAAATGTTACACTGAATTTTTTTCCAACCCCGATAAAGAAGTTTCACTTTTGTTTTCCAACCCCGATAAAGATGTTTTACTTCAATTATATAAACTAGTCACCCGTCGCTATGTTCGAAATTCAATGAAATTGTATTATTTTCAAGTTATTTTAAATACCAGGTGTATCTAAAGGTAAAGTTAAAAAGAGGTTTAATTAACTAACCTGTATTTAAAAGCAATAGTTAAACGTTAAAAATACCCGATTTTTAACGTTATGTGCTTTCATAGTAAGACATTGAATATTTTATTTGGTTTATTATGTATGTGTTTGTGTCAAATGCACGGTACTGTGTGTAATTTGTTTTTAGTTGATTTCATGTATGTTATATGCATTATTTGAAAAAATATTAGCATTTCTCTACCTCAACCATAACCATGCGTAATTCCATTCTCCTTCGTTCACGACAAGAATCTTTAAAACGACCCCAAACTTTCGTATTAATATTCACGTATATATAGAGATATTGCGCAACTTTATGTAATAAAGTTATGATTAAACTATGATTAAAAACTGAACGTTTTTAATGATACTCACCTAAACAAATTAGGTTAAATTATGTTTAGTATTGATCGGATAGACAAAGATTAGTGGAGCTTTATAACGCCGCTAATAGCGTTATCTCGAGTGGTTCTACAAAGTACAAAGTGGCTGAATCATTACTTTATTACCCTACATTATAATTAATGGGAATTTTATATTAGCTTACGGCCATAGATATTTTTTGAACTGAAACTTCTTTAGGCGCATGAGGGTAAAATTTTTACAGATGAAACGTCACGCCGGTATGCAACGGAAGTGTCGGAAAAGAGAGAGAGAGTGATCGAGACCGATTGAGAGAGAGTAAGACAGGGCGAACGTAGCATGAGCAACTAGCCGTGGAGTGAGAGTAGGGAGCAAGCGAGTGAGAAAGATTGAGAGAAAAAGTGAGACAGAGCGAACGTCGTATCACGCCTTTTTCCCTTCCTCTTAATCTTGGAAATTTAAAGTTTTAGATTTGTATAAATATAAACAAGATTTATAAATTAGTTCGCCAAAGAAGTTTCACTTCTGACGTGTGTACTTTGTACGCACGCATGTTTTTTTTTTCATCAAATTAAACATCAATTTCGATTAAAATGGATATTTGACGTTATGGTTAACGCCGCGAAATTATTTCCTATTTTTGTTTGATTAGGCTCAGTAGGCTTAATGTCTAGCTTAAAGCTTTAACGTCTACCATAGTCTTATAGTGTATGGAAGTAATCAGAGATATTTGTGTTGATTTTTAGTATACAGACTTGGGTCTCGACACGTTTTTAAATTTTATATACCAACAACTTTGTTTTAATATCACTAGAAAAGCAGAAATAATTCAAGGGAAATTTAAATTCTTACAACTTCGAAAAATCAGAAAAGTGTGCTTGTGATTCGAGTTTTGGACCATCGTAGTATGAGATCCCAAACTACCTTCATGATATTTACTCACGGATTTTTTCCCAAAACATACTCACCCTGAGAATTCTATAGGGGCTCTCTGCTAATAAACAAACATCTCCCGAGTTTACTCTGTCCGGAGTTTGGGTGGGCAGCATTATTTGCAGCTCTCCCCCCGGATCTGGTTTCTTAGTGGCCTCGCGGCGACGTCCAGTTAGTGCCCAAATCCAGCTCTGAAAAGAAACGAGTAATGAAATATTGATACAATATATTCTTGCAAACCATCCACACTAACCATTATAACTTAAGATCAAGGAGCCTAAAATACTGAACAGGTATTTTTAAGTTTCGAGAAGGGCTTCCTTTATGACGAAGACGTGAGCTAAGAGCAGATTATTTAATTTGTGCGGGTATATCTAGTTTAAGATCACTGTTGTTTAACTCCAATCGCTTAGAGGCATAGACAGTTATAACGGTAAAGGTGTTAGGATTGTTTGTGATTCGCCTCATGTAGCACCACCGCCTCAACTACATGTGCCTAAAATAATAGTGTTAAGCATTACTGTCCTGTAATATACTTATCCGAGGCATTCTAACTTCTTTTATCATGAGAGGAAATCTTCAAAACTCGACGCCGTGGGAGCGACGCAGTGTTGTGTGGGTTTTTTATTGCACTATAACCCCAGGTGGTCGTCCTCGGCGCTATAAACAGGACTCTGGGATTTCCAAAGGAACGCTCCAAAGTCCTCTAAGCGCGTTGTCCTTACGAAGACATGCTACTACACATACTGCCGTCCTTCCCGGAGTCGCCTGGCTAGACGGTTTGAGCTCCCATTCTTGCCGCTCGCAACCCCGGAAGCCTCCCTTTAGTCGCCTGTTACGACAGGCAGGGGATACTGTAGCCCTATTCTGATCGTGGATTACAGGGACGGAGGCATTCTATCTTTAGGTCGACCGCAAGAAGGATTCTAATATCATTTGAGGCTGATCGTTAACCATCATGGGTTGCGTAGTTGTTTCAAATTGAATATTTCATGGTACTAAAAAAATGAATGAAAATAAATATATTGGACATACTATGCAAAATATCTTTAATTTATTTTTGTAACACAATGAAAAACAGTTATAACGGATATTTGTATATTTTCAGTGTAAAACGATAACAAAATGCGGTTTAGTCGGACCATTGACAGTAGACCTCCATAGTAGCAGAGGATGTAGTAGAGAGGAAAAAGGAGCAAAATTTAAAATCAACTTCATATAGAAACCCTGTTCTAATCAGACTTCCTTGAAGATGCCCATGGGTGGTAGTGATAATTCACGTCTACATGCCAGTTTGCTACTTTATGCTTTGTAAAAGATGACGGTATGGTGGCCAAAGAGACAGAATATAGTAAATTATAAGGATGAAGTTTGTTACGGAACTCTCTAATTTAAGAAAATAATTTTTTATAATAGCACTCCTACATTTTTCATGCAATTCAAACTTATTATATTCAACTTATTAACATACATATCACCACATATTAGTGTTTGAAAATTGAGTGAACATGTAACTATTTGAAAAATTCTGACTGTAATCCGAAGAATTCTGTAAAATATAGTTAAGATTCCGAAAAACACAACCGAAAAATAACATAAATTTATAGCATTACAAACAGGAACTGAGTCACATCCGGTCTATATTTTTATTACCCCAAGTTTAATGATAATTCGTTGGATTCTGAGGATTTTATTTACAATTTTACAGAAACGATTTTTAATGTCACGATTCGTTTTTAACCAAAGATATTTATATTTTCATTTTCTTTCGGTTAATTTCAATATTGGGTCGATTATAGCGTCGTATCACCATAATTTGATACTGTCGTCGTCAACACATTATTGCTACATTGCTGAACATCTTCCTCTCTTAATGAGGGTTTTAGACCATAGTCCGAATTTTTAGATTTTACAGATCTTTAAAACTTTTACACTTTTGAGTTATACCTGAGTATACCTCTCAAAACTTTGAAACTTTTGAGAGGTATAAGTCAGGTGTTTAAGATTCCTAACGATGTTTGCTTGCAACGTATATCGGTTATAAATAATTCCTAAAAACCACATCATTTTAGAGAATCAGTGGACTGAATGGGAGGTTGAGTTTGCACCATTGTTTTATCACAACGTTAATTTATTTGTATTGATTTGATACTGTACCAAGACTCAAATCTTCTTGTCGAATCCACGTCATTTCGTTTACGATCTTCTGATAATTCAAAGTCCACCAATTCGCACTTGGCCAGCGCGGTGGGCTATGGCCTAAAACTCTCTCATTCTGAGAGAAGACCCGTGCCCAGCAGTGGGACAATAATAGGTTGACGAGAAGAGATAATTCAAAAGTAAAGAAATCTATGAGCCTAACTAAAACATTTTTATCTATAAGAACTGAATCGTAACATAATAATTTGTCTATGAACGTGATTCAAACTTCGGTTCGACTTGATACGGTACTAAGACTCAAATCTACCGAACAAGTCTATCTAATTTCGTTACAATCTTGCATATCACGGAACACAAGAGTAAAAGCAAGTAAGATATTCCTGCAAAACCACTTGTGGAAAATGAAGTTGTGTCATTTAATAACGACTAGGTAGCCACGAAACAATTGACAGTACAATATTTTAAGTGCAATTTATTCAATGTCTGTTGTCTAGTTAAGTAATCATGGCCATCCACCGCTACTGGGGTTAAAGAACTCAATGACATGCTATATTAAATTACTTATTCATAGGGGACCACAGTAAATTTTACATACTTAGAATTTTTCATGAAAGTGAATGAAATGATGCATTCCGATGACTTTTTATATGATGCAGTAAAGTATGGTCACGTCCGTCTAAATTACCCCATAGGTATAGGATTAGTCTCAACTGAGATTGGGTCCAGACGCGCTGCTACTCTTTAATGTATGAATGAATGGTTTACTTTGTGTTTGTGTAATTTTTGTTATTTTGAAGTAGCAAAGAGGCATTCCACCTGAGCATCGCATGTAATACCCGCTTTCCCTTGATTCTGTGAATTTTAAACAGTTGTACTGCTAAATATCAATGAGTAAAGCGTCTGCCATATATTTATTTCGTATCCGGTCATAATGGATTGAATGGGTGCAATGAGAACAGTATGCAAATGACTTAGTAGGCCTTTTTTTCTAACATTTTCATAACTCCGCCCCATGGTAATGCGGCGCCCTAATTGTGTGCCTATTTTATTTTCTACGTTTCCAGGATGACTGTGTCCATAAAACGCAGAGGCAGACATGTGATAATGATTGAATAACTCCTTTTTATCAAGCAACTTCAATCCGCTGTGAAGTGAAAACGCAGCAACATAGAACCTAACATTTGTTACCCATGTAAAAACAAGATGGCAAATAAAAAAAAAAAAAAAAGATATACAAAGAAAAAACACAAACCCACTGAGTTTCTTGCCGGATCTTCTCAGTTGAGGTCGTGTTCCGATCCGGTGGTAGTGTAAAAAAAAATATATAAAAGGCCTATGCAAAATAAAGACATTACATTTCCTTAACTGACTAGATCAAATCAATTTGTACTGCTCTGAACTACAATCTAACTCAAAGTGAAACTTGTGGAAATCATATACGAAAAAGCTCGCTAACTCCCCAGCTAAAGCATCTGCAATCAATTTAAATTTACACGTAGATATTCTATACGTATGAACCGGAGAGTAGTGATAGTGGTTTAAACCTTGATAGCACAATTGAGAGATCCGACATTCGAATGCCATGCAAGAATGTCTGATTTTGAAAGTTTGTGTGAAAATTATAAACTCACTATTAACATTTCATTTTAACCGACAACAAAAATTTGTGAGAGTTCTTAAAAAAAGCCCTCAAAAATATGTAATAATGCAGTCAGCGCGCTAGAATACGGCTTAAGCGACTCACATCTAGAAAGGATCTATGCCCAACAATGGGAAAATATTGCGTTGCCGATCATAATAAACAACACATGTTTAAGCAATAGTAAAGCATAGCATTTGAAGGTGGTAGACCGGTGGTGGTTCGACCGGCGAAGTACCACCGCCGCACCTATTTTTAGCGTGAAGCATTTCCTGCGTTTCGATAGAAGGCTGTGGTTGCCGGCACACATTAACATGTGGTGACCATTATAGTCCTCGGGAGTAACAACGCATCTGTGATTGACTTCAGACGAATCCCATGTTTAAAGGAAAGTTAGTTAGTAGGAAGTTTAAAGGAAAGTTAGTTAGTAGTAGGAAGTTAATTACAGACGTCCATGGGCGGCAGTGACCACTTACCATCAGGTGGACTGCATGTTCGTTTGCTATAACAGTCAGATAAAAAAAGCATCATTAAAGTCTATCAGCGACCTGTCACTTAACCGAGTGGTGGCAACATAATTATACTTTTCATAAATATTTTATTTATCCCGTAGCAATCTATCGGTCTCTCATTTTCTCTGCCGCTTAGAGCTTTTCCTCAGTCGCGAAGTTGAAACAGAATTACAATGAGCTCCGTACAGTCGTTTCCACTTAGATGATGTAATTAGCCATTGAAATGCACCACATTACTACTTGGACTACTTGAAAAAACTGGATCGCTTTCATAATTTTCGCATAGCTACAAAATATTATAACTTCAAAGAAAATATTCAAGGTTTTGGTAAAGTTTGCTCCAAATATTTAGCTCATGAGCACAAATAAAGCTGATAAATTGTCGTATGTTTAGAAAAAATGTTTTGGCAATTCTTATACAACATATCTGTATATGTACTAAAGTAGTGACAAGAAAAGTTTTTCATTTTTCCTTTTTTTAATATTTTATTTGTTTGTAAACTGTTGAGGAGATTCAATGCTGTAGCAAAAAATATCCTCAAATTTTATAAAATTAATTTCAAACACGGCTAAAAGTAATGAATATACAATGTAATAATCACAGGTAATCTAAGAATACTTTTTAAATAGATTCATAAGCGGTATTTCTGAGATGATCAAAGTAGAAAGTCTTTTTATTCTGAATTTAAAGTAGTGTGAAAGCAGGGTACTAAATAACTATATCTAAGGTCTCTCTGACTTTAATATATTAATTTAACGACCCGCTTGGCGGAGCGGTCACGCAATGGGTGCTGGGTTCGATTCTCGGACAGACAGATATCTGAATGATGAATTTAATTTTTTATTTTGAGTCTGGATGTTTGTGTATTGACTTCGTATGGCCATGGCACCCACGACACATGAGGAAATCCTACTGTAGGGCTGTGAGTGTAGAAAGCGTATGTGGGTAAGTGTGTGTGTAAGCTTTCCAGACAAGCTAATTATGACGCTGGTTACCGCTCGCGGATCAAGAATAATCAATTAGTACCAATTTTTAAGTAAAATGCACGTTGGTAATATGCAGAGCAAAGCTCGATTTTTCTTTGCTAGGCCTGGCAAATCTCGACGCATAAACAAACATAAACGGTTTTCTTTATGCGAGAGCACTATACACTAATGAATAATTGAACATTTTTGCATGTCAGTTATTTTACTAGCAACGTTCCTAGATAACGATGTTAGAATAATTACCGTAAAATATTGTTCGAAAACATAAAAATCTGTATTATAACGTGACATCAAATTTCGTTAAAGTTGTAAAAAGTTAAAAGGCTTTTGTCTAATATTATATCAGACAGGCACTTAACTCTTGTAATAAAACATAATGACATTTTTACAAAGTAACTAAATTGAATTTCAGATAAACTGAAACGTCGTCCCTACCTATTTTATTAATGTGCTTGGCATTGAACCTGTGTATTCCCAGAAGAGGTGGTTATAGGTATGATTTGAAATTCAAGCAGAGAACCCATACGTTACTATATTCGGTCATTTATATTTATTATACTAATAATTATAATACATTAATTAGCACTGCTTTTCGGTGAAGGAAAACATCGTGAGGAAACCTACATATCCGAGAGTTCTTTAAAAAAGAAGTTCTCGGAGGTATGTGAAGTCCACCAATTCGCATTTGGCCAGAGCGGTGGACTATGACCTAAACTCTCTCATTCCGAGAGAAGACCCGTGCCCAGCAGTGGGACTGTAATGGGTTGACGATGATAGTAATAAACTAATATCAATAACTCATGAAAGTATATTTCTTATCCGATAAATAAATATCGATGTTCAATCAGTATTTATTTCTTCTTAGATCCTTAACGGACCACCGAACGGACGCGCGCTGCTAATCAAACCAAATTTCGAATCTCAACCGTTTTAAGAACATTCGCCAGTGTGTGTCTCATCATTTAGCTGTGCCAACGGGAGACCTGAACCACTACATCGTCCCGAGCTCGTGGATTAAGCGAAGGTGGAGATCATCGAGGCCGTAAGCAGACAAAAATACGTGCCGTACTTGTACCTTAGCTGTTGTAGCGTATCATCCGTATTTTGAGACTCCTACATTTTGACTTCGGTCAATCCCACCACTTGGCGTGGCGATGACGTATCCTACATCTTTTCTATTGTTATTAGATTAAAAAAATATTTATTATTATTATTTTTTATGTTTTATGTTTTGTGCAGGTTTTTTATTAGATTTAAATGTTTATGTGCGTTTGAATCAAACACCATTTTAGGCGCCACATTCATTTTCACGAGTCATTTAAAACTAGAAGTCCTTATTTGAGAAGCTACTAACATAGTATTAAAGAATAATGATTAGCGTACAAAGCGTATGACGTTTCTCAAACTTGAAGCTTGTTGCTTTCAACAATGTATAACTTATTACGTTGACCACTGTAATAGTTAACTAAGCTTGCCTTAGAATGTATATTATTAGAACTGGAATAAATGCTGAACGTCTGTTGACCGAAAATTGGATAATATTAGCAAGGAGAAGCAGCAGCATAGAAGCAGAATCTATTTCTGCTCTAATATATTATGTTCTAATTATTTTTTCTACTTTATTGTTATTAAATGCTACTTGATAGATCTACTTGGATTCCTCTTTCAGTTATTAATCATGTTTTCGTTATTTTAAGACTGATTTCTTGTTAGTTACTTGAACGATATTTGCTTACTCTACTATCTTGTCGCTTAATCTAAGCTAATTAGTCGCATACGATTTCGATGGTTTCAAAGTACGAAAATTCAAAATATTTTCTGATAAATTCATGTTGATCCATTCAAAATGGAGCGAGTTACGGCCATTTTTACTGTCTGTGGATCGCACGACATATAAAGGAAGGCAGGTACGCAAGATTATGGCTAAGAGAGCACCAGATGGGAATTTTAGAGCCTGCTACGTCGGCAGAAGGATTTTTGTACGGGACGGGCATCGATTATGAAATTTAGAGGTAATAGATTATGCTTTATCTATGGCCACCTTACCCAACTTCAGTCTTTAAATGTTTTTTCTTAAGACCTTCTTTCTTTCTTTTAATAATATTATAAAATAAGTGAACCTGAAATTTATTTTATTTATTTAAAAAGGGTAGCAAACAAGACAATACATTACACTTACAACTAAAAACTAGATCAGGCTTAAATTAAACGCTGTCTTAATTACAGGCCACCAAGGCATGCATTATGGTCGAGTTTAAATACTTGAGATTATATTATAACACATAACTGTACGTATAAGTAATACGTATATAAAAATATATCATCATGGCAGTCCATGATCGACGGATTTTTTTGTATATTATATCAGGGAATATGAAGTGATTTTTCCATCGAAATCTAGGCCGCCACTTTTGATCGCCGACCAATTAAAAAAAAACTAATTTTGATAATTTCCAAACGTTTTGATTAAAAATTATAGAAACAATACAAAACCTTAATTCATCTTTTTATTTCGATTGTTGGTAGAGATGTCACAGTGGTCATCGCGAAAGGCAATCTTAACAACGGTCAATCATTTTACCAAGAAAAAATACAATATTGCCTCTTTTCCGCCGCTAAATAGATGTAACCTCCTACAACCCGCTACGGATCGGGTGTTTAATTTGTTGCTCGAGCGACTGACGACGACGAGTGTATTTATTCGAGAAATCTTGGTTGGTTACACATCCGTATAGATTATTTAACTACAAAATTTTCGTAAAATAGCTTTACAACAGCTTGACAGTAGTTTTAATATTTTCGTTAACCATTCTTTATTTTCTTATTTATTTATTTATTTATACAGACTTACGTCTATCTTTACAGGTAACACCCAATACGATAGCGTAGGCAAATTAATCACTAAACTAACACTAAATAACGGGCAGCCATCCCAATAGTCATATGGAAGTGCATACTGATACAGCACATAATAATATTTATTACTATAAAATTATATAAGAGATGGTACTGAAGAGCCTGGTTCGATTCCAAATGGACTAAAGTGTATCCTACTTATATTTGTAGTATCGGTTCTTGTTGCTGCTTATTTGGACTTACCAAACAAGCAGTATTAAGAGTCGATGAATTCTGGTCTACCAATTCGCACTTGGCCAGCGCGGTGGACTATGGCCTAAACTCTCTTATTATGAGAGAAGACCCAGCAGTGGGACAATAATGGGTTGACGACGACGAGGAATTCTGGAATGTAAGGCAGGCATAATTTTACATACATAAATGGCATAACAACTTAGCTTCCATAGCAAGGCATACGTCACTGACCTCAGATTATACTGCACTCTAATTAGGTATCGTTTACCACACGCTACTTCTAAATATAATAAAGTAGAAGTATCATAAAACAGGTTCCTTAAAGTACTTTCAAAAAGTAATATTCTAATGGCTACATACTAAACTATATGCGAAATGCTTTTAACCTTTAGCTTTAATGTCATACTTTTTAGCAAATAATTATAAAAACGTCCCCGAACTGGACATTCGTGTCACCACGCTTATTGCATTAATTGTAAAAACGTATTATCTATAAAAGTTATGGTAACAATTAAAATTGATAATGGAACAATTAATTAAGCTATATAATATTTATTTAGACAACGACGATCCTATCCTCTTTTGATTAGATTGCCTTGTTTATTTTTGTCTTGAAGGAGACGTCTTTGTATTTTTCTGAATAAAGGTTACGTCATACGAGACATTATTATACGTCACAGTAAAGCTGTAAGAGTGAATGAATTAAAGCTGTAATCTACAGGTCGATGTTAAATTTGACCAGGAATCATATTTCTCAGTTACAGCGGCAATTCATGTTAAGGACTGGACGCTATTTGCTACTTTAACTGTCTATATAAAACCGCGTCTGTATATTTTTGCGCAGATACGGCGTTCTTTTTTGTACTATATCATTCGAGCTTTAATAACTGTTTAAACTGGAGTACTGATTTTCATCTTTAGCATTTAGAAATAGTAAACTACGTATAAATACATAGTAGGTAGCCCTGTATTTTTATTTCTAGATTTCCCTCTACGTATCGCAATCATACATGAAAAGATATTGTATAGTATAGATTTATATTGTAGGTCAGAATTGTCATAATATGTATCTTATATAAAGTGACGTCCATCAAACGTAAACTAGAGTCATTGGAGAGAGAAAGAGAGAGAAAACCACCCTGTTTTTTTTTTAATTCTAGCTGGTCCTAAAATTTTGTCAGTTTTTACATCTTATTAAATTTTAATTTTGTGTATCACTAATGTAAATGAAAGATAGCGCTTGTAAACACTTCATATATATCCTTCAAGAAGGCATCTGATACGAATTAGTTTCGCATATGTGATGATTGTTACACATGGTACTATGATTGAAATGGATTCCCACGCCAATCATGTGATTTAATGTTAAGATAAATAACGTCTTGTATTCAATAGTGATAAAGAAATTCTGATTAGTCTTTCTTAAAGCATTTATCATAAATAACTAGTTTACCATACGTCAGGTACTTCGATAAGTATTTTTAATTTATTGAACAATAATATGTAATGATCATTTGAAATTTTACAAACTGACTTAAATCATATGATGGCCCAATAAAAGTTATCGCGTAGTTATAATTGAATTATAAAAAATATTGTCAAATATTTTTATTTTATTACCTACATTTAAGTTGCAAATGTTAATTGCAGTCATGGTAGCCATATAAATCAGCCATAGTAGTCATAGACTATTTATCATCAGGTATTCCCTGATGGTAAATGGTCACCACTGTCCAAATTTTCAATAATTTTAATAAATCTCTGGTATAAAATCTCTTACCAATTATATATTTATAAATGAATTTCAGCGAATAGCAACTTATTGCATTAATAACCAACTAAACTAATTATGTAAAGATAATTGAAAACTGATTGAACAACTTTTGTTATTGACATAGTCATGATAACTTTATAATAGACATAATTATGGCGTAAGCCAGACTTCGTTACATGTAGCTCATGGAATTATGTCCTATTTGTAACACTTAAATACTTGAATAGCTTAAACAATTAAATTAATAATAATATTATAATTAATCGACAGAGATTGACAAACCTGCTATCAAATTGTTTGTCGACTACTTAGATAAAAGAGATACGACTATATGAAGCGTAAACAATTAACTGCATTTTTCATATTAAAACATGTATCCACCGGCGGTCAGTCGCTCAAGCAAAATTTTGGACGCCCAATCGTAGGCAGTAATTCCAGGCTCACCGCCCATTGTATATCTCTTCTGGCTCTGAACTATGAATGGGATTTAAAGAATTTATGGCTAACAGGAGATTTAATTAGGTGATTTTAAAACAACGATAATCTTGCAACTTTGATCCTGTTTCGTCGTCAACCCATTATTGTCCCACTGCTGGGTCTACTCTCGGAATGAGAGAGTTTTTGATCCTTAACCTTTCCAAATCTGGTAAAATCGTATATAAAGGTGACATTAAATATCGGAAACGGTAAAATGATACTATTTATTTGTAATTATGTTATGTTAATAAATACTGTTTGTAAATGTGGATTATCATCATGTGGAATGCATCGTGAAAAAAATTGTTGGCATAAAATATTCTAATACATGACACATGCTCCCATTCTACACTTGGTCCCTTAAAGCATTACGTCTTCCAACGTTTTCTTTCTATAAAATCTACGAGTACATGTGGGCTGCCCTTATTGATGTACGTACTGTCTTAGAATTAACTGAGCTTGGGTAATATACTGTACAAATAAGGGACAAGGACGCAATTTCATTTTCCTCGTATGTCTATAGCAAGATTTAGTCTCTCATTGCGAAGAAAAATGTTTTACAAACTTTTAGAACTTGTCAATCTTTGAGACGCGTGTTGCGTATTTAATAGACAATAAAAAATCAGTGTATTTATGATCTGTGGCTGTGAAGGACTAAATAATATTTTACCTGTGGAAGCCTTGTTTTTATCAGTGGCATAAGTCCAGATGTATAATCTGTGCTTTATTATTTCAATATCTGTCACAGCGGTCTTTTCTTAAAATTATTTCGGCACTATTATATCCATTAAAGACATAACACGCGACTTATTACAATTTGTCTAATAAACCGTCTTGGCAAAAAGTAAATTAATAGGTTATTATTATGATCACCTTGATCGTATTAGAAATTATTATAAGGAAACATAACAAAAACTTACTGAAGCATTCCAGTTTTTGAAAAAACTTCTCAAAAGTGTAAATTTCACTGTTTGTAAATTTGACTGTTTCTCTGTGTGGTGGATTATGTCCTACAGTGTTGGTGATAGAAAGAGGTTGGGCCCTAAATCATGCTAAGAAAGATCCTTGCTCAAAGTAGTACAGTATTTAGTTATTGAAGAAATTAATTCTATTATGAATTTGTTTTCCGACCAAGTTACTTTCCGTAATACGTAATATGAGTATAAGGGTCGTGACAAGATTAGGGAATGCGAATTATCCGGGATGACACCTATTTATATCATCCCTAAAATACCTCGGGTATAAAATTTCACTTTGGAAACTGATACTTTAAATTAATATGTTATTAGACTATTAATCATCCATTGTAGGTGCTTAAAACTTCAATCCTTTCATAAATGGTTAGAATAGAGACTTTATGACGTATCCCAATGCAGGCATTTGTATCGGACAATTGCTCTTAATACCAGTTTATTACATTTTCCCGAAACGATTACTATGTACGTTTTCACGTACGTTTTCATCAATTATTGCATCGTAAGGCAAAAAAAACAAAAAAGTAAATATTCAATATACAATGACTTAGCGAAAACGTAAACAAGAATTGTTTTAACGAAACGCAACAAACTTGTTCTAAGGACACAGCTACGTGATGTATCAAGGTGTGAGGACTTTGGTGTAACTAATTTGTCCAACTTTACTGAATTGCCACTAACCTTTTTCCTCAAGCAATCTCCTTTGGAGCTGTGTCTCGAAGTGTTCCTGCATTTCCGTTATGAAAAGTTAAGTATCCAATAGAAGGTCCATTCCAAACGTTAAATGCTACAAGAGCCACTCTATGAAAACAATAGAAGGCTCTTAAAGTCTATAACTAGATTCCAAAACTTTCATCGTCAAAATCACGTTACCATTAAATACGAAGTGAAATAACGAGTAAAACTAATGAACTGAAGCTTTTAGCGATGTAAATACGATAGTGCCTTGTCAACAGACGAAAATTAAACACGATAACGCTTATCGATGTTCTGAAATGTTTATTTTGCAAATATTTTAGTATATGCTTGTTATGTTATACAGTGATGGGGGCTACAAGTTAAACAAATTTATAAATTTCCAAGAAAAATAGATGTCCTGAAATAATATATTTTTTTGACATAATATTGGTATTAGGTATAAATTGCCACTGCTTCACGGTAAAGAAAGGTAAATAAGCTGCCAATAAAAAAATCTCAAGGGGGCGTGCAGCCTACAAATTCGCACATAGCCAGTAAGATAAGTGTGGCTTAAGAGCGCTTTCATATTAGGTCGCAAGTAGCGCGGCCGCAACGCGTCTGCCTCAACGCGGATGCCTTTTTATTATTGAAATAATTATTTAGTATTTATTATTTTTTATTATTATTTCTATTACAAAAGTACAACGCGCCACCCTAATCAAAAAATTCCCGCGGTTATAGTCGTGAAAAGAAAGCATTCTCTACAGTCGCGCGGCTGACGCGCTGCAGCCGCGCTATTTACGACGTAATGTGAAAGCGCTCTAAACCTTATTACTCTAAGACGAGACTTGCCCAGCAATGAGACAATAATGAATTGATGACAAGTATTATATTGTGTCTATACAGATATAAATAAAAGGATACAAAATATAGGATATACGATGTAAACGGCATTGTTCAATTTAAATATGACAAACGTTTTGGGTATCGTATTTTAGAGCTTTTGTTTTTGTGTCCGTGCCAAATTTGAAAATCGATTATGCAATCGGTTGCCCATTGAACTGTAGCCAGTTGCCAGTGCGATTTGTTGTTTTATATTACACGAGAAACAAACGAGCAGTGGACAATCGGACAAATACAATCAGGTGGGCTATATGTCTACCCGATTGTGTGTGTTTTACCGGCTTTATAATGGTGAGCGGTTCGAAGAACTGTTTGATCTGGTGCCCACATCACCTTTCCTTCACCGCACCACTCGCTGTCGAATGAAGTATCATCCACATCAACTGGACCCGTTGCGGTCCTCCATGGTTCGATTTGCGCGCTGCTTCGTGCCGCGGATGTGCAAAATGTGGAATGAGCTTCCTCCTGAAGTATTCCAAGAGCGATATGACATCCTATGTCATGGCGCTCCGGGAAAGATCCTTCCTTGAAGAGCTCTTCAAGAAAGGTGTAAAAAGAGCTCTCCTTTGAAGCCGGCGATGCATTGGCGACTCCTCTGGTGTTGCAAATCTCCATATGCGACGGATGAGGTGGCCCGTCTGCCTTATCATTAAGTCCAACTACAAAAAAAAGTGGTTGCTGCCACACGTGGACATTTGCTATCAATCCGAAAAGATCAGTCTTACTTGAGATTAACAAGATACATTAATATCCCGAAAGTCTAAGTTCTCTTCGGATAATTGTCTTGCTACATAAAAGTAAGATGTACCAAGTGGTAGAACCTGCGTAATTCGACTGGGGAATTACCATCGCCACACCTTACAGAGCAGTGATAGCCTAAGTGCAACCATTGGATCTCTCGATCGAGAGGGCAAGTTTCAAACCTAGGCACTGGCACCAGTCACAGGTATGCACCACTGATTTTTCTAAAATTATGTGTGTATTGGAATTTATTTATCACTATATTTTTCGGTGAAAGAAAACATCGTGAGGAGATCTACACACCCGAGAGATCTTTAAAAAAAAATCGCACTTGGCCAGCGCGGTGAGATATGGCCTACAACTCTCTAATTCCGAGAGAAGATCCGTGCCCAGTAGTGGGACAATATGGGTTCACAACAACATCTATTTCGAGCCTAAAACGGTTGTTGCGTTTCGGTGAATGAACGTAGTTGCTAGCTGGTAGTCTTACGAGGAAACCATATTAGTCCTCAGGTGGAGCGAAGCAACTCTGATTGATCCACAACAGAACCGCTTTTCTATATAAAGTCGATGAAATGACACGGCCCGATTGCTATTTCAATCGGATAAAAAAAGTGTGTATAAGATAGCAAGTTTTAAACCGCCAAATACCCTCCGACAAGAGTTAATGATTCCAAGCAAATAAATTAAATTGCAACTCACCACCTAATATGCGGCAAATGTGAATTCGCGTGAAAATTTTCCATTAATCTTCATCACCGGTCAACTTTTTTAAGGACCATCTCGTCTTCTCGCGTTTGGCTACACGGCACCATATTTCGAACCACTAATAGAGTAGGTTTTCAAATTCTAAACCGAATTGCTCCATAACTGTTTTACTACTCTAAGTAGTGCGTTTAAAATAGTGTTATTTACGTACTACGAGAGTTACAAGAATAGCTCTGTGGAGCTTTTATAGTTTGCTGTTGAAGTGTATCGATTTGTTATCAAAGAATGAACCTAATATTTAGTGGTTATAGCCGCCAATAAAAGTCAATCATAATAATGAGTAGGTACTAGTGAATGTTGGGTTATAAGCATGTCTCATATACATAACATTCCCTTCCGACGTTGCGTTTTACATCATAGAACCGTGCTACACAAAGTACTATAATATTCATATCACTAAGATCGCTAAAAACCATTTTTTATAACGTTGTATGTCCATGTAACATTCTATAAACATATAATATTTATCCCCCAATTCCCACTGAGACGCAGCGATAAATATGTAGTTCATTGAGATTCATGTATCTCAGTTCAAAAATATTTTTAAAATTAATCACTGTCCCATTTTAATAATAAATATGTAATTAAATCACAGAGAAGCGTATTCGAATGAATATTGTTTTAAAATATTTCTTAGTTGTTTGATAAATAATTCGTCACGAATAAGCACATTCATCCCACAAACATACAGGCGTTCCAGAAGGGTTTCATCTTGTACTTTGGAGTTACTGGAAATAAATTGGGGTCACGAACTCATACAAATACCGTCGAAGAAACCATCCCCTAATTGGTCGTCAGTACGTTACGTGCGTTTGCCTTCCATGATTCAAGAACAAAGTCGTATTTTTCAGCTATCCGTGAACAACTTTATGTATGTACGCCTAAAGCGATTATTCTTATTTACTTTTTATTTTTATTTTGGATATTTGTATGTTTTTGTATACAAAAAAAATATTTAGATATAAATACCTATAGGAAAGGTTAACGACTAGATACATAAATAACAGGAGAAATGACAGTAGTTTCTAAGTATCATACAGAGATTTTATAAGGCTGAAGTCGCAAACGATCATGCAGTTTGTTCTAAGTTCTATTGGAAGCCAATTAAAGTTAGGTTGCTACTCTCGGGGACCAAAATAGTCGCCTCATATAAGTGAGCCGGCAACCACCCTTTCATCAAAATACGAGAACTACTTTACGCTAGAAATGGGTGTGACGGCGTTATCTTTCGACCGAATCAAATACGTTCTACCATCTTTAAAATTTCATACAAACGTTTAGCAATGGGAGATACAAACTTATGTTGGATTAAGGCTAAAATACTTTCAGCGAGTAGCCGTTACATCCTTCCATTAGGTGGGTTACATCGTAAAAAGCTACTGTCTAAAATATACAATACTCCTATTACAACGGTATTTTGCATAAGTATCTAAGAATATCACGAGAATCACTAATATATAATATTCATTTACCAACTTCATACAAGAGAACTTAACTTTCCTTGAGCAACCTAAACCAGATGAGCATTCATCTTTTTATTATTATGCATACGAAGTCAGTAAATGCTTACAGATGTCTCAAGTTATATCAAAGTTATGTCTATGGTTGCATCGTATTAATGTCTTATGATACACGTGTCAGCTACGTACTCGTAAGTTAGAACAAGGAACACGAAGTGTAAGGATTTCTTACAACTAATAAAAAAACAAACGAATTTATGTTCGTTTGTTTTGACAACCTGACAAACTTTTACTAAGAATATTAATAAGATGGTTAACATAACTACATTATTATTTTCGGAGATGAGTGATCGGTTAGCGACATATATGCTAGTTATACCTAATCAATTGTAATTGTATTACAGTAAAAAGTTTTGCAACAATAGCTGTGCTTCTATTTTTGCGAGAAAAGCTAAATAACCTATCCAACGACATAATCTATTTCGACACCTACGCCAACTAATATTCATAATATAAGCCCGACCGCAGCGGTTACCGGTCTGACACGCAGGGGGTCCCGGTTCGATTTCCTGCCAGGTATCTGAACGATGAGTTTAGATTCTTGTACTGGGTCTGGATGTTTGTGTATTCGTCTTTGTGTGTGTTCATGGCACCCACGACACAGGAGAAAATCCTATTGTGCGGCTATCAGTGTAGTGAAAGCGTTTTATAAGCGACATCGAAGTAGGTACTATTAGGTTAAGTCAAATGTGACACATGTGATTCAAAAGCACACATATTAGTGGAAAATTAGATTCCAAACCTTTTACTTTCTTTCTATATATAAAAATCGTTATTCAAGAAAACTGACTGCTTATAAATAATTAATAAATTAAATGAATAATTAAATGAAAAATAAAGAAGATTGCTTAGAATAATTAACAAAACTAAGCGAAACAATAAACGACAGCTAAGACAGAATTAAATACAATAACAGTAAATCAAAAAAATATATATAACGAGATTTTCTATGGGCGCAAGGGCTTCTTTTAATCTCGTACGTCTTATTTAAAATTATATAGTTCACGGCATCATTGAGGCGAATCTGCCGACACCTCGTACTTTAAAATCATATGAGAAGTAGA
This sequence comes from Spicauda simplicius, assembly GCA_949699795.1. Classification (NCBI taxonomy): domain Eukaryota; kingdom Metazoa; phylum Arthropoda; class Insecta; order Lepidoptera; family Hesperiidae; genus Spicauda; species Spicauda simplicius. Next base: position 13,238,602 of record OX453056.1, read on the forward strand.
TGCTCATGCATATGTACCTTCGTAAATTAGAAACGCAATTATTTTCTTCTGACTCATTGGTGTAAAGATGATGCCATGAGGGATCCGGTCTTTATAAAACAAAAGTTATTGTCTTTTAGCTGGTAACGGAAATCATAAATTTGAACTATCATTATTTTTGTAGTATTAATGATAAAGGCGATGTCCTGGAATGAAATATCTGAAATGCCTTTTAAGTCAAAAGTAATCTAACAAGATATGAGGTGCTTTTATTTTGATTAGGCCTATATTAATTAATCTACTATACTAAGTACCCAGACTAATCGCACACATATATAAAATATATATTGCGATTAGTCTTATGCTCATCATAAATCTATCCGAACATATATATTAAATGAGATCTCTATTTGTTACTCAACCATGCAAGAAACATTACTTCGATTTATATTAAATTTAACATGGATGTAGCTATTACAAGTGGCCAATCTGTGGGCTATTTTTGATTCCGATATTATGCACTATTTAAAGACTATTTCGTTACATTTCTGTCCCATAACGAAGCATGCGTAACTCGGCTAGTATTGTTATATCTTTAAGAATAAGTCTCTGTGGTGGCATTAACCTGCGAATGCACTTTGTACTCACGCGTTCTAAATACCAACAATATGTCATGTTAGCAATAAGTTCCTTTTACAATATTATATATTTAATAAACGAGTATGAAATCAAGTTTGGTGTGAATTACTCGTATGTTCCCTTCATACTCACCAAATACCAATATTACGATCTCAAAATAAAACACACGCCACACACCAACATTGGTGACCCCGACGTGATGTTATTTTTTTTATAAGAGGGAGAGTATTGTGGTGGCATTAACCTGCGAATGCACTTTGTACTCACGCGTTCTAAATACCAACAATATGTCATGTTAGCAATAAGTTCCTTTATAAGTTCATTTAAGTACAGAGACTAGATCAGCCACTTAGTATTACGGGACGGTATGACAATACGTCATGGCCACTTAGTCTAGCTCTCATCGATCACGTCATCGTTCTATCAGCTATGAAAATATAACCTAATGGACGGACCCGCTTTGTTTCACCCGCGACCTCGCTATCGTTTTTCAATTTCGCTCAGGGACCCTAGATAACGTTGGACGTTATTTAGCCTAATAACGGAGTTAAACACTGCTGTGTTGAAGGTTATAAGTGAGATCCAGTTAATATCTTTTCCGATCATCAGATGGAAACTGGTCACTGCTGCCCATGGACATCTGTAAGGAAATTCATAATTGGTTCTATCTGAAGTCAAACAGGTTCGGTGTAATGGTTTCTATAGAGAGCCATAGTTTTCCTATTCATCTACTTATATTAATAACAAGGCATCTATTAATAATCTAATACCTATTTTTAAATGATTTGTAGATGATTAAAATGTTTTCGCCTCTGATCGTCAACGTCGCTCGTCGTCAAGTTTGAAATGGAGCAAAAAGGGAACTTAATTTTATTACATTCTAATTTCAATTTCAATACATTCTAATTTCAAAAAACTTTTTATTTTTAAACAAAGCGTGCACCCATATTATCGATATACTTTTGCCATTTTAGAGGTAACTCGTTTATTCCTTTGCAGTAGATGCCTGGATCACGAGAGTCGATGAACTCTTGAAACGCCATTTTGATAGCGTATGCGGAATAGTTTTCTTTTTGATTTAAAAGTTGTTTACGTTTTGAAAAAAATGTTAATCATTGGAGGCAAGGTCTGATGAGTTCGGTGAGTGACGGAGAGTTTCCAACAACTCCTGTAGCTTTGACGTGGTCATTTGTGCGTCAATTGGTCCTGCGTTGTCGTGCAGGAGATTTGGAGTTTTTCGACTAGCTAATTTTGGCTGTTTAAGCACAAGACTTTTCATCACATTATTTAGGTGACAATAGTGAACATCGACTTTGGGACTACGTAGTAAGTACTGAGTATGTTCTAATATAACAAAAAAAAATATTTTTCCTTTTTTGTATATTTTGTTTTTTTTTCTTAACCGATTTATGCCAAATGAGTCAAGATTGTTTGATTTGATATGTTGTGTATTTATGGAAACGCGCACTTTGTCTGGAATTCGTGTCCACAATAGCTTTTAGAATGATTGTAATGACAGGTTGAAATCTTCTGAACGAAATTTCTTAAACCATCAGGATTAGTTGCTTATGTAGCAACTTGAATGACGAACATATTATTGACTAGCTGTACCCGCGGCTTTGCCCGCGTGCAAATCAACGTGTCACAAAGTTTTTCCCGAGCAAATCTCGACACCGTGGGAATTCTATGATAGAAAGTAGTAACATTAAAATCGGTTTGGCCGCTCAAGGATTACCTGGTCAAACACAGAGTAAAAAAACGAATTCAAAGTGTGTATTTGTGGGTAGGAACGTATTGTTACGTATTTTTTTTAATTAGACGAATTTTAATATTGCAAACCGCTTTTTTGAACCAATTTACATTCTTAGTTGTCTAATTTACAATATCGGGATACTTTTTTTCAATCAACTCATCCACATTTGAACCAAAACGTAACGATTATAAAGATTGATTTGAACTTTTCCGAATTGGAAAATACTATTTGAAGTAAATTTGGCGGATTCAAATTTCTAAGTAAGATTATATAGGTAAACCTACTTTTAATATTAATTTATGTTCAGGAGTTCCGGAAGGCATGAAGGAATTCAAAAATTCTGTTGGATAATGTACTGCTTCCTCCATCTCAATGACTGTGTCTACCGAATAGTAGATCTGTGACGCTGCTTTAAATTTTGAAAAAAAAAACATTTATTTTATCGACACGTTCATTGGTGGGTGGGTATATAGCCGTCTTTTGGATCCAATTTATAGTGTTATTGGTTGTATTAACAATATCGGGATATACTTTTTCAACCAACTCCTCCACATTTAAACGAAGACGTATCGATATAAGGATTGATTTTAACTTTTCCGGATATTTGTTATCCGGAAAAGTTACTACTATTACACTATTATCTACTTGAAGTAAATTATTAGAAAATTGGAATATCACTGAACAGCGACATATATTCTAAGTTCATATTTTGTTTCATGTGGCCAAAGATAATATCTTTTAAAGGTGCATCAGGCTATTTGTGTGCGTAAATCCCGCATTGTTCTTTGTAAAGCAGAAGACATAATCAAAACACTTTTACAATTCACGAACAGGGCGCACTCGCTCGCAGGGCGCTGCCGCACCCTGCTCGCTAATTTTTTATGTTTTCTTTTATGTTCCAACCTAACCTAACCCATCCTGTTTAAAAAGCTACAGCCAAATCCAACTCTTAACAATAACATACAATACTCCTGCATTTTCAGGGATTCAAAGTGACACTTTTCATCATAATGTTCTCTCAAGAACGGGTTGTAATGTATTGTAATCAATAAGTACCAAACTCATACGGCTTAAGTAGGTTGTGTACTTAGATTATCAGGGTTGATGAATTGAAGTTTAATTTATTAATCACATTTCAGTTTAATGAGCTGTCATTAAACTTATAATGTATACTAAAAACAATCGTAAGCATTATGTGACTACCTTTTATAATTTAGGCTTGCACTATCCCGCATCATCAGGGAGGAGTTGAAGGTAAAAAAAATATCCCGTGTCTTTGCTTAGTGTTCTTATTACTTATACGTAAGTACTTGCGAGCCAACTTCTATAGTTTGGGCTTGCAGTACCCTGCATCATCAGGGCTGAGGAGCTTAAGGTCGAAATTGTCATCATGTGTCTTATCTCAGTAATTATATTACCTACCCGAAAGCATTAAATGGCCAACTCCTATGGCTTAGGCTTGCAGTACCCTGCATCATCAGGCTTGATGAGTTGGAGATCGAAATTTTCATCTTGTGTCTTTTCTTAGTAATTATATTACATACACGAAAGCACTAAATAGCTAACTTCTATGGCTTAGGCTTGAAGCACCCCTGCATCATCAGGGTTGAGGAGATGGTGGTCAAAATTTTCATCTTGTGTCTTTGCTTAGTAATTATATTTCATACCCGAAAGCATTAAATCGCCAACTCCTATAGCTTAGGCTTTCAGTACCCTGCATCATCAGGCTTGAGGAGTTGAAGATCGAAATTTTCATCTTGTGTCTTTGCTTAGTAATTATATTACATACCCGAAAGCACTAAATAGCTAACTTCTATGGCTTAGGCTTGAAGTACCCCTGCATCATCAGGGTTGAGGAGTTAAAGGTCAAAATTTTCATCTTGTGTCTCTGCTTAGTAATTATATTTCATACCCGAAAGCATTAAATCGCCAACTCCTATGGCTTAGGCTTGCAGTACCCTGCATCATCAGGGTTGAGGAGTTGAAGGTCAAAAATTTTACCGTGTATCTTTGCTTGGTATTTTTATTACATAACCGTAAGTACCAAATAGCCAACTCTTACGGTTTAGTCTTGAAATACCCTTAGATCATCAGGGTTGAGGAGTTGAAGATCAAATTTTTGTCCCATGAATTTGTTTAACAATCTTATTATATATCCATAAAAAATTGACTTACTTCTACGGTTCAGGCTAGAAGTACCCCTGCATCATCAGGATTGAAGAGTTGAAGGTCATTTTTTTTAGGAAATATTGCTGGGTAATCTCATTCTACATTCAACCCAATTAGGTTTGGCCGAGTATCGCTAATTTCGTTAATTTGCTTCAAAGAAATGGATCCTATGATCAGAACCGTATCAAACTCATCAGAGTACCCTTGAAGTACATTCTTTCAAATAAAAGAAAAATCATCAAAATCGGTTGGCGGGAAATTGAGTTATTCATCTATTTATCGCGCACATCGTTAATGCAAATATCAGACTTACGCGCTTTTCTTATGGATGCCACTGTCAAAAGTGAACTAAAAATAAATGGGACCCCATGACATGCACTACCTTTCAAATGAAAAAAAAATCATCCAAATCCGCTCACCCAGTGCGGAGAAATCGAGTAACAAATATAAAATTAAAAAAAAAAATACAGACGAATTGATAACCTCCTCCTTTTTGGAAGTCGGTTTAAAACTATGTTTTAACATAAAAATCAAAGCGAAATACTAAATTTTATTGAGGTGGCCTTAAAATTTACTGACTTTCATACAAACTTACATCTCCTATTTGGGTTAAATTGGGGGGGGGGGGGGGTTCAGAAAATTCGTTCTTAACTGACGTCTACGTCATAAAAGGAACCCCTAGTAAAAATCATATTCATATCTTTAGCAGTTTAGGCTCTACGATGTTTATTCAATAGATGAGTGAGAGAGCATCCTTTCGTTTTTATATAAGTATATATAGATATAGAGATATAGATGTGTATAGTATCAAATAACATAGGTACACACATAACCAATAAAAAATACATAACAAAGGAATACATTTTACAGACCATAACATGTTTAGTTTCAACCAATTCAACTATGCAGTTACTTATCTTATTAACACTTATCGAACACAGAATAAATACGGCGTAGTTTTAAATTGACATAACTTTTTTATTTATAAACCGATTTACATAAAATAAACACTAAATGTTAAGTGAAGTCCCACAACACATTGGTGAAAATTATATTCAAATTGGATAAGTTGTTTCTGAGATTAGCGTTTTCAAACACACAGACAAACAGACAAACAGACAAACAGAAAAGATTTCTAAAAACCATTATTTTGGGTTCTATATCGTATTAAAGACCTTTAGAAATGGTTTTCACCTAAATTTATTCCATGTACAGACAGCGACCTCTTACAGATTTATTATAGTATAGAAGATATGGTGACTATTTGTCGTGTTACAGTTACACGGTAGAACTCATACTTCATCAATACATAAATTTTTCAAACTAAAACATGCATTAGAAAGAGGAAAAACAAAAATATGACAAAATCCTGAGTTTAAACGAAGTTATGTATATTTACATAAACCATATGAAATTTGCTCTATGTTATACGACCATCTCTCATTTTATTTTTGGCAAAATATATAATTCGGAATCTGATTTTAGCTACCACAAAATATACATATCTTTTATGTGAACTGCATACTGCCCATTTTTTCCAAGATTATTTCAAATCACCGATTATAAGCGCTATGAGATAGCATACAATAATTACTTTCCTATATAGACATATGACAGTAATGAAACCGAATATTTTAATTTAATATATGCATTTTAACACCTGTAATAAAATAATGCTCTACATAAAATATATTAAACCTCAACGCTTCCATGCCCGTAGTATTCCCAAAAAGTACCATAATTTTGCGCCTTACCTATTAATTTATATTAATTAATCCTGATTTGAAAATGTGCCAAGACTGTTCAGTGCCAAATTTACGCCCACAATATCGATTGAAATAAATTACTAATTTACGAGGTACCATGTTATATTACAGTCAAAATAGCATTATAACACCATCCACCAATCACCAAGTAAAGTTTGTAAATGTTATTGTAGTTATTGGTTTTGTAAATTGAGCTCCATTGTGGATGTAACTGCTTAAGAATGCGGTAGCCGTCGCGCTTCGAACGACTTAACTGATGCTCTTCAGGAAACTGTCTATAAAAGAGCTTGAAAGTATTAAGGTGCTGGATACACTGAGTATCTACTCGTATCCTAGTATCGTATCTACGAGTACCTACTTGGTCGAAGGATGAAGCCGTGTGGCCTGTATATTTTTAATACGATAAAAGTTTTCGACCATCATAGTCCTCGGGAGTAGCAACGCAAATGTGATTGACTTCAGATGGAACCAATGTTCTGTATGTAGTTGATCACAGATGTTCATGAGCGGAAGTGACCACTTGCCATCAGGTGGACTGCATGCTCGTTTGCTACTTCAGTCAGATTAAAAAAGTAGCAAAGGAACGTGCATGGTGATGGTAAGTGGTCACTATAGCAATAGAGGCGGCAGTGACCAATTATCAGGTGCTTGCAGCCTCTGTTCTGTATAAAGTTGCTTTCAAATATACATACATCTGTCAAAGAAAAGAAGTTCTGCTTACCGTCGCAGGCTGAACCAAATATTATGTTCCATTAACTAGTAAAATTTTATTATGATATTTTAAGTAGGGATTACTGGTCTATCTGATGCAGATCATAAAAAAGGCTACCATTGTTGCTAAATAGAATAGCAGTTGAACTGTGATGCCTCATTAAAGTGTTCATATAATACTTGTCGGTTTTAAATATAATAGTAGTCGAAACGAGATTGTTCTTTCTCAAAAACACCCAAGTACTCTAAATTAAAACTTATAATCAATTCATCAAATAAAACTTTTACGAGTTATTTTTCTTCAAAACGAATTATTAAAGTTCATTGGCACCAGATATAAATTTGCTAGAAACCGGCAATAAGAGAATAATATGGTAGAAAATACAGTGTAATGGTACTTCCTGGGTATGAGTCTTCTCTCACTGGTTTAGGACAGGAGTCCAGAAATTTTTGATATCTTTTTGAAAATTGTAGTTTTTGGGAAGTCCATAAATCAGTCCCATAAAGTCTACTGCGGGACATAGGCTTTTGGCTAAATCCCCCATCAGGGTAATGGAGGCTTTTGCCAATAGTGACTTCACCTAGCATGTGTGTTGGAGACCGTAGTGAATGTAAATGTTAGATAGAAAGACGCTGCCACCTATCCTCTAGATTTTGTCCATTAGTCTTACGACAATCACGGAAAGTGACCGAGTGGTACAACTAAAAACTGACACGCTACTAGTATTCGTAGTGAAACTTTTCTTCTCGCCTACGACATCCGCGGGAAGAGAGGAAGTGGTGCTTTTGAAGACCGACAAAACAAGGCACTTATCCCTGTAGATCTGGGATCATAATAGGGCTAAGGCATTCCCTGCCTGTCGTAAGAGGTGACTAAAAGGGGCTTCCGGGGTTGCGGGCGGCTAGAGTGGGAGCTTGAACCACATAGGTAGAAACCCCACATAAACCTGCGTCGCTCCCACGGCGTCGGGTACTTTTTAAAGGTTTCTCTCTCAAGAACAAAAAAAAATACTTACAGTAAAACCTTTCTTCCTAGCAGCAGAGTTGTAGTTGTGCGAGATCACCCTCACAGGCATGGCGCCATCAGCCGCAGCGACTATCGCGGGGCCACGAGACATAGTAGCGCGGGCTGGCCGACTCGGCCTACCCGAGTTGAACAACCACATGTTGCACACTGGCACCTGAATGAAACGAATTAAATGATTTGAGAGATAAAATTAACTCATCTGTTTTTCTTGGCTGTTCTGTGGTAAATATTATTTCGTCCAAAAATACTTTTCATATTGGCTGTCTAATAAGACTGAAACAAATTTTAAACAATAATATGGTACTCTAAAACGCATTTTTTTAATAAATACCTTATATATTGATACATTATTCTTCTTTCTTTCTTCATTATTCTTAAAGTAGAACTACAAGTGGTTAGAAAAACTTTAGTACAAATGAGGTAATATTTAGTGTTTATTTCATTAAATCCAGCTTATGTTACAAAAAATAGTTATAGATAGTCAATTTTCTAACGCGTACCCTAGCAAAAATATATTCATCTTTAACGGAAAATAAATGACTAAGTATTCTTTTTTGGAAAATTTGTTACAAAACGCATTGTCGTTTCTTACATCCCTTACATTTTGGGAATAACATGCCGAGGCACGTGTCATATGAAAGGATACTCGGTAACACAATAGTGTCTACATTCCAACTACGAAAAATTGCGAGTACACTTTCTTCTACAATAAATGCATATCCATCTATTTTTCTTTATGCATTACCAACATTCACCCGATAGTCTTGACATTTAGGAAGCTTTTAAGCATACTCCTAAATGTTCCTGATTTATAATAGTAGGTATCTATATATTTTATTTCTATAATAATCTCCGCGTGTATGTATTACAAACACATTAAAATTTCTAATAATTATATTAATACTACTATTAATGGTAAAAACAATTTAGTTCTATTATTTTTATTCGTAGCTCCCTCGAATAGTCTTAAGTGCATTTCAAAATATGTCACTTCGAGAACGGAAGAGATCTAGATCAAAATTTCGGCTAAATGAGGCAAAGACCCAACTCCTAATAAGACTTTCATCGTCTAGCGAGTTAAACAGTGATGATTTCGTTCTAGAAAAGAACAAATGTAAATGTTATGTCTCTTTTACAACAGCGAGCTTTATGAAACTTCTCAAAATGCGAACAGTTTTGTTACAACACAAAATGCAAATTCCGCTTTAAATCCCTTATAGTTTCTCCGTGCGATGTAACAGCATAACATCTTACAGACTGTGTCAGAAAGAGAGTAATGTTTTTTGAGCGTATTTATGTCCATGGGTGGTAGAACCAGTGTAGTTCGACCGGGGAAGTACCACCGCCACACCTATTTCTAGCGTGAAGCAGTTCTTGCGTTTCGATGGAAGTGTCATCGGGAGTGGCAATGCATCTGTGATTGACTTCCGATAGAACCCATGTTCTGTATGAAGTTGGTACAGATGTCCATGAGCGGCAGTGACCACTTACCACCAGGTGGACTGCATGCTCGTTTGCTACTTCAGTCAAATAAAAAAAAAACTACAAAAAAAAGCTACAGCCCAGACGGTTTAATGGATTGTAACATATGACGTACCATTGGAATCTCACGAAAACCACCAAACAGAGGATGCAGAGTGACACAGCCAATAATTTAAAAAATGGCGCCTGCGATTAGAGAAAAAGCGAGGGAGAAGAACTTTTTTTATAATTATAACAATATGGATGTCAAATGGAATCTAATAAAGTAACTGTTACGAAAATGTACTGCGAAAATATTATACCTCTTTTAAGTTGCTATTTTGATACAAGCTTTTAAGAAGGGATAAATTTAATAAATTATTAAAGAACAAAATACCCAAATGCAAATTTAAGCTTAAGCAGTTGTTTTTTTGATTTCATAATACTTTCTTGTTTATATTTTTGTTTTTCTATATGGTTATTTTAGCTTAAATATTATATTATCCTTTAAAACTTCATAGTCAACGCTTTGTGACTTTCTCTCTTCAAGAGCTCGCGATCCACACTTTGAAATACGCTGTTCAAGACAAATACAGATAAGGGCACATAATCTTACTATGAATATCATATGAAAGCTAGGAATTTGAAATTTACAGAGAGATTTCAATTTCATTCGTGTGCATCCATATAACATTTAGAGTTCATTCCCATACTAATACGGTTTAAATAAGGATTCATAAGTTTCCAAGAAGTGAACGGAGTGGAAGAGATTGGGTACCGACCGTTTGATGTGCAAAGCGGGAAAAACTTTCTATCACTTTTTATACAGTTTTTATTGGTAGTTTAATGTTACCCTGATGCTATTTAAATTATATTTTACTTATAAAATACACGGTTCTAAATTCATTTATTTAACTTTTTTCGTCCTATTAAAGCAATAAACGCAGGTACACAGTTTTACAGGTGGTAAAACCAGCGTAGTTCGACCGGGGAAGTACCACCGTCACACTTACTTCCAACGTGAAACTTTTCTTGCGTTTCGATAGATGTGGTTGCCGGCACACTTTTATATGAGGCGATCATCCTAGTCCTCAGAAGTAGCAACGCATCTGTGATTGACTTCAGATAGAACCCATGTTCTATTTGCAATTCAGAAAAGATAAATACCTATTAACCTATTAATACCTATTAATTTTAAGAAGATACTACTTTTCCCAGGAGTATATATAGTTACTATAGGACTAAATATAGTTTGTACGTTCTTACATATTCATCGCCCACGAATGTTAATCCATTCACTGCTATTATTCCACATGACTTAGGCATTGCGCTGAATAGCTCATGGTAATATCTCCCAAAGGGCATTTCCATGAAATGAAGTCGTATATGTCACAGTAGTTAAACACTTGATTGATATCCTCGACAGTATAATAATAGACAGCGCTATAATTCATGTAATAACATGAATACTTATATACAAACATACAAAATACAAATAAACATTCATGAGTGATGCCATTCTTAATTAACTTATTTAATCATACAATTCGTTCAACTATTACATTATTATGAGAATTTTATGGTATTGGCTTTAAAGATGTCAACTTTAATTCTTGATTTAGTTAAGATTGAAAAAGTGAACGAGCATACAGTTCACCTGGCGGGCACAGCCGACTTTGGATTTTGGTAACTAACCTGATAATGAACACGGGTTTTCCTGGAAATCAATCGTTAGTACGATTTTTGTTTGCTTAAAACAAGCGTTGTCATTTTTTGCCCATACATTTTACGTTCAAGTTTTCATTTTCGTCCATAACTTAAAAACTACTTTGAAATGAAGAGAGAATACAAGAAACATAATAAACTTATATTAAGGATGATTATCACAATATCCACTTCGAAGAATTTAAGTAACGTATGATGACGCCATCGCTACACCTTAAAACAAAGAACTATTCAAATTATTGGGTTCACAAGCTGTGAAAAAGTTATATAAGGATGAGCCCCAACTTAGTTTTCAAGGGCGATATCCTTCATAATAAGCTTTTATAACTCTACAGGACTTAGAAGGCAATGTGATACAGTTACATTATGTATCCATTTAAGTATGTGGATGTAACTTCGCAGTTTTAGTTTTGTTACGTACAAAAAAATTGCAAACCTACAGTTGGTTTCTTTAAGTCGTCGTTTTCCCATTATTATCCCACTGATGGGCATGGGTCTTCTCTCGGAATGAGAGAGTTATAGGCCATAATCGACATCGCTGACTAAGTGCGAATTGGTGGACTTAGTGCTTTTTCCTTTAAGTGCATGTAATGATATCCACAGTAAAATGGTTTGACAAAAAGTGATCAATTGTACCACCGGTGTGGTGGTACAATTGATCAGGCTTATAAGTGATTAGATATACCTATTTAATTTTCTTAACTCCTCTTTGTGGATTGTGCGCTTACTAGCCTATGTGGTGTTTATCAGAAGATATTCATTGCTCCGCTATCGCTTTTTCCAAGTTGCTATAAGTTAGATATATATGGAATATATTTCCTTCAAAATAAATGTGTGTTAATTAAATAAAATGATTAAAGATCACAATATGTGAGGAGTGATACTATGGCGTTATATTCTGTATTTTATTTTAACTAAACAGTAATAATACTCGTATATATTATTTATTTAAACCATTTTACAGAGGTTGACGAACATTTATATCAATATTAATACGTATAATAAACTTTAATTAAAAATAATAAAAATCCACATTCACATTATCGAAACATCAGAACTTTATAAATATTATTAGCTAAAAGAAAATAACCAAACTAAAATAGGTACGTTTACATGACAGGTTCTTGCTATTTGTTTTCGTAACGTTTTATTTACAGAACCTTATTTGTATTCATACACATACTTGTGCGAGAAGCAACAGATGTTGTACTGTTATCTAATTTAGTTCTTTGTTTTAAAATTCCGTCTTGAACTGCGTGCATGTATAAATGCATATTTTGTTTAGGGACTCATGTTTTTGAAAGTTTAGTGCAATCGTAGTGTCATTTGATTCGTATTTGTGCTTAAAATATACATCAAAAGTATATTTAAAACATCTTAGATTAATCTATTCATAAGGAATACATAAATTCATGACAAAATCCTTTCTGGCAGGACACCTACAAAAAAATTACTTTATTTACCTACCAGGTTTGATTACGAGTACTACATCTAAAAACTTTTTTATAACGTCCCCTACGTTATAAAAATAGCATTTCTTATTGTATATTCACATTATAATATTAAATAAATATGCACAGATATTCTAAGTTTTTTTAATCCGACAGATTAAGCTCTGCCCTATTTGTAATTCAGAAGATGTTAGTGTTTTATTAGATGGAAGATGAGGTTTTGATGGTTTGTCCGATAATATAATACATCAAAATTATATTTCATACAACAACCCAGTGTGTATAGTTAATGTAAATTATATTTATCATAAGTACAAGCAGAGATAGCCCGTTAAAAATCAACGTATGCATTGGGAAGTCCGAGATTGGTATCCAAGGCACGCTACTCTGTTTTTTTCAAAATTATGCCCGTATTAGAAATCAATTATCACTTGATTTAATTGTTACTTGTTAAAAGTAAACATCGCGAAGAAACTTAAACACTTATGATATTTAAAAAAAAAATTGTTAAAGATCTTTTAAGTCCACCAATACGCATATGTCAGTGTGAGGGACTACGTCGTAAACCAATCTCACTCTGAGAGGAAACCCAGCTGTGGGATAATAATTGCTCAGTGACGACGAAAGTAAACTTAATCAACAATAAATTTGCACTATAAATCCGTGCAGATAGTTTTCATAAATCTATAGGGATTTACTTACATGATTAAATTTAATATCGATAAATAGATTTAAGAAATTTATCTACATAAACTCATTTATTTGTAGAGCTTTGATAGCTTAACTATTGAAACTTGCTCTCTCAATTGAGAGGTCTGAGGTTCAAACCCAGGCACGCACCACTGATTTATGTGCGTATTAGAAATTAATTATCACTACTTTTCGGTGAAGGAAAACATCGTTAGGAAATCTACACACCCGAGAGTTCTTTAAAAAAAAGTTCTCGGAGGTGTGTGAAGTCGACCAATTCGCACTTGGCCAGCGCGGTGCACAATGACCTTAAACTCCCTCATTCTGAGAGAAGACCCGTGCACAGCGAGACAATAATGAGTTGACGAGTACTCATTTATTTATTATTTACTCATTACGTCATAAACAACCTACATGACCAGTATGATGTCCATGCAATATTATACATGAAATAAAACTGTCTCATGGCTGACTCTGATAACGTGGCACGTGTCAACATCACATGTCACTTAAAGTTCGCGAAAGGCGGGGCCCATTAGCCGATGAGCGATGACCGCTGATACCGTCGGTACCAATTACATAAATTGATTACCATACCACCTACTCGAAGTCACAATTGATGGCAAGCAATTCTTTCATTGCACTTAATTGTTAGCATGTCAGCCTAAGTCGAAAATATTTTATACCACTACCGAATCTAATTGTCTGCCCTCGCTTTTGTTTTTCTAGAAGAATTTCAATATAATACATTTAGCTAGGCTAGGTATTTGATTTGTTAGCATTATAATAATTATTAAAAACCCTAGTCAAGAATTTAAAGGTTCTTAAGGGACGGGAATGTTTTCACGATCGAATCAGTACAACTATTTTTAACGTGAAGAAGGCCTTGGGATTCAATAGAAGGTTGTTGGATGGTTGATAGATGCTGTCTGACTTATGAATGAGGTGATCATGTGAACCGTCGGAAGTGGCAACGCACCTGGATCTTATATCCTTCACGCAGAACCCCTACCTTATATGAAAGAAATAAAAAATAATGAACTAATATGTTGTATGTAACTAATATGTCCAACTGATTGAATGTAGTGACTGCTACTTATGGGCATCTATAAAAAATTCCACTATAACACTTTTAAGTAAGAAATTAAGGAAACTTACATATTAGAAAAAATCCATTATATGCTTAAAGTTGTATACGAGTATCTGTAACTATGTAAGTTATAAATTAATAAACTAACTTCACAAGCATTACGGTTTGTGAGGGTGAGGTAAGGACATGATAATATAATTATGAATATAAAATTATACAAAAGCGAAAAGTTACTTTATTTTGTCTAGCCATCACAGAGCCTAAACGAGTTGAGTTAGAATCATTAAATTTGAACAATAGAAACATTTTATGTCCGCTACTAAAAAGTTATTTTAAACAGTTCACCTCTAGTAGATTTCATGGCGTTTAACTCCTTTTGTATCATAATCTACTTCTTTTGTATTTAAATGATAAGAAGAGCACGAAATATATCATTTAATAGGTCCTAAAATATATTTTCCATCTCAAAGATGAATTAACAGATTCTGTACACGTTCATAGTAAAACGATAAATCGATACCGTAGTTGCGAATGGCCTTCCCTATAATACTTAATAACTTCCCCATCTGAGACTTACAGCTTAGTTTTAGTTGCAGTTCAGTCTTATACAAAGTTAATCCATTGTTAGAAGTATTATTTTCAATGGCAACGTGTACTAGGGTGGTTTCCAACTAAGAAGATAAAGGTTAAGAGGCGAAATTTAATATTATCTTATAAAATCATGCCAACTTTCTAAGCTCTCTCAAAGAAACTACTTATTTATGATTATTAGGCCTTGAGGTTAAAAGATTTTTGTGTTTTATTAAATAGTTATAAATCATGTTACACGTGTATGATTTTAGGCTAAGTTAATGGCGGTATTTATACATTTTAATATGTATCTTTCACTCAAGATATGAAGTTATTGGGTTTCAAACGTATGGCTGTGACAACGATCCTTGCATCTGGGTCGAAATATCGGTAAAAAAGATATTCATTACCCACATATCGTTAATAGGTACCCGTTACAATATAAAAAACAAATCGTTAATGATAAACACTCAGGGTTATACCTTTTTTTTTTAGTGACGGGGAGAAAACCTTCAAAAGGTACACCGGAGCCTTGGGAGAGAATCCAGGTTATGTGGGATTTTTACCCACTAAAACCTCCTCGGTGGCCTTCCTCTGCGCTTGCAGGGGACCCCGGGACCTCCAACGGATACCACCGGTGCCCCCTAGCGCTGCGCCCCTTACGGGCTCATCTCTTACGTCAGGGTTATACCTAGGTTCATTAATACCTATACCGTAAGTATAATCGACTCTATTACATTCATTCAGCGTTAATATTTCTTAAAACTCCACTACTAACATAAAGTAACGTGCATTCTTTGATACTGTCAAGCTTGGATAAATGTAAGCCGGAACGCGAGACGAGAGAAATAATGAGAAATTTGATCTAAACCTCTAGCGACACTACGTTTGTGTAAACTTACAAAGGTCATAGTAAATTATTGTGAGTATAACGAACAAATATTAAACATGTAGTTATTGTCGTTGTTACTGTAATTAAATTGTTGAAATCCAATTAGAATTTGTAAGTCAATTGAACATAAAAAACGTTAAATAAACTTTCTTCCAACGTATTCTCGATACCATAGGTTATTAGAAACCACACATGCTGCTTTTAGAGATTCAAAAGGAGCTCTTTAAAATAGGCGTTACATTCGCCACTCTTTTGGTGCTGCAAATGTCTATAAACATCGTGATTGTTTTCTATCAGGTCGCCTGCCTATCCTGCCATTATCATTATATATGTACATAAATACAGTTATCAGTTCATACCAGATGCTAGAACCAGTTTAGTTCGACCGGGGGACCACAGCCGTACTTATCTCTAGCGTAAGCAGTTCTTGCGTTTCAGTGAAAAGGTGTGGTTGGCCGCTCACTTTCACATGGTTTGACCACCTTAGTCCTAGAGGGTAGCTACGCATCTATGTTTGACTTCAGTTAGAAACTTTTTTCAATATAAAACTGCTTACAGGTATCCATGGGTGCTGCCCATTTACATATGCATGGGCATGTGGTAACCACTTGCCATCTTTTGAACTGCATGCTCATTTGTTACTTCAATCGGATAAAGAAAATCTCTGCCTTATAAGAGAAATGAATTCCTGTCAGCTAGGTTCTATGTGATTTTAAATTAATATTATCACGGAATTCATACATTTTATTATGTAACGAGTTTGGCCGCGACCACTATCCATGCTGGGTCGAAATATCGGCAGAAAAAAATTCAAAAATCGCATATCGTGAGTACCCGTTACATAATAAAAATCTAAGTTCTAATTTAAAAACTCATTAAATACATCCTAATATAATAGCAATTGTACAACACACAACACGATCGTTTCAATGCCATAGAAGTGGTAGTAATACTTATTTACAAGTAGTTGACCCAGCTAACTTCGTTCCGCCTAATAGTCAAAAATCTAAAATAATCAGTGCTTCTCTACTATATTATACATTTAAACCTCCTTCTTGAATCACTCTATTTAAAACTGAATTAAAATCCGTATCGTAGTTTTAAAGATCTAAGCATACATAGGGACAAACAGCGAGAAGCGACTTTGTTATATACTATGTAGTAATTAATCAATATTTATCGTTATTATTATTATTCTAAATCTATCTCACATTTAAATTTACCAGGACCAACCTCTGCACACATTATACTGATAAAATAAAGAGAACTACTAGTCTACAAGAAATTATATGAAATCTATTAGAACATCAGTGAAATGGAATCTGAAGGATCTCAGGAGGACTGAAAGATTTATGGTGCGCCTAAATCGAATCCGGGCTATTTGTAT
The DNA here is from genome assembly GCA_949699795.1 of Spicauda simplicius. Lineage (NCBI taxonomy): Eukaryota > Metazoa > Arthropoda > Insecta > Lepidoptera > Hesperiidae > Spicauda > Spicauda simplicius. Next base: position 13,255,912 of record OX453056.1, read on the forward strand.
GCATGAATCATTTGTTACTAAACTTATTTGCACGGAAAACCATTTCATTTTAGGTTGACTTTTCATGCTTTTTCCAACTGCTGTTAATGGTTTCGTGAGGTATATAGCTATTAGTGATCTAATAAATGTTCTTATTTAAAAATGCGCGAATGTGTAACAGCACTATGCTCTAACCGACTGAAGTAATAGGCGAACTAATAGTAGTGATAGCCTAATGGTTGAAACTTGCCCTCTCGATCGGAAGGTCCGAGGTTCAAACCCAGACACGCACCACTTTTTTAAGTTTTGTGCGTATTATTAATTAATTATCACTACTTTTCGATAAAGGAAAACCATCGTGTGGAAACCTAAACACCCGAGAGTTCTTTTAAAATAAGAAAAAGTTATCGGAGGTGTGTAAAGTCCACCAATTCGAACTTGGTCTATGGCATATAACTCTCTCATTCCGAGAGAAGACCTGTGCCCACCAGGATTAACTGGTACGAGTTCGTAGACATTAGCCTACGTTCTCGTTCGTACACTACCAAGTACTAACTTGACAAATAGAAATTACTTTAAATTAAGAACCAGATGAACAGTCTAGAGTCTACATTTCTACTTTCGTTAAGTGACTTCACTGAAATGTGATTCTTCCACATCCTTCCATATTTCAGACATTATTTTAAAGAAATTTATCAAAACCATTTGGTTGTCGGCACACTTTTATATGAGGCGACCATCGTAGTCCTCGGATCAGGTGGATTGCATGCTCATTTGCTACTTTTGTTTTATAACTAGCAGCTTCGCCCGCGTTAAAAAAATCGATGTATCGACCGTCCCGTGGGAGTATGATATTTTCTCACAATACAAAGTAGCCTTTGTAACATAACATAAGTTAATCCAGAATGTCAACTAACTCCCAACCAAATTTTATAAAAATCGCTCCAGCCGTTTAGACGTGAAGAAGTAACAAATATACACACCCACAAACTTTCGCCTTTATAATATTAGTTTTAGTCCTACTTTTATTTTATAAAAAAACATTTGGATGCCTACCAAACAGTAATCTAAAAGGATACATTAATTCATTAGGCAATAGATGTGATACCTTCCCCATTGATGAAGTACTGTTTATAACGAAGCAGGCCAGAGGTGTAATGAGCAGGGGGGGGGGGGGGTATATTTAGGTGTTGTACCGATGAGGGGAACGCATTTTGTAAATGTAGTGTCATGTATAAATAAAATTCAATATTTACACTTCTTAAAAACTTGAGAACTCATCTTTTCACATCAAAATTGATGGAGAACATGATTTGTTATAGAAAGCAATCAATTTAATTTATAACACGTTTAAACTGCAAATTGCAATATTTTTTTAGCTAGGATTATAACAGTATTTGTTTTTTGCATTGGGTTCAAAGCCGAAAATTTAAGATAAGCAATTCAGATTTTCTCTTTTCTACAAATTTTGTATGACAAAGATCATAGGGCTTATATTATACATTTTTTAAAATAAATTATCTAGAAGTAGCTATCGACTCTGCAGTACAATTGATGGAAATGGAAAGGAAATTTAACCACAGGTAAGATTAGAGTCCTATCTGGAGTCTGCCACAAATGAGGTGCTTTCCTTGTAGACTAAGATTAACTTGGATATGTTTCCTTTACTACACAACTCTTGGAACGAAACAGCAGCGCTACACTTCTATTATATCGCCTCTTTACAAGAACGACGTGTTATCTTGAAAACTATATTTTTAACCGACTTCCAAAAAGGAGAAGGTTATTTTTTTATTAGAGGCCAATTGTTGAGTTAGACAAAATAAAATTCCTTTAAATGAATGGACTTACATAAACCTAATGGGATCATAATAAATATTACCTAATGATTTACCGGAAAATTTAAGAAAAAGCATAATAATTATGAAATTTAACCACCAATTTGTCCACCAATTCGCACTTAGCCAGCGCGGTGGACTATGGCCTAAACTCTCTCATTCAGAGAGAAGACCCGTGTCCAGCAGTGGGCCAATAATGGGTTGATGAGAGATGAAATTTAACAAATAAGGTCAATTTGTACTCGCCACATTTTTGTAAATGCCTCTTTATATCTTAAGACTGAGATGGACTTGAACTACAAGACTAACTTTAACTAAAAATCAAAGCGTGCCTAGAAATGAAAGTCACTCGTCCAGAAGGCAAGGTCGTTCGATATTATAAAATATACTCTAGTTAATAATTTATAAGTTTGTAAGCTCATTGCGGTATGCAGCGGCAGTGGTCTATACGCTGATTAGCTCCAGAACGTGCCCTGCTTAATGTTAGCAATAATGTTGAGACTCACTCTTAGTTAGGCTTAGAGATTTTATGATATCATTTTGTCGGTTGTTTAAGAGACTTTTTGATATGAGTTGTGTAAGTTTATTCACTTTCTTTCACCGTCAAAACAGTAAATATTTTATTCAATACGCAAGTAACATTGTAACATTGAAAAAATAACAGAGTCCTCGAGATTTGAACCTCAATCTCCTGGCTATCACTGCTTGTGTTGCTTGCTATTGCTGCTTTACGCTGCTTTGACAAAGAATCAGTATCTGTCATTACCATCTATAAGCTTAAGCACCTACTACTGCATGACTTAACTTTACTCTTTAAGTTGAAGTAAATATCTACAAGTCGATTGCAGAACGTAGTACCTACGTGAGGAAAAAATAAGAGATGAGTCTTCGAGATCTGAACCTCAATCTCCTGGCTATCACTGCTTGCTTTGACAAAGAATCAGTGTCTATCATCAGCATTTATAAGCTTAACCTCCTTCCACTGCATGAATAAACTTTACTCTTTAAGTCGAAGTAAATACCTACAAGTCGATTGCAGAACATAGTACACGAGGCCAGGTACCGTTAAAGATATAAAAAACGTCAAGGCTAATCTATGTCAGAATGATCTTTAAGTACATAAAGAGAAAGCCATACTCCTCAGAGATACAATCGTAAAGTGAGATATGCTTAAACATAAGTGCTCACGAACACGAGCTCCAACGAAAGAAAATACGGACGTAAAACGAATAGTAAAAAATGTTTCAGACATCAAATTTGGTGTTTGGTGAATGTACGTACGTATAGCAACAAACAACAAGTTTAATTAATTTTAAGTGGTCACTGTCAATGAAGGACGTCTGTGAATTACTTTAAATATAGCTTTAGCATTAGGTACTACTATTTGTTATCAGTTCAGGCACTAACCTTACCTTTTTTTTTTTTGTTTTCGAGGGGGAAACCTTCCAAAGCTTCTCGAAACGACTTCAAGCGGAATCCTTCGAGCGCGCTGCCCCATCGGGCTCCTCCCAGATGGGCGGCTGGACCCACCGCTCCGTCTAGTCTTTACGACGGTATGCGACCACACATACCGCCGTCCTTCCCGGGATTGCCTGACCGAACGGTTCGAGCTCCCACTCTAGCCGTCTGCAACCCCGGAAGCCCCTTTTAGTCGCCTCTTTCGACAGGCAGGGGATACCGTAGCCCTATTCTGACCCCGAGGCTACAGGGACGACTAACCTGACCTACGGTCTGTACAGCCCTTTAAACTACATAAAGAATGCAAAGAAACTAAGTTTTGTGTAAAATGCAATGATACGTTGCTTGGTTTTGTAAGTTATCAACGAAAAACTAAATACTTTTCATCTTACTTTGTGAATAACAATTCCTATTTTTAATAAGCGAATTAATCCTTGAATAACATTTTTCTTCACGTCATCCGAATCAATATTTTATCGCACATATTTTAAAGAGCTTTATTTCTATTTAAAGCGTTTTTGAACATGTTGACTAAAGTATAGAAATGTGTTCAATAACACTGTCTTTTAAGGAAGACTACAAGCTCAGCATTGTACCTACGGATACTTGGATCTGTGACTGATGTAGCTATGTACTCGTAGCTACGTATAAACTGGGCGACGCACTAAGTTGCGCGCATTTGTCGTCTTCATAGCACATCATGGCGATTTCGCTTTCAAGGAAGCCGTCACATAGTTATGTAGTTTAGTTTATATCTCGTACATTTTTAGTAGAATATCAACCTACATATTTCACTTAATTATTATTAGTTTCATTCAATTATCATCTTCTATTATGGTCTGGTCTTTTCAGATATTTGAAGGTTTTAGCCCTTCTAGATTCGATAATTATATATATTAAATCATTATTATTATTATATTCTTCTTCTTCTGATATTAGTAAACTGGTGAGTATCAAACTCAAAGTACATTTTCAAAATGTTACTTTTCAACATTAAAGGAGGGGAAAACAGGAATTATAATTGAAACTCAACTGCAAAATCTAGCGTGTTATGATACTTTTCTGTCATTTCCTTTTTTCATAAACCTTGTCTCGTTTTACATACTAACATGGAAACTGTACTAACTGACATAAAACAAAAGTGATACATTACGTATCTACAAACTAAATATTGCATGTACACAGAATTTTACTATGCCTTAAGCACTTTTATATATACCTATTGAAGTAGCAAACCAGCTTACGCTCCACCCGATAGTAGGTGGTTTTTTTTTCCTTTTTTCCGAGGGAAACCTTCAAAAGGTACCCGACATCGTGGGAGCGACGCAGGGTTTTGTGGGTTTATGCCGCATTAAAATCCCCCCGGTGGCCGTCCTCCGCGCTACAAAGAGGACTACAGGATCTCTAAAAGAACGCAACCGGAGTCCCTTGAACGCGTTGCCCCATCGAGCTCCTCCCAAGTGAGCGGCTGGGCCCACCGTTCCGTCTGGTCTTTACGGTACGCACACACCGCTGTCTTTTCCGAGATCACCTGAACGAACACTTCGAGCTCCCACTTTAGTTGCCCCCCCTCCCCTCCCGCGACCCCGGTAGCCCTCTTTTATTCGCCTTTTACAATAGACAGGACTACAGGGCCGGATAGTGAGCGGAACATTAACTCCAGATAAGATGAGGGTCCAATTTGAGATCAACTACAATTACGTTTCTACTTCTGATGACTAAATTTGAACTCCTCTAATAAGTATGTCTCTCAAAGCCCTTCAAGCAAAAACACAGCAGTACATAACACAACTATTAATAGGCAAATATAAGAGTGGAATTTATACTTACAGAGTCAAACCACAGTGGTTCTACCTGTAAACAATATTACGCTTCCCACAATGTTACAGGATAACAAATTATAAGTTAGCGGCTCGGGGAGAATAAAATAATTTGTTTTGTTTGCGACCTTTGTATATTTCCTTATGTCTCCACAAGTACGTCGATTTTTACATTTCAGAATGTAAGAAGGAATGCTAAATTTATTTTAACTGTCAGCTGTGTCGTGACCCGCATACTAATACGACGTCTTCTAAACGTTTATTAGAGACAGGTACATATAAATATATGAATATGAAATTTTGATTTAAGGTCATTATTTTATCGTTATTATTATTCCAATATAAGTTTAATGGCAAATAAGTTTAATGAGAGTTTTATTACTCTAGGGACAAATTTATCTACGTACGTTATTGAAAATTTATTGAGTAGTTTATTATTATGTTAGGGAACAATCTAGCAATATAATAATTAAATTTTGCCTTTTTAGTTTTCCGTACGAAAAGCTTACAAAAAGGACCCTATTACTAAGCCTCCGATGTCTATTTGTCAAAGGGATGTATTACTACGGGCGCTATAACGACAAAAAAAAGTAATAAAAACGATGAAAAGGTCTCTATTAAAAACAATTTATTAAAATACTTTTTGATGACTTACAGTTTATCTATTTATTTGTAATAGGTACCTATAAATAATGACCTTCACAATGCATGCATGCATTTGTATATTTATTAAGATAGTTTACAGGTGGTAGAACCGGTGTGGTTCGCCCGGGGAAGTACCACCGCCACACCTATTTCTAGCGTTAAACAGTTCTTGCATTTCGATGAAAAGGTGTGGTTGCCGGCACACTTTTATATGAGGCGACCATCTTAGCCCTAGAGAGCAGCGACGCATATGTGATAGACTTCAGATAGAACCCCATGTTCTGTATGAAGTTGCTTACAGATGTCCATGGGCGGCAGTGACCACTTACCAACAGGTTGACTGCATACTCGTTTGCTACATCAATCTTATAAAAAAAATGCAACTATATTTCATATCATATTTAATAATATACGAGCTAACTTGTATTTGTCGTATTATTAAATATGATATTAAATAGAGTAATATTATACCTACGTTTTCTTTATTTATAAAAATAATCATGACTTTATTATCACACAACATCCGCGGAAACAATAAACTGTAAAAATAACATGTTTTTGTGTGTTTTGAAGGAGAGGCCATTACATGTGATAAATTTTACCACCGAAACACACCAATACTGCAAAGTGTGCAATCCATCAACAAACTCCTATTAGTCACGATGGTAACCATACCTCACCACAGTAATTACTAGGAAATACTGAGGATTCGTAAAACAGAATATCTTTAAGAAAATAGTTCAATTGAGTGGCGACTTATAGTCACTACACGTTTATTCTTTTACATAAGATTGAGTAGTAAACTATTACCTACTGTCAGTTAGACTGCATGTCTAACTGATGGTGAGTGGTCACTACCGTCCATGGACATCTCTAAGCAACTTCACACAGAACAAGAGTTCTATTTGAAACATTCACAGATGCGTTGTTACTTTAAAGGATTAAGATGGTTGTCTCATATAAAAATGGACCGGCAGCCACACCCTTCCACTGAAACGGAAATGGTGGTACTTCCCCGGGCGAAACAGAAACCTATTTCCATTGGAAAAATGAGTCAAGAGCTTTTAAACAGACTTAAATAATAATAAGATGAAGAGAGAAGGTGGTAGAACCAGTGTAGTTCGACCGGGGAAGTACCACCGCCACTCCTATTTCTAGCGTGAAGCATTTCTTGCGTTTCGATAAAAGGGTGTGGTTGCCGTTACACTTTTTTATATGAACATCATCCTCGGGAGTAGCAACGCATCTGTTATTGACTTCAGGTAGAACCCATTTTCTGTATGAAGTTGATTACAGATGTCCATGGGCGGCAGTGACCACTTACCATCAGATGGACTGCGTGCTCGTTTGCTACTTCAGTCAAATAAAAAAAAATAGTCATTATTATACGGTGAAAATAATATCAATATTAAATAGGTCACATTTTCATATAAATGTGAAATATCATATACTTGTATATCAGAAATAAAGTGGTAAGTAATGTCAACTCTCTATTAAAATCATTGCCTATTTCTCGAAGACTAATATAATAAATCACATCTCCATTAAGGGTGTATCATATCACATTGTTACGTAATTAGGTTAAATAGTACAACTTGTAATAATAACTGCAAGGTTAGTAAAATCTTTGCAGAAATTTTAGTAAGATATTAATACAGACACCAAGACAATAGAACTAGTCTGTGATAATATTATTACAGACCAACATAATAGCACTAGTCACTGGTCACAATAATGCTTGTCCAATTGCGGATAGGTGTAGTTAAAACATATTAAATATATATATTTTTAAATAAATACTAAGTTTACAGACAATTTTTACAGAGCTGTCCGACATGAAGTAAGCAGGTACTCAATGTGATGGGAAGTATAAGCACCAGAATCATGAACGCTGAGAGACAAATCAAGAAGGGTGGGGACCTAAGGGGCTCCTCGAACTATTATGAATTTTCCACCCCTTAAAGTCGATAGTTATATACCTATCAACTTTAAGAGGTAACAAATTCAAGCGAATTATCAGAAATAGGAGTACCTAAGGCAAACGCGAGAAGACAGCATCCACTCTAACCAAAGACTTCCTTTAACAGCCTACCTTCGACTATTAACTTTAAATCAAAATCCGCCACTGATTATAGCCATCGTCTGTATTAATTTTGTTTTTTTTTTCCAGCGCCTGATTTGAAAATTGGCTTACTATTATGCACATTTACCTCAGAATAGCAGTGATAGCCTAATGGTTGAAACTTGCCCTCTCAATCGGGAGGTCCGAGGTTCAAACCCAGGCACGCACCACTGATTTATGTGCGTATTATACATTAATTATCACTGCTTTTCGGTGAAGGAAAACATCGTGAGGAAACCTACACAACCGAGAGTTCTTTAAAAAAAAAACTTGGCCATCGCGGTGGACTATGGCCTAAACTCTCTCATTCTGAGAGAAGAACCGTGCCCAGCAGTGGGACAATAATGGGTTGACGACACACGACATGGGTTGACGACACCTCAGAATAATGCTCTTAATCAAGGTCGGATTTGGTAGAAAATCTATTATAACTGCCCTGGGGCCTCCACGAGAGAGGGGATCCAATCTTTTAAATTCTCGCTAGTTAACATAAGTTTTCTTGAATATTTAGATTTGGTGACCTTTTTTGGTCACAAATTTGCAGACACATGGACGTCAGTATAATAAGGCAACCTTAATTTTTGCTGACGTTTCTGATGAACGCAAAAATATCTACTTGTTTTGAAATATTGTATTTTTTAAACTTGAATATTGAAAATCTCTAAAGAATATTGCTATATAGCTAATAGAATATCGCTAAAGAATATTGTCTATTTTAAGTAGAAAAAAAATGGGGGGGGGGGTGAGAGGTATTTTATCCAGCCCTGTTCTTGAAGTAGATTTAATAAAGAAAATAGGTTCAACGGTAGCTTGATAACCACTTTTATACCCAATCCATTTCACTCATGATTGGACGGAGTACCTATTTCCTTTTTATAGAATTCTCATCCACTTTCACAGGGCTGCGTAATCTAAATTGAATTAGCCTTACACCAGCAATTAAAACTTCAGTCCAATTTGCCATAACTTGTTTTAATAAATGTAAGTACTTAAAGTAAAGGGAATTTTCATTCACCTCTCTTTCGTTCTCTATAATGCGAAAGCGAGATGCATATACAAAACTGCCATTTTGGACTTCATTATCTGTTGAAACAAGTTGAACCCACCTAACAAGTTTGTTTTTCATCAATCTCGAATTTGCATTTTGCAGAATTTGAAGCTTTACTTTCAGGTTAGTACAATTTTCTAATTTTAGCTCAACTTTTGGACTCCGTGGAACCCGTAACTTAATCGGCTATACTAAATGACAAAGAAAATATGGTGATAGATAAGTAAAAATATATTTTGTTATTCCTCACCTAATGATTTTAAAATTTATAATAATTATTATGGGTACTAAGACAAGAAACGGCATTGTAATCCTTTGTGACTTTAATGGTTCTTAGGTCATGTATGTGTGTTTGTATGTGTTTATATGCGTATGTGTGTTCATTTCTTTAGCATGCTCTACGGCTCACATGTGATATTACTTTAATAGTCTCAGTTGTCACAGAGCATAATACCTGTACCTGTGAATAATAAAGAGATTAAATTAAGGCTATAAAGTAGACGATAACATATATAAGATTCTAGTAAAGGAAATAGGAAAATAGGAACTTGTTTAAAGAATATTATACAATAAGCAATCCTACAATATTCGTCTAACGGTGCTACTTTAAATTATTCGTCGGTTATATCCATGGGTTGTAGTGGACACTTACTATCAGCTGGACTACTGCTCGATCACTGCTCAACCATTACTTCAAGTTACGTCTCCTGATTGGTATTTAGTATAGATAATACAGAATGAAAAGAACACAAGTACAGAAAACACTATACATATAAACTTGAAATTTGGTACAGGAATCTCTTTTATGAAGTAAGCGACCACTAAGAAAGGATTTTTGGAAATTCGCCCCTTAAGAGTGTGATAAAGGGGGCCCAAGTTTGTATGGGACAACGTGACTTCTGGGTTAATCTACTTCAAATTTTGGATAACCATTCTTTTACGGAATTGATTGAAGACTTGTTTGGTATTTTATTGAAACTTATTGCCTAACGGGGTCGAAAACTATTTTGGGGATTTTTGCATCGATACTCATTGGAGCTTTTGAGTTAAATTACATTTTTTTTGGCACGGGTTTGAAAACTAAATTTGACTACGCAATGTCTGACATATCAACGCAAAATAAAACTATACGAAAAAAAATGTGATCGTAGGTTTGTATGAACCACGGCGTCGGGGACCTTTTGAAGGTTTCCCCATCGAGGACAAAAAAAAGGTTTTTTATGAAAGATGCTAGCGTAATTAAACTTACAATTTGTCTTTCGGGTTTGAAATAATGAAAAATCCTTTTCAGTATTTTGTGAACATTAACCCGTAAAAGGGTAAAATAGCTCAATTTGATGATAGCTCAATTAAATTTAGTATTTGCTTTGGGATTCAATATATTGGTATCTATTGACAAAACGGGGAAAGGTAATGTCCAGCAGTGGACTTTAAGTCTAATGGGTGGATTATGGTTTATGCAACCAAAGTCACGAGGGTCTGCTAGCATATTTACTAAATAATTTAATCGTGTGTCTTAATAATAATGTCCTGAATAAAAATCGGGCTCATAAGTATAACTTGCACTGTTTAATTTTATAAAACAATGAACTACTATTACGTACCTGTCTTGTACCTACGTACTAAATCGTATGTAGTAAGTAAGTATTTACTTACCTAATTTAATTACGCAACAAACACAACTTCATTGTTAAATAGCAATTTGTTAATTTTAAGCTCACGTAACAATAATGTTAAATCAGCAGTAAGCTTGAGTAACGAGCATTGTTGGACGACATCCAGCACTGAAACGTTAGTTTCAGGCACTACGTGGTATGAATAGAAGTATTGTAAGCGTACTATTTTCTATCGGACAGTAAAAGTAAGAGCCCAGAGTAGTGGTATGTTAAAGAGAATATTTGTAAATTTTATCGAAATATATAAAGAAAATCAGACTTAAGTACTACCATATCAACGCATAGCCCAAAGAACTGTGGTCAGAAACTTAAAGATTTTCCACCAAAAAAGGATTTTTGGAAAATTTGCCCCTTAAAGGGATAAAAGTTTGTATGAACGTCCGCCAAATTTAACGCTAGCTTAATGAAACTGAGTGTGTGGCTTTGTGGTTCAATATATTGTTAACTATTGACAAAACTGAGGGAGGGGAACGCTATGTCCAGCAATTTATTTAAAAAGTCTAATCAAACTGATATGATCCATATTGTGGTCGGTGCAAATGACGACGTGGGTTAAAGTTAGTTATTATGAAGACATGGAAAAAAGAAATAAATAGCAATTCGTAATTTTCAACATATTGTTTTGAATAGTGAATTAGATTGGAATAATAGCTTATTTCAAATTTCTGAATAAATACCGGCAAATGAAATCATTACAATCTGAGACCTCGTTTTTTTAAAAGCTTTTTTCAAGAGGTACCCCCTCTACATTAACTATAAAGCTGTAATTCCGTCCCTCCATCAGCCCTTTGAGGTCCACTGCTGGACATAGGCCTCCCCTAAATGACGCCACTCCAATCAGTCCTGTGCCTTCTGAATCCAAAGGTGTCTCACTGTCTTCTTCTGCCTAAAAGTGGTTGCCACTCGAGGACCTTCCTTCCCAACGGCTATCGGTTCTACAAGCAATGTGGCCGGCTCACTGCCACTCCAGCTTGCTAATTTTGAGAGCTATGTCGGTAAGCTTTGTTCGTCTACGGATTTCATCGTTGCGAATCATGTCTCGTAGCGAAATTCCAAGCATAACACTCTCCATCGCACCCTGAGCGACCCTAAAACTCCGCATGAGGCCTACAGTGAGGACCACGAAAGCTGTAATAACTTTTTAATATTAACGAAGATACAAAGCGCATGTTTTATTATCCGATTGAAATAGCAACGAGCATGCAGTCTACCTAATGGTAAGTGGTCAATGCCTTCCATAGACATCTGTGAGCATAGACCTTGGGTTATATCATAAGTCATGCTTGATTGACTTCAGATAGTTACCTTGTTCTATATGAAGTTGCTAACAGATGACCATAGGCGGCAGTGACCACTTACCATCAGATAGACTGCGTGATCGTTTGCTACTTCCACCAGAAAAAAATCTGTACTCAATCCCTATAATAATAATAATAATTAGGATCCTATCTAAGAACGACCACAGGAAAATTTATTTACTTATTTATTAGTTTTATGTACGCGATGACATTAACATACAATTATCACACATTAAAAATAGGTAGTAGGTAAACCTGCTGAGGCTAGTAGCCATTAAACTTAGTTCAAAATGCAGTTTCTTCCAACAGCTCTAAGATTTGAATGGGTGATATGGAACGCAAAACTGTCAAACTTATTCCTCACAGCTTATCATTTGCGACGACTTTGTTTGAACGCTCCGTAAAAATGTCTGCGCTTTATGCATGACTAGTATAAGTTAAGTGCTTATTCCGCCTGAAAGTCATAAATCTAAAATTATCAGTGTTCCTTCACTATATTATACACAAAAACCTTCCTCTTGAATCACTTTATCTTTTAAAAAAACTGCATTAAAATCCGTAGCGTAGTTTTAAAGATCTAAGCATAGGGGCAGACAGCGTGAAAGAACTTTGTTTTATACTATGTAGTGATAAGACATTGGTAGAAATAGGTGTAGCCGTAGACCCTCTGGAGTCGAATCACGAATGGTTTAAACATAATCTTTAAACATATCCTATGATAAGACATATCCGATTAATCATATTCCATATGTTCAGTTGTTTTCTACTCCTTTATCATTTTGAAGGGGATTCACGAAAAAGTATAGGAGTCATAGAAATTTAACTACTAAACCCTAAGTTTTGAAGTATTAAGCCTGATACATTGAATTTGGCAATCGTTTCATCGGATTTAGTATTATGGTACCATTCAAACTTTCAGACACAACTGCAATTTCTTTAATAGATTTTTACTCAAAATTCGTTTATAACAGATCGCTCTATTAAATAAAATGCTGACATAATGGTCAGTGCCGGTTTTAGCAATACCAGCGCCCTGGGCGAGATTTCTGCCAAGCCCCTTTATTATATAAACGTAGGTACAAGTAGAAATGCCGCTACTGGTGACAGTCTATCTTAGACGCTGGGTCTTCAATTAGTGGCCACTCACATCTTTTATATTTAAGAAGAATCTTAAGAGATTATTCTTAAATATATAACAATTAAAAGCAAGCAAGCATGAAGTCCACTTTATTAAAAGTGAACACTGCTGCCCATAGATATTTGTAACCAAACTCAGTAAAACATAAGCTTAACCAGATTCGTGAGGTTCGACCCCCATTCGTGAGGACTAAGTCATCATGCAAGTCTCCCCTAATGATGCATGAATCTAGTTCTATCACCTTTCAATAAGTATACTTATTTATAGGAGTTGGTCGTAGACATCTGAATTTTTACAAAATACGTCTCATTATCGCGTCCGCATTTTATAATTATTTACAAGGTTCTTTTTCATTGCTTTTACTTCAACGCAGAATACATGATATATTTAATCGGCGTGAATTCGTTTTTCTTTTTACTTGCTTCGTTGAAGTAAATTTAAGTTGTAAATAATATATGTAGGTATCAAAAAAGCACGCTGCCGTTTGGACCGAAAATATTTTATGTTTTACAAATGTCTCGTATTTTAAAATTACAAATGATACCATTCTATAACTTAAATATCATAATGTTATTTGCAAATAATTTATTATATCAATACATTTGTGGCATTAGGCAAGGTAGTAAATTAACCGGATAAAAAATCGCTTACACTTAATTATTTAAGTCAATAATTATGTTGTATATGTAATGTATCTCTAACATACATTACTTTAAAAATATAACTATTACATAATAAAGGCTATTTTATTACTTTAATCGAATAAAAGTTTCATAAACTCTATTAATTTGTCAAGCGTTTATAATTTTATTATTTTAAATTTCCATCAATGTAAAAATAACAAAACCTATTGTGTTTCAGATTTTCAGTAACTTCAATGTATTACTAAGTACTAGATAAACACAAAGTGCGTAGTACGTAAAACATCTTTCGCTTTAAAAAATATAAAACAGACGTAAAATAATAATTATAGTAAAAAAAGTGACCTTAATGAGACTACGTTAAAAATTAATTATTTTAATAAAAAACAACACAACTGGCTGAATGTAACAAAAAATAAACACGACTGCATAAGAGAACGACAACAAATTCCAAATTCGAACTCACCGTGAGCGGGACTTCAATTTGACATTTACACTTTTTAATTGGTTGAATTTCAAATGTAACGCGGTAAATTAGCGAGCGGAACACCGGTTGCTATGGTCAACACGGGACGCGAGTGCGAAGTGGCTGGGACAGAAGCGCCCCCCGCGGTTAGGCATGCGTGTTACGACTTTATTAGCCAATGAATAGGAGTTTGAGAGGTTTCCGGATAATTTGAGTTTGGAATTAGTTTTCTTTAATAAGTTCGTATTGGTCCCATTTTTATCTTTGTACTGCCTCGTATAAGCAATTTATTGTATTTCGTTATGCTATATGTATAAAAATTACGAATTTTATAATAATATATCTGACATAAGTAATTTGCAGCAGTACGGTAACGTGTTGCTCATACATATCTTAATTTAATGCTAATTAGGTAATAATATGCAGTTATGATTTTATTATAGGATTCCATACAATTTGATAAAAATCGCGAACTCTATATATTAAATATATAATTTAAGACGTATATAATGATGTATATGTTTGATGAACTAATCATGTTGTACAATACCACCATATTGTATGTCTCATAAAAACTTAAAACAGTAACACGTAGCGCCCTCTAGACTTTCAAGTAGTATTTAATTAATAACTAATGGTGAATTCGTTATATATGTTGTCTTACCTCATTTTTATTTTTGGGCCTATTTTGACATTTTAAAGTATACAGCTATATACTACTTTCATTAACACAGCAATTTCTTGGGCTATACGTAGCATATTCTGAATTACTATATAAAACCTTTTTTAACTTTATTTATGAGTAAATTACACCTGTTACATCACTTTCTTATTATTATAATATAAATACAATTGTTTGCATGATGAATTCAGTTTGTCCGAAGTTGTCAGCGTAGCTTGATCGAAATATCGCTTCGTAGCTTCGTAGCCTAACCTCAGTAAACTATTTCTCATTTATGTAACAAAATCATCCAAAGCCATTACATATTGATCAAAGAACTCTTCAAAGATCAAAGATCAGGAGCTCTTTAATGAGTAACTTTAATGTACGCTTTAGTAATTACATATCGTAATAATTCAAATATATCTGGCTATTAAGCATTTATGCAAATATAAATATGCAGTTATTTATCTCGATAAAGATGATGAATGATTTACTTCCCTTTTCCACTCCCTTCACAACGTCACCAACGTTAGAAATCTAAATTTAAAACAATATTAATTGTATCTCATATTGCAACGTTATTTTATCTGAAAGTGCCATCTAGTGTTGCGTAGCAGAAATTTTTAGACGGTGGAAAAATTCTAGCAGAATGTACAAAAAATATAAAAACAAGGGTGATTTCATAAGAGTGTAAAGAACGCTGGTCCGCTGCTTGTCTGATCCTAAAATAGTGGTACAATTTTGTACTTTAACTTCACAAAAATGTGTATATGTAAAGCAGAAAGGCGTAAATATATGAATTTTATTTTATTTTTATATTTAATATAATTATCCATATTCAGACAGAAAGGCTTGTCGCAGATGCTTACGTACGCATAAATCAATGCGTAGTAGTAGGATCATATCAATCCACCTGCATATTCGTAGTAAATGATAGGATGCAAATGGCGAATGTGTGTAAGGGAAGCGAATGTGGACGTAAACATGTATGCATGTATTTATGTTGATAGGATTTTTCTTCATTTCGGCATAATAACATTGACTCGAAGTAAACGAGTTTTTAAATGTCAGTTTTCGAATAAGCTTATTTATTAGATATCTCATCATTGGTTGGATGTGAACTGCAAACATTTTTCATACATTAGAAATTTATGATATATCACATAATTAATTCCAGTAATTACAATAAAATATCTGCGCCATTGCGACGCCCTATGTGTGCGTAGCCTAATAAAATATGATTTATGTTAGCAATTCAACAACAGATGGCGTTGTATTGTTTTATACTCAAAGTTTTACGACAAATCGCTGTTTTCGGACTATTAAATTATAATTTCTATTTAATTATTTTATACCATTAAAAATTCAGTAAGATCCTGAAACGCGCTGTCGAAGTATTTTGGGTTTCGCGGTATAAATATATAATTACTCATTTGTTTGAAGTTATAAGTTTGAAGGAGTGCACGTTCAGATGTACAAAACTTCTCGTTGTAAACCAAACCCTATAGGTACAACCAGTTTGGCCTCGCTGGACTTAAAACACTACCATTGAGTCGTGCAGCTTGCAGGTCTTTTTTAATTTTGAAGCCATAAAGAACTCTATACGAGAGAAAAGTGACGATAGATAACCTATTGTCTTTGGAAAGTCGTTTAAAAATACGTGGTATTGTAAATTATGTATATTTTTAGCCTGTTACGTTTTTTTATTTATATTTTATTAAAGTTAAACTAAGCAACATCTACAATGAATATCCTCCATTTAAAATATTTCAATTGTAGTCCTCATAAAAACCTCTGAAGTTTCTTTGTAAATAATAGTATAGAACTGACTGCGCCTGGTGTGGTTTAACTTTGTATATCGGTAAAGATCTACACAAGCCACCAGGCTAGGCGTTTTTCGTGGTATGATTACTTTGATACTAAGAATTAAATGATGATGGCAAAATATCATCACAGGTGATAAAGGACAACAATAAAATATAGTAGGTATATTAATGCTTGACCATTATGGGCTCTTTTGAGTAGCCGTAAAGCGACCACATCGCAGTTCAATTATGTATTAAAATGAGACGTTACAACGTGATAATATGTGAAGAGACCCTAGTGCACTGACTCTATATTTTAGCAAGTAACAACCGATTTTAAATGTGTAATTCGAATTTGTTGATACAAATATTCATTTAAAATTCAACGCCATCTAGTAATTTAATAAGGGACTGTTTCATACAGGTCGGTCCGAAACCCGCTTGTAGGCCCTGTCTACACTAGACGAGTATTTAGTACAGAATACGTTCGCTAGATGCCAAAATTAAAGTTTAAAATCTTAAACAAACACACTTTAATTTTAATATATACGTATTACAGAACCAGAAGTTATTGGTACAAATACAAAAAATAGTCTTTATATTATTGGTGTGTTCAAACTTCACCCGATCACATGTTTAATACAAATTATATTAACAATGGTTATATTTCTTATAGCTCTGGCTCCTGCTATTAAAAATATATGAAATATATAACAGTACCTAATCGTAATCAAAAGCTATTAAATTTAAATGTTTCTTCAAAATCGGTTCAGTACTTTTTGAGGTATACTCAATCAAACAGACGAATAACAATGATAAATATTCAGCAATTTTCAACTCAATTCTTCTATGATATTAACATAACATAGTAGGAAGATAAAAATACTATACGTGAACATTTTCAGATTCACATTTATATTATAGTTTCCCGTGAAATATGGAACATTCTTTAGCTGGCAACTCTATTTATTCAACAGTTCCCCCTCCCCTCTCGTTAGGGCGGGAGATGAAAACCCCTCTTTGATTTAGGCTGCTCACATTTGGTAACTGCAAAAATAAATCTAGTTTATTCCGATTTCTGTATGAATCCGGTAACTAAAGAATACAAGGCTTATAATTATATTCATCCTGCACATAGGACCATACAACAGCGTTGCAATAAATAATTATCTACTTAATTAATTTCATAATCACGTAATAAGTACTTGTCACCTTTATTTATTTTATAAATAGAATTGGTTTACCAATAAGTTATACATTTTCATTTTTATGTTAATTTGCTTAAGATCAAAAGTGTCAGAACTCTTTGAAGTTCTATTCCTAAAACATCATCGTCACACCTGTTCTTGCCTAATAAAAGACTTAACAATAATTTCATTCAAAATTTTAAGCTTATGTGTGCTAGAAACATTACAATTTTGATGATTAGTGAGTATATCAGTGAAAAAATAAGGGCGATTGATTTGTGATATCTTTAAACTACTTCAAAAAGAAAGAGCTTGTCAATGTTGGTATGTTTTTTTTATGTACGTACACCAATTTTTCCGTTAACTGTAAACCGATTTCAAAACTTTTTCTTTAATTCGATAGAAAATGGTTGCATTTTGGTACCATAGATACTAAATTAGAAATTAAGTGGATGCATGTACATGCTTGTTTGCTACTTCAGTTGCATAAAAAAAAGTTTAATCTTAACTTAATTAACGTAATTATTTGCGAACGAATGTGTATAAATGTTTATTTCTTGGGTTTGCTAGTAATAAGGGTAATTTTTTATTTCCCGTGATACTAATAGCTGCAGTAGTAACAACGGTAATAAAATTACCTATGTTACTACTTGTAGTATGTTACTACTTGTAGTAACATTAGTTGTAACACGGGTAATGGACCATATTAACTAACCCTGATATTAGACACCTAACGTAAGCAATTTTAAAATGATTAGAGATGTGGTGTTGTCGTATTCCGGGATATTTTACTTGGTTAAAATATCAGGTTTCTGTTAACGTACCGGATAAACATGGATCTGAATAAGTCACATTTGTGAACAGCCTTATGAACGTTAGTAGGGGTTTATGTGTAATGCCCATTGTTATGTTAGCATTTACACTGTGTATTTTTCTAAATTTCTTAACACTTTTCTCCATACAATAGTACAGTAGTATATTAGTAGTCATATCTTAGAGCAGTAATAGCAGTAATAGTTATTATAATTTATTTGTATTATTTTAGACTAAACAAAAAGCATTTATTAACATAGCACAGTCTTATCATCGATCTATTATTGTCGCCTTTCTGGGCATGATTTTTCTCTTATAATGAAAAAAGAATAGGCAATAGTTCAGTGCGCTGGATAAGTTCGATTTGGTAGGCATCACACATCGTTGAGCTTTTTAAGAACTGTGATGGGACGTCACTGGACCTATAGTTGTGATAATTAGTAACTAATAAGCGCATATTTTAAGAATAAATTGTGGTACGTGCATGTGCTGTGTACCGTGCTTTCCCTACGAAAAAGGTTAAGAAAATGTTTAGTAACATTACTTGTTAGTTGTTACGATCCCCTTTACTTTTTATATTTATATTTTCATCTCGTAGTTGTATTAATAATACTTAAGACAAAGTATTCTCTAACGCTTCAATAAAAATGTTTCATAAGAAATATTCCATAAAAAAGTTTAAATTACATATCTCTGGTTTCAATGTATATGTGTTGACTATATTATGAAGCTACACCCATTTTCGGCTGAGCCAAATTGCAAAAAAAATATCCAAAACAATCTAATATTATTCTGATCGTTTAATATCATCGCATAGTATATATTTTACTCTTTAATTCGACCAAGTTTTGGAATATCCTGAAACGCGCTATCAAAGTTTTCCCATTTCGCGGTATATATACAACCTCCCTCGCTGTGACGTTGGAGGTCCGTCGCTTCAGTGGGAGGCAGTTTCGCTCCGCTGCTCTAACGGAGCGCTCTTTCAGATGTCTGAGCGCTCTGCGCTTTACCAGTATCATAAAAATGAAACCAATCAGTTCTGCAAGCGCTCGACGCTGGGAACACAAATGACATTGAAGCGGTCTTGACCTCTTTTGTTTTTTTTTTTACTTGCAGTACAAAGAATTTTAGAAATTTACTTTCGTGCGATTTTCAGTCGAAAATTATATCAATTATTGCTTTAAAGACACTAACTTTAATTAAACGTTCATTTTTAATTACATAGAAAAATCTTCGTACATACATATATTTATCGAATCAATTCCTTCTACATCTATAAATTAAAATAAAAAAGACTAAAATTAAATACTCTATTGACTCTATTCAGTACATCAATAAAAATATGTTGTTATTTTTTTCACAGATTATGTATATTTGTTATATGTCGAATAATATTTTTATTAACTTCACATTTAGAAATAACTTAAAGTAGTTACTTTAATGTATAAAAATCAACAAAATTGTTACTAACTACGTTAATAGATTGTAATGCACAAACTTCCATTTTATATCAGAAAGTAACAACGAATTTTTAACTTATTAAATTAAATATTTATCATTAGTAAATTGCATACAAAATATAACAATTTAACGCCCTCTAGTCTTTTAATAAGGTACCTTTTCATATGAGTCCCTCTGATTTCCTCTCTAGCCCTCCGCATGCAAGAGGACCTTACTATATAGTAAAAGGGATTTTTGCTAGATGTCCTAAAATGAGTAGGTATAAAATTATGAACAAGTTTCCCCTTACTATAGGGGTGCCCTTGATACTAAATGTTATTCGAGCTTCGCGGAAATTGTACGTTTGTTAACTTAAATAATAAGAAGAATAAGTGGTTCTATAATGTTTTCTCTATGAGCGGTGAGAGAAGCGTCTTCAGAGTATCATAATTGTAAAAAAAAATTATATGGATTTACTCAAATGCATATAAGAGCAAGCGGAGGTAAATTACAACCTTATAGGTGTACATTATAGATGGTAGGTCGCCCGCGGAAGTACCACCGCCAAACCTATTTCTAGCGTGAAGCAGTTTTTGTTTTTCGATGGAAGGGTGTGATTGCCGGTACATTTTTATATGAGGCGATCATCTTAGTCCTCGGGAGTAGCGATGCATCTGTGATTGACTTCAGATAGAACTCCATGTTCTGTATGAAGTTGCTTACAGATGCCCATGGGCGGCAGTGACCGCTTACCATCAGGTGGACTGCATGCTCGTTTACTACTTCAATCTCATAAAAAAAACCTAAAATGTGTCAAATTTGCTAATCTAACGATTTTACTATATCCTAGTTGGGTAGGAGGTTAACAAAGTTGCATGATAACAACGACGTCTTGAGTCATTCGAGCGTGCCAGATAAGGGTGGTTAAGTATAACCTAAGATGTGTCCACTCTGCTAATCTGACCATTTGAGTGTACCCTAAGAGAGTGGGAGAATTTCACAGTTCCCCTGAGCGTATATAATGTTTCATAGTGGCTAAAGATACTTATCAAAATATAAACTATCTATCTTACTTTACCTATATTCATCTGCCCCGCTCAAGTTGCTTCGAAAATTCCCTCTATGGCTCCCCAACTATTAATATAATCTCGTCAACGTATATTGGCACTAAAGATTATTGCTATCCCTACTAATATAATATTTGTGAATTTAAGTTCGTTTGAAAATTTTTACACATATCCCTAGAGGTACCTACAAGAAAAATAGTGGATTTATGGATTGAAAATAATAGTAATGTTTAAATACTTAAAATTACTCACACCTTTGATATTTATTTAATGGCTTCAACGCGAGCGAAGCCGCGGGTAAAAGCTAGTATATAGATAAATCCCCTATACAATTACAGTGTATTCAAATAACATCTGATCTCACAATCTCTGATCTCTGATTAATGTACAAAGTAAGTATTTAGATTATGTCTTAGTATTCCGGCAGATAATCTTCGCCAATTATTCTTGGCAGTCATCGTTGCAATTTAAAATTGCAATTTAAATCGTACCGGTATGTTTTAAGAACTTGCTCCAAATACGAAATAGGCGCATGTGTCGATCGAATTTCAAATTTGCCGCAAAATAATGGCAACAACCATGCCGGTTTTACTATTAAAAAAAAAATCACAATTATACGCATCAGTACATCACAAATAGTTAAACAAGCTACAAACAATATAATTTGATGCAAGCCCTTATAAAATGTGCAAAAATATTACGAAAAAGGTGAAAATACTAATTTTTTAAATATTTTTGTCGGGAGCAGCGTAACAAGAGTTGAAATATTTTCTACCAGTATGGTCGACAATTATTAATATATTTGGCCACTAGAGGAGGTGGTTACTATTACCTAAGCCGAGATTTATTCAAGGTACGATTTAGGCGCAAGTACGAATTAAGCAAGTTTACTTTACTAATACTAAAAATATAATCTAGCAAATTTTCAATCGAGATCGTGTTCTGATACTGAGGTAGTGTAAAAAAAATAATGTAATTGACAATTTGTAAGAGTCCCTGAAGGCCGACATAAATTTAAAGACATTTCATTTAAATTGAATGCGTTAGTTAGAGCATGTAAGGTAAACCATTGAAGCTTCCTTTTCGAGTTTATTCTGGTGTTAACGTCCCTATAGCTATTGTAAACCTATATACAAAAGTTTGGCAACATCGCAACGATTCGTATAATGATATTATCTTATGAATATTATTAATGTTAAAGTTTGTAGGGATATATATGATTGTTACTTTTTGAAGGAAAAATCAATACCGATACCAATTGATTTTCACTGAAATTCGACACACACATAGTTTATGAGCTAGATTAACATATAGAATGCCAACTATTATTATAAACGTCTTTTTGCACGTCATTTTAGCGCTAAACCTGAAACGCGCTATCGAAGTTTTTTGCTTTCGCGGTATAAATACAACAACCCTCGCTGAACTGTCGGAGGTCCGTCGTTTCAATGGAAGCCAGTCTCGCCCCGCTGGTGCGAGGGGGCGCACATTCAGACGTACAGCGCTTGCGTTGTAAACAAACCCTTAATGAAACCAGTTTGGTCTCGCTGGTCTAAAGAGACTTCCATTCTGATTAGTTCACTTGAGTTGAAAGTTACGTACTTACATTGAAGCGGTCTTGACCTCTTTTGTCGTTTTAGGTCAAGTCTAACTGATTTTTATTGTAAATTTAAAAGAAACCAATGTAAAGCGCTTTGATTTCTTTCGACTTTTCCATTGTTTTAGTTGATTATAACATGAGTTCACATACGAGTAAAAAGGAGATTTAAATAAAACTATCACATTTATATTTCAATACATAGTAATGTAATAATTTTATTCAAATGCTCAAAATTATATTATTTCAATAAAAATCCTTTGCTTGACTATTGTATAATCATAATGTAAGTATGAAATGCACATTTAACGTAAGGACAAAGTCAATAGAATGTACTTGTAATGCTGTGATGTAGTCTCATGTACCTGAAAATACGAGTACACCAGATTAAACATATAGAATATTCTCTTATGTATAATAAATAGTTCATAAGTTGGTAACCGTTAAAAGTTAAAAACGACGACCAGCTACTTTTTCTATTCCATTACGAGACAATAATGAGGTAACTAGATATCATAGATAACTAATATTAATGACTACTATTGTCCGACCGTAGTTTCGTCTTCGGCCACCTTCGGCCAAAAACCCACCTTCGGTTTCAGCCAAAATGGGCCGAAGATTTGGCTGAGGTTTCTTTAAAGCGCCGTAATTGAACAAACTGGAACGAATCCTCAATTTAGGATTAGCGCACATTCGGATAAATGGTAGTTTTGCTTCAAATTTACATTATTTCTAAATTTTATAATTTTTGTAATATTACAAAGTAATTGTAATTAATCCTAGGACTTGTTTCTGCGTGGTTTTAAATCTTCGGCATCGGCTTTGGATTCTGTCAAAAATCGACCTTCGGTTGGACACTGTAGTAACTTATATACTAATTAGTTGTAATGTCAAAGACATACTTACTAGTAAGAAAACCACGGCCCATATATTGTACTAGGAAGTTTAACGTAAATTAAATAAATTATCACAACAGTAATAAGAATCACAATTGAAATTCCTGTGAGAGATCCCCATAGGGCATTATGCTTATAAAAAAAGTCCTTAAATTTGTCGTTATTTTCCGATCGTCTCCTTCGTAACCTAAAACAAAAAATACAAATATGTTGATCTACAAGACACCTTATGTTCATTAATTAATTAACCAAAATAATATCTATATATTAATACGTGAAGTAAAGACTTGGTATCCGTTTTTAAGAAACTTGCCGCTGACGGAGGAGTATGAAATTATGGTTTATAGATGACGTAAAAAAATGCAATTAATGCATAAAACACACATAAAATCAACTAAAAACACTACACGCACTACCGTGCATTTGACACAATCGCATCTTTATAAAAATGAATGTTTGTCTGTATGTCCTCTATAGAATCGTAAACTATTCATTTGATCATGAGATGAAATTGTTAAATAATTGTTAAATCAAAGTTGTTATTCATGAGCTCGCGAAGCTTTCTGGTTTATTTTCTTTTGTGATGGCGTAGCAACGCGCAGGGTATATGAGATCAGACCGGTGTCTTGGTGCGTAACTAGAAAAAGTTGTAATAGTTATCTCAAAGATGTCTATACAAGATGGATCTTTTCATTAACAAACTCTAAAAATTATGTAAATTGAATTACAAAATTTTTTTTTTTTAATTAATTCATGATAAGTACATACGTAAATAAAATATATTATTAAGAGTATAATAATAATCTTAAATGTATTAAAAATATAATTTATCAAAAATATGTTTCAGAAAATCGTTCTTGAAATTCAAAATTGCAAAAGTTAGGGGAAAATATAACTTAAGGAGCAACACTGCGCAGAAAGTGGCAAGAAGGTCTCGTTAAACTGAAAATAAAAAATACTTTTATAATCTTAAATGTTCCTGCCTGGGTCTGCATAGTTATAAAACATACAGTAATTTATGAATAGATTTATGATTATTATTAGACTATTGAACTGTAACGATCCGTCGACAACTAGGCAGAAACTGGCCATGTCCGTAATAATAGTTTTGCAGCAAAGGTAAAATATTATATCGCGATGTCAATCAAAACGCTATACGTGGAAAATCCCTAGGTATACAGTTTTATGCGTGTTCTCTCTGTGAAAGTTTAGCTATTCGATAACAGATGGCCAAGTATTTTATGTTAATATTTGGAAAATTTGGGTTTATTTTAGTTATTTATTGTTATTTAGTGCTTAGCAAAGAATTTTATTTTAAGGGTTGTAAAACTTCGATTTATTTTGTTATTTAGTGCTTATTTTTATTGTTTGTATATCATAGAAAATGAAATATGGATAAAATAATCTTACCTTGCATCTCCTGTGGTTAATTGCGGATCAGTTGATATACCCACAGGCATTAATAAAGCCGTTTGCTTCGGTAATAGTGTGATGTCCAATTTTATAACTCCCTGAAACGACAAACCAGGCTTATCCGTTAGATACTATATCGAACTTAATATATATCTATCATAATTAGAATGCTTTTACTAGGTTGGACGAAAGAAGAAAGAAGTGTCTGGGATTAGAACCAGAGACCATCGGTTGGAGGCCGAAATTACTCACCAAGCTATAACTGCTATAAAACCTACTCATTAACTTCTACTTATGTCATGTTCATGATTTTTTTATAATAAGCTTAAACTTGATAAGCTAAAACAGTACCTACTACAATAATGAAATTTATTAAAATATTAATTATATAAACAAAAATAAAGAAAAATGTAACAAAACTACGTTTGTCACCATATTTAGCATTTGATACTTTTAATATACCTGAAAAAGTATATTTAACATGTCCCAATATTAAGTTATTGTAGTAATTATTTTAAACAGTCATACTTTGTTTATTATAAATTTAATTTATATAAAAAGTAACAGTAACAAATAATAATCCAAATATTTACTTACAACATATTTTTTCTCTGTGTTTCTGTCATTTGACTCCAATAGCCACCAAGCGTGAATAGATTTGGTCGAAAATAAATTTATATTATTTAACTTCTTCGCTATATTGAATGTGCAGTCTGAGTTTTCGAATCCTTGGGTCATTTCATTTAAATGTAAAGACAAACAACCTATATGTTTTATTTATTAGTAACGTCAATTATATTATTAGCAATAACAAAAGCAAAAAAAAGCTCTAACGTTTCTCATATTCAAAAATTAACAAATTCTTATTTCCATAATATTATATTAAAGTCCATTACACTATCTACGAAGCTAAGCTAAGTAATAGAAATGAAATGAAATGTCTTTATTTTGTATAGGCCTACGGGGGCACTTACAAATTGTCCGTTTTAATTTTTTTTACACTACCAGATCGGAATACAAGTAACTCTATTACCTGTTTGCAATATAAAAAAATAGAAATATGTTAGCGAAAATTAGTTATCTAATTCGATTCCAAAGGAGACATTTTTGGTTTTTGTAAATCCTATGCTTATTAGAATTTCATTCCTTCAGTAATAAAAGAAAACATCGTCAGAGAAACGATGTCTAAGAGTTCTCTATGTTTAATCTTACTAACATATTAAGTTTTATAACTATCTCTTCTTCATTGAAACGATACGATACCGGTCTAGCAACACGCCCGAACAAGGGTGGAATACCATATCGTCATCGGAAAGGAAATAAAGCGCCAAAATATCATTTGTGGAAAAAGAGGTTTGAAGTCTTTTTTGATAGAAAAAAAATCATGTCACCCTTATTTTTGATGGGATCTTGTTGTTGGGAATTCATACTACTCAACATGATCCCGCCAAAATAAAGGTGACATGCTTTTTTTTCTGCGAAAAAAGACTTCGAAACCTCATCTCCCACAAATGCTATTTTGGCGCTTTAGCATTATTTCCTTTCCACTGACGATATGTACTCTTGCATTTGTTAACTAAACATATAAACGTTTATTAGATTAAAATTACTGCAAAGTCACAATGACTCTGTCGCAAGTATCGCAGTAAATGATAAAAAATAACAAACTGATATTTTTTATTAAATTATCTTCTTAAATCTTTATACAAATGAGTTCTTTACCTCTCGTATTAATTAGATACTATTTACTTACTCGTACTTTGGACCAATACAAAGTTAAAGATATTGTTTGATGTAGTAGCAATTACTACAGAAAAACGTGCATTTAACTGTATAAACAAATCAAATATACTACTTATTTTTATTTTTTAGCCACCATGATAAACTAAAATGTGTCACGTAATATTGTACGACGTATCCAAAAGGTGTCAGAAAAATATGGTCCACCGGGTAGGTGATGCAAGCACGCAAAGTGTACCTACTGGCAAACTTTATAAGAGTCTAAAGTCTACCACTATAGAATAAAAAGTTAATCACAGATGCGTTGCTACTCCCGAGAACTATGATTTACATCTTAGTCCTTGGAAGTAACAACGTATCTGTGATTGACTTTAGATTACATTTGTTCTGCATAAATTTGCTTACAGATGTCCATGGACGGAACTTACTACTTACCACGTTTGCCAGCGTTACCAGCGTTTACCAGCGTTTGCTACTTCAATGTTATAAAGACGTAGTGGACATGAAACTAATTGACGTAAGGTGAATAATAAAAGCTTATTAAGAGTTGATGATGTATCGTTCCAAGGAATAACCCACTCGACCAAACATGAGTTGGAGATGATAATGATGATGAAATCTAAATTGTTACTGTCGTTATAATATTTTATAACATAAGCAAATAAAAGTAGAATTTCTTAACATTGATGTAGAGATGACAGAAATGATGGTGTGTTTAGGCAGATTAAATAATAATTAAAACAAATTATAATAATCCATACCCACGTAGTCATCTAAAGATAAAGAATCACTGTCAACAAGCTGGATTACAAGAATTGGAGGGACATTTTCATCATAATCAGTGAACTGATTTCTTTCCTTCTTAATCAGCTACAATATAAATAATAAGGAAATAGATATAGACATTCCCTAGGTAACGTTATACAGGCTTAAGTTCTTTAAAATTGTAAACGCAATTATTTGGGAAGATTTGAATAGTATTCTCACATCAAATAGCAGTGCTACGGTGCTTTTATCAATTCGATGTAGAAAATAATTATTATTCCAAGAGAGAAACAAAAATCTAAGTGTAAATTAATTTGGTAATGAATTGATTTTAATAATATATTATGTACCTATAGGTATAGTATACACAACAAGAAAACTTAAAAAAGAGATTAAAATTTTAAAAGACGACTATAAATAGAAGAAGGCGAACGATCTTAATAGCCACACTGATTTAGTCTTTCATACCAGCAAAGAAGAAAACAAAACAGTTTTTCTAATCAGATCTACAATCAAAACAAAACAGTGAGAAAGAGATCTGACCTACAATTTCATAGACAAATACCGATAATCTTATAGAGCACCTTATTTTTCCATTATCGGTTAAAAGCTAGACTATTTATAAAATATAATCACTGAATTACAAGGATCACTCAATTAAGATAATTGCTGCTATTTGCGACAAAGACGATTTCATAATGCCGGTGCAAATTTGTACGGCTACAACGTTACCAGAAATCATATAAAAGGTGACGTCATATCTTTATTACGGATTTGTGTTACTAGTTATGATTAAAACCTTAATTATAAGCAAAACAATATATGTCATGTAGGAAGAGATTTATGAAAAGGATGAATTTAGTTATAATAACTTACTTTTCTTTCTGCGCGGTCATATATAAAATTATAAATCATGCACCAATTAAAAATGCAACGACCGTCAGAACTAACGGAACAACAATTGGTATTTTGGACGTAGTCGGTAAAACCCGTCCATCTGAAATGAATAAATAAAAAAATTATCAAGTTTCAGAGAAGTCAGTGGAAAACAATTTATCTTCATCTAAAATAGTCAAGTGCAAATCTAATACATACTCAATAATAGCAATTGCACAAGCACGATTAAATGTACGTACACTTAATAATTGAAATTGGTGAAAATTAAATTAATTACAATTTGGACCATCCGGGCGTGTCATTTTTAAGTAATAAACATTAGATTGAGACATTAACCTTTCTAATATTACTAAAATAACCTGTGAATATCGATGACGTAACGTCCGCTGATTCTTTTTAATTCAGGAAGGGAGAGGGATAGGAAACTCAAAGCTTTTTAAATAAAAAAAAACTAAAACCTAAATTATCATGTTCCTAAACTGAGACAGTATTTTTATTGTTTCATAACAGCAGCCAATTAAATATAAATGTAAAAAATTAAAAATTGTGATTATAAATTTTATTATACAAATCTTTATATCATAAAACAGTAGTAGCAAATAGCCGATAAAATTGCCACTTCTGCCCAGAAACATTTGAATAATCAATCCCAGATAGGATTATTTCAAAAAAATCTCCTTTAGATCTGCCAATATGCTCAATAATCCAAATAAATTAAATAATTTAAAATAAATTATTGAGCCATCCTCAGCGTCAAATATTAAAAGTGTCTTTTACTACTGTTACTTTAACATTGCTGGCATAACCAACATTTCCATGGCTTACGCTCTTATGTACATGTTCGGGTCCGAACAAGCTTCTAAACGATTTGTAAACAGCTTGACTTCATATACAGTAATTCTTAATTCATATTCTTCAGTTTTGCTATGCCTAATGTTAACTGGAGGAGGAATGCATAAACCAGAATTGAACGGAAATATATCTATCCACATATGTATCTTCCCCTGAAAATATTAAAGTTATAACATAGATTATTTGAAGTTCTTAATTGTATATCTTTATTATTCTACTTTGGTGAGTGATGCCGGTTTTGCTTAATTATAGCATAGTGATGCCAAGAAACAATCTTTACTTATGTAACCTTTCTTTATGTTGCAGAAGACAAATAAGCAACACATTCATGATAGAAAAATACGAAAGATGGGCAACATCGTCTTCTTTTGTAGCATCAATACCTGCAATAATCAACAAGGGTACGCACATTGGCCTCGATACTAGTAAATGGTTCAAAAGGCAGTTGCAGACGACTATTAGTTGACGAGGTACTCATGAACCATTTCGGGGCCATTGTGATGGCGATAAGACTGACCGGAGCGGAGGAAGTGGTGCTCCTCGGAGATATTAACCAGCTGCCGTTCATAGAACGCAACAACCTTTTCGAACTGCGATACTGTCGACCAAACCAGATAACCAGGATAAACCAAGAACTGTTGTGCACGCACAGGTACCCGGTGGACGTAGCGTATGCCCTAAGCGAGGTATATAGTGGCATATACTCGTCCACGTGGCGTATGAGATCCCTGAAGCTGAAGCGGTACACTGATGCGCTGATCCCAAAGACCCTCGAGTGGACACTCTCCCTAATATACACCCAAGCCGAGAAGGAGAGCCTGAAGAAAGAGGGCTTTGGGAGTGGGGAGGGATCGCGCACCCTGACCATACACGAAGCACAGGGATTAACAAGCGAGACGACGGTAGTTGTGCGTGCCTCCACAAAGCACCTCCACTTGCACAACAGCGTCCCCCACGCAGTAGTGGCAGTATCACGTCATACTACCAGCTGCACTTACTACACCGACTACAGCAATGACGCCGTAGCTCAGTTCATCCTAAGAACTATGACTGCCACCGATGAAAGGCTGGAAGATTACCACCGATGGCAATCCGTAGCAGGGACTCAAAAATCATAGGCAAATTGCACGTTCGAAGTGGCCTCCGGAAAGAATTAAATCGCAACTTACAGTAATAACAATGTAATTAGAGTGTAGTGTCCTTAGAATTATATACAATAGCTTAGCATTATACGTAAAAACAAAATCATAACAATTATACATCTATGTACAATGCACCAAATTATACATACTACGTAAATAAGAAAGGATAAATGGTCCTATATATATACATATATATTAAGCCAAATTAAGATAAGATTTAAATTTTAAGATTTCTTTAATTGCCGACGTTGTCACCAGCACACACGATAGTGTGATGGTGACAGCGATGGCCTAACGTGGAGCTAATAAATAAAGAATTATTGTAAAAAAAAAGGAGAGCTATTGTGACAAAAGGCACGGACGATCAGTCTGTGGAGTTTTTGTATTATAATAAAAAAAAAACATGAAAAAACACTGTGACCTCCAAACCCTGGTCACACACGGTGACTGTTGGCATAAACCCCCTTCGGGGAATTTGTATCTATGGACCTCAAAAGATTGATGGAATGGAATTATTTTATTTTATGAAATGTGATAAGATTTTATTTAAAATACTCACATACCTGTTCAACTCCTGGTATTTCCGGATTGTACAGACTCCTAGTTTCAACATGTTGTGGCACGAGAGGATATCCGCAAACGGGTAAACTATCCCAATTATGTAATAGGCTTAAACAAACATTTTCTCTCCGTTGTAATGCCGTAGTATACGTTTTGACTATTGTAGAAAAAGATACAGATAGGGGTCACGTTAGCTTTTAAGTCAATAATATGCGATTTAAACTATTACTAGTATTTAATACTACCATACTACCACTACCATACTACTAATACTATCTATTTCCAATTGGAGTAGAAAGTTTAGGTTTGACAATGGTGTACCCATTGTTATTGTGAGCAGCAGCAAGAGTACCCGTATCCAAGTAAGGAACCGATCAAATTAACCTTACCCCACGAAACATTTGCATCAAATATGATTTAATTGGCGTTAAACGTTAGAAACAAAAAAAATGCAAAAAGAGCTCTCCTTTCTGGCTAGTCGTTTTGAAAATTTCGCGCTGACTTTTTTCCGACAGGTAGCTCTTTTGCCTTATTGTTAGGTACATAAAAAAACAAATTTATGTTTATTAGGCTAAGGGATTACGCCGCATATTGTAGCTAAAATATGCTCAAAATTTGATATGACATTGATAACAGATGTTTAATTTGAGATAGTGTTGTAACCTAGGTGTAAAATAGAGACAAATCTTCAAAGAACATCTTCTTATGTTTTATCATAAAATTTTATGTTATGTACTTTTTGGATGATTGGAGCATACGAGCAAGCGATCCATGTATAATTATTATTCCCGTTATTACTCCCGTTATCCCAATGGACATCTATACATATAAACAGCGCTAAAACAAAATCGGAGTGAAGCCGATAAATATTTATTTTCATTCTGGAGGACTAATGGATAGTTGGCATCATTAATATGGCTGCTAGCATACACAATCCATAGATGATATGTTGTTTAAACTAAATAATTACTTGGTTCACTGTCCTTATATTCCACACCATTTACGACTACGGTGAAAGCATCGGGAAATCTTGGTGGAGGTAAATGGTTCTTCGCACAAATTTCTTCCAATATTGCTGATGGTTTAATGCAATCCCGCCACTTTCCTGGATCAGATCTATTTTCCGTTTTTTTAAGTATAATAAACTATTTAATGCTTTGATTGACTTCTATGGAATGAACGGGTGAAGATAATTCAACATTAATTTTGTCGCTCCACCGTATGTTTATTCATAGTTATATCACCTTTCACTGGTCACTTAATTAAGGTCAATTTATATGACTTTTCATGGTAGTATTTAAGAAAGGAAAAAGAATGCTCGGATCAATAACATTTAAGTACGTAACACATCACACAGTAATGAAAAAATATCGGTAAACATCGTGGTTGCATTGTAGTGGTATTGAAGTACATTAAAAATGTGACGATGGAAGGTGATTGCGACGGAATGACGGCACTGGACAATATTGCCCATATTAGCCAATATTGTTACGATAAATTGGTTTATGTGAATACAACTACATTTTCATACAGATTTGCCTCCCCCACATAGTTGCGTATTAGTAATAAATACTGTATTCTTCGGTAGGAGGTACATTTGCTAATGTTATGTCTGATAATGTATCATCGTATTTAAGTTTGGTAATTATATTTGCCTGGTGGTGGAGCCAATTTAGTTCAACCGAGAAGGTAGTATCTCCGCACCTATTTCTAGCGCAAAGCACTTCTTGCGTTTCGATGGAAGGGTTTGGTTTTCGGCACACTTTTATATGCAGCGACCATCTTAATCGTCGGGAGTAGCAAAGCATCTGTAATTGACTTCAGATAGAACCTATGTTATATAAAAAGTTGCTTACAGATGTCCAAGAGTGGCAGTGACCATTTACCATCAGGTAGTTAGCATGCTCATTTTCTACTTAAATCAGATAAAAAAGTTTTTTATCTTACAAATTGTATTCTGGCGCAAGTCCCACTCGAGCTTTATGTTTCGTGTAAATTCTGTCTTCCAAATCTATAGTGGTGCTACCAATTAATTCATCTGGTTCCATGACATCGTAATTAAAAAGAGAGACTGTGAGCAAATAGTCTTCTGGCATACAACATCGAAGTTCGTAAACCCTAGAATTAAAGAAATTAAAATTCACATTTGCAAATTTGTTATTAAATAGATGGATTAGTTTAATCATATTCGAATAAAAATTCTACTATAAAAAATATATCGAGTTTGTCTTAGTCCTTAAAACGAGAAATATATTGATAATCAACTACTGGGGTTGATTTCATAAACTCGCAAGGCATTCAAGAAATGTAAAACTGATAATAGGATATTTCAAAGTACTTAAATATATACATTTTTATTATCTTACGTGCTAAAAATTGGATGAAATGTATTCGGTACGTAGGTATTCCGATCACCCAAATTCTTCTGGCCGCAGCTTATTACTACGTAAGGATGTGATTTTCCACTGAAATTATTCATTGTCAAATTCATTGCTTTGATCAAATAAACGCGAACTAGAAACTTTTCAGGATCATTATCTGGATAATCGTGGAAATATCTGCAAATCATAGGGAACTTAAATATTAAATTTAGAATATAAAAAAATTATAATAACATGATAATCGTAATTTTACACGACGCGTAAATGCCACAAAAATACGCCCGAATATGCCGCGTTTTAATCCTTTCACGAAAGGTGTATGCAAATTCATGGTTAATGTTTGGATAGCTATTTACATTTAAAACTAAAGATCTTATAAGGTATTTGCAACAAAAATACGGCGAAAAATGTACGAAATTTTCTTACCCTTTATTAAGATCTACTCCACTGGTACTCACTGCAGCGGTGTTTTGCGGTGGCGGCCATTTGTATATAGCAATAGCAGCTTTCAACAATCCGCACTGCAGTTTTTCGTCTTTCTCCGGAACTCCGGTTTTCTCGCCATTGTAAAGTTTCAGGGTAGCACACCAGTCTTTAAACTTTGAGAACTGAGGTTGGCGCTCCAATTCAGAATCATAAATCTATGGAAATATCAACTGTGACTGAAGTTTTTAGTTTGTGAATAAAATATTCCGCCTAAGCATACAATTGTATTTTGTTAAAAATGAGCTACGCCTTGTGATTTATTATCACTTTCCAGAGTTTTATTCGGTAAAATAAACTCATATGGATCTCGGCTAATAAATAAGGTATTGAATATAAATAGAATTATATAGATATACTTAATTGGCGACGTGTTTCTTTTAGGCATTTAAGCTATTTCGTTATACTTTCGTATTTGAAAATTTCCGCTCAGTTGAAAATCACTCTGATTCTAAAAGTCATAATGGGCAAAGTGTACCTTATCATTTCCTTATATACGAAGAGCCCTATCTGCAGTCCATTAAACATCTACTGTCAGATATCTTTATTGTAAAATATATTATACTAACAACAATTTTTTCTCCGGGATTGTCGTCTTCATCGCCTAAATTCTATAACCAAATAACATCAAATTATTATTTGTTTTAAAACAATAACGTGATACAGAAATGTGCTACCTTTTGAGAAGCTATGTATGTACTCCACCAATCTTTCCGTACTGGTGGTTTTGATTTTTTGTCGATTTTTTCAGTATTGTTTCTTGTAAATATTGGCAGTAGAGTGTATTCTTCTTCATCTGGTTCTTTGGCGCAGAATAATCTACGCCACCCAGACTTTTTCAAACGAGCATTCAGTGAACTGCTGCTTCGTTCTAGGTTACTAGGTCCTTCTACGTTGTCAAACGAATTTCTCTTTTTAACGTACAGTGTCTGGCTTACTGTTAATAAATAAATAATTTATGTCCCAAAAAACCAGAAAAAACGTGCAATTTTTAATTGTAGAATCATAAATTATATATCCGAACCTTTAACAAAATCTGTTGATGTTATAGAACCACGTCGAAGGGATGCCTCTCTTTCCAGTTTTGGATACCAAGTGGTAAGAAACTTGTTAGGTTTCTTTACAACTTTGGTTCCTAGATAAAGAGTTCTTCCAAAAGTACAATTGTCATATAGCTTCATATTGATGGAAGGACAGCAGGGTTGGGTAAAAGAAGCCTCAAAAATTTGTGTCACTCGACCATTAGGAAAGTTACAATTACTCTTTTTATCTGGAATCACTTCAGATTTCACTACGAGATCTTCAATTTCAAGAACCACGCAGGGTTTCTTGGAGATGTTTACGTTTCGTAGTCCCCACCAATAAATGTCAACTCTACAAAAGATTTTACAAACTGTCATTACTTATACAGTATGTAAGAGCAAATAAAGAACATATTATTATTTAGGCCAAAGCTAAGCTCGCTGGTAAATAAATGTAAAAATATTAAAAAGCTGAGAAATAAAACACAGTGTGTAGTATAGTAAATTATAGTATCGTAGGTACTTGTAAATAGAAGTTCTTGGTATGAGACTTGCAGGCAATTGTCCGATGTCGGTAAAAGACTCATTAAATTCATTTATGTCAGATGCTACACAAAAATCTTCATCATGAATGTAATTTGTGGATCTTAAGATCTTCTCTGGAACCTGCGCATGTAAAAGGTATCAAATGATGCGTTTAAAACTGCATATTTAAGTATGGAATATGAAAAAATATATCAATTGAGTATCAAGCTTAAAGTGCATAGTTGATTAAAGATAATGTTGTTAAAAATTAACAATATTATAATTAGTTATTTTTATTTTTTCGTGTAATCGCTGTAATTGTCATAAGACCAAATGGTCACTTGTAACAATACAGCGACATCTATGCAGTGCGTAATCAAACCGGAAGGGCAGCTGGTCATGCAAAGCTACTGAGGTACTTTTGTTTTATATGCGGGATAGATGGCACTACAGGTGTGATGTGAGAAACTCATCAAGGTTGTTTATACTACTTTCGAATTTACCTGTAATATTTGTATTGACATGAGGATTTTGCCAGTATTTTCCATACCCTTATAGATTTCATACCATTGGAGGTTAGGTGCTGAGTTGAAGTCGCTATTTTCATCTACTACGGAGTACATTTCGAACCTACCAATTAACTCGGTTTTACCCTAAAATTAAATTTTATATTTTGTTTTTATACGTTTACAGTAGCAAATGAGCGTGTAGTTCACCTGATGACAGTGGTGTATCGAGGCGTGGGCGCAGTGGGCCTTCGCCCACGGCCCCGCACTTAAAGGGGCCTCGCAAGGCCTCTTCGGAAGAAGAGGCGGAGGCATTTTCAAGTGCACCATCCAACGGAATCATGCAAAGGGGCCTCGCTGATAGGAGTTTGCCCACGTCTACACTTCTACTCAACCTTATATAGATCATATGCTCATAGTGCTCTTTTACCTAAAATCGATCTCATATGCTTATCGACTCCTGAGGACTAACAAGGTTGCCTCATCCATACTCAAATCGGTTGGCATCTACAACCTTTTTTTTTGTTATCAAACGGGACACCTTTAAGAGTAATCCGTAGCCGTGAAAGCCACGCCAGATGTGGAATACTCACTAAAATTTCGTGGCTAAAAGCAAGGACTCTTCTTGCCAAGCCCTCGGCGCAGCGAAGAGGACTCCAGGATCTCTAACGGAACACAACCGGAGTATTCGGAGTTCGTTGCCGCATTAGGCTCCGTCCAGATAAGCGTGGTGTTATTATCAGGTTTTTGCGACGGTACACTAACACAAATAACGCGGTCCTTCCCGAGTTCACTGGCCGGGCGTTTGGCTTTTCATTCTTGCCGCCCGCAACTCCAGAAGCCCTCTTTCAGTCGCCTGATACTTTCAGTGCATTTATAATTGTCATGAGGTTTCGTTTGGACATACACATATTTTTAAATCACAGACAGAGGCTTATTTTTGTTTATATTTTTAGGTGGCTATAAAAATTTTACAACGTTACCTGTAAATCAGTACTGACTACTTCAATCAGCACCACTGGTGGATATTTAACTAATCTCTCAGAAGACGTAAACATTATTTTTCGCCACCTTAAATATTGATTCCAAACTGGTGTAATAGATTTATCTACTGCCTGAAAGTAATATAGAAAGACACATTATTCCTTAATATCTGTAAAATGTAGGTACCGTATCTATGATGGTATTAATTTAGAACTTTAAACAGATTTTTTTAATGAATTGGAATACAACAAAACTCGGGCAACAATTTACATTATTAAACTATATTACAATATATACATAACATATTTACAAAATAATATTATATTAATATGAGTTATACCTATATCACTTCATTTCAAAATTCATGAATTTCAAGTTAAAGATGCATATTCATAAAAGTAGGCCTAGAATTGAAAACTTGGTACTTTGACTACATATAACGGATTTTAAATATGTTTTTATTTTATTTTAACTTAATTCCATAAAAAGACTAATTATCTACTACTTAAACAGACTAAGACTACCCGCTAAATCCGTAATATAATTTTTACTTGTCTTTTCTGTAGAATGTTCGTTTTTATTAAAAATTAAAACAAGCAGCGATATATGAAAAATCTTACCTTGCTGTTCTTTGATCCGCTTGAGGTATTTATTCTCAAGAAAACATATCCTAGATCACCACCGGCGTTATGACAAAATAATCTCGCCTTGTATATAAAAACACGGCATTCGATTATCTAAAATAAGTAAAGTAGGTATTAATATCTTATATATATAATTCTCGTGTCACAATGTTCGTTCCCATACTCCTCCGAAACGGCTTGACCGATTCTCATGAGATTCTGTGAGCATATTAAGTAGGTCTGAGAATCGGCCAGCATCTATTTTTCATACCCCTTAGTGATAAAGGTTGTCCACCCTTAACATTTTTTTAAATTTTGATATGGCAAAACAATCGTCTCTCTACAGTGGCATAGCGCGGACCAAGTAGACGTAGGCAAACTCCTATCAGCGAGTCCCCTTAGCCTGATTCCATTCGATTGCGCCCTTGAAAACGCCTCCTCCACCAAAAAGGCCTCGTGAGGCCCCATTGAGTGCCGTGGGCGATGGCCCATTGCGCACACGTCTAGCTTCGCCAATGATAGCCTATGTATCTTTCACAACTGAATCGTTTCAATTGATGTCATGTATTACTATTTGTCAAGCCGTTTGCACAGCGCGTGCCAAATAAATGGACATACATATCGGAAATACTCGAAAGCAATTACCTTCCTTTTGACACAGTCTCGTAAACAACATAATTAACTAAGGTCTCACTTAAAAAATAATATAAAAAAATAATAATATAAATCATCAAGCAATCTTATTACTTGATTTTACTTCATGAAATAGAAACCTTGCACACCTCTGGCAAATAGGCAGTCTTAATGGTAAAGGTAAAGACGAAGGGTACCTCAAAAGAGACTTAAGTCAACTTAAGGAGTTGATGTACGTTTCTAGAGCATAATGATATTTCTCCAAATACTTAATAGATGTCTTGATACAGGTATTTTAAAGCTGGAAAAGCCTTTACCGGTATATAAATTATATTATACTCTAAACTACTCGTAAGGTTATCAAGAAATACACCAGTTTATTAGTTTTTACGGATCTGCTGTTTAGTGTTTGTTGTGTCACCTTCTTTATGGTCACGGATGAACTTAAGTAAATCATTTGCGATTAAACGTAAGGTGGGATACGTAAGTGTTATTATAATTCTGAAATTTTGGCAATCCTGCCTCGAGATCATGGATGGAGGGATTTGAAAACTTGATATTAGACTTTAAAGTGCTTCAGACTTAGCTCCTTAGACTACGATGGACGGATGTGATTGCCACCTCAGTTTTATACGGGACATTCAATTTAGTTGACGTCAGATATACCTTCTGTTATGAATGTACGTACTGTTATTAGATATTCATAGGTGGCAGTAACCACTTACCATCAGGTGGACTGCTTGTTCTTCTGCTACTTCAATCGAATCGTCGTTTATTCGACGCAACGAAGCGTTCGCGTTGTGTCTTAACGACGCTCAATTCTCGTAATTCTTAATGTTGTCATACACAATTATATTAACCTAAAAGATAAGGTTTATCCACCTATACAATACCTACTACAAGTGGTAAGGGTTTTTATTTTGATAACAATTTATTAACAACTATGTAATGTGCACTACAAAATTCGAATATAGATACCTACCTGGTAGTATTTATGCCTTATTTTTGGATATAGTGATTTTCAAATAATGATATTTATTTATACTATTACGAATTTTCGTTACAACTGATTTGGACAAACAATTTCACTTCACATTATTTTCATGTAACTCTAACAATTCAGGTTGCGTATACGCATAGGTATTGTGATTTTTTAAGGGATAAGTAACCTTCGATATTTGAAACATTTAAGTACAACCCATCCATCGTCACTTTTCGTGTTAATAGTATTTATAACGCGAAAGTGTGTGACAAAACAATTAAAAACTACTAAGTACGTACGTAACGTTACGTAAGTCACTTTTTTATTCTTAATGTATGTATGTGATTGAAATGGTCACATTTCTTGTATTCAGTTTTAAATCAAACACAGACTGAAACTAATTTAGTATACGAATATTGTATAGTAATTAGACACCTGCTTCAAACAAATTTGTTGGCAAAATATTTCAAGTTCAAGATCTGTCACGCTCACAAGTTATTTCTGGTTATGAATAATAATGTAGATCAGTTAATATAATAACTCAACGCGGAAATGACAAAATTGGCGATTATTTTGACAACACAACTGGCTGTCCAGGGTTTGAATCTATTTAGTAACTCCTTATTTTATCACTT
The DNA here is from genome assembly GCA_949699795.1 of Spicauda simplicius. Classification (NCBI taxonomy): domain Eukaryota; kingdom Metazoa; phylum Arthropoda; class Insecta; order Lepidoptera; family Hesperiidae; genus Spicauda; species Spicauda simplicius. The sequence goes on from OX453056.1 coordinate 13,295,654, forward strand.
GATTTATCAATGCAAGAAAATTTATAGTACCTGTATGTGTCGTCAACACATTATTGTCCCACTGCTGGGCACGGGTCTTCTCTCAGAATGAGAGAGTATTAGGCCATAATCCACCGCTCTGGCCAAGTGCGAATTGGTGGACAGTATAGTATAGTATAGTATTTGTATATTTACTTGAAATTACACTTATATATAAGTATACTTGAGTGTAGGTACAAAACATTAATTTGAATACATATTAAGTTTATCCAACTATTTGCTTACGTAAGTACCAATTTAATTACGAAATAATGGTTCTGTTAAGTTAACAGTAATTATTCAACGTGATCGATAATTTAATTTAATTTCTTCGTGGTCGTGTTGTTGGCCTCGAATCGCATTCGCTATCTTCCCGTTGTATATAAAACGTGAAAAGTATTACCACTGTGGTATTACGTTCAGGACGTGGATCAGTGTGCTTATAGAAAACTATCTAACTATATTTTGAAGGTGGTAAAACCAGTGAAGTTCGACCGGGGAAGTACCACCGCCACACCTATTTCTAGCGTGAATTTCTTGTGTTCGATGGAAGGGAGTGATTGCCGGCACACTTTTATATGAGGCCATCATAGTCCTCGGTAGTAACGACGCATCTGTGATTAACTTCAGATAGAGCCCATGTTCTATATGAAGTTGATTACAGATGTCCATGAGCAGCAGTGACCACTTACCATTAGGTAGACTGCATGCTCGTTTGTTACTTCAGTCAGATAAAAAAAATGTATTTATCTATGTTAAAACTATCTATCTATGCCAGACAGGTGTACGTCCTTGAAGTCTAAAGAAAAAAAGTATTATCTAGAAGTCGAATCACCGCAGTGAATTAGCCTATTGCTAATGGATGAAACATCGTGGCAACTGTAAAGTATGTGCACCATAAATTATAAACAAAAGTTCTCGAGTTATAAACAAAACTTCATAAACTACTTTCAAGATACCACTTGGAGTCTAAATTCAAAATATAAAGGTAAGTATTATATTATATCTCGGTTTATTATTTTGCATATACCTAATTACAAATTTATCGCATATGCAAACAGTGTGATAATGTACTATAGTTGTATTTAAAATTATTGTTGTAGGTAACCTAACAAAATAAAGCAAATAGAGTGGTAAATACACTATACTACTTAAATAATTTTAAAACGTTATCTCTATAACCGTATTACGAGATGTATTATATAACGAGATATTTCGACGCTTGTCATTCAGTGAAATAAATACGAGTGTGCCAGTTGTGTCGTGTTAGTGTAGTATTTGCATTACAATTATATGAAAGATATAGCATAAAATCATAACATGAAAAACGCTAGTGGTATTCAAGAAACAAATAAAGGTGTCGATAGGGAGATAAAAAATAGCTCTCCAAACGAAATTGTTGAATATGACCAACTACTATCGACAGCTGGTGAATTTGGACTGTATCAAACGTTTTTGATATTTTTAACGTTTCCATTTTACGTTTACGGGGTGTTTGCTTATTACGGGCAAATATTTCTAACTGAACCGTCTCCAAATCATTGGTGCTGGGTGCCAGAACTAGCAAACCTATCCGACCTTGAAAGAAGAACATTGGCGATCCCACTAGATGGCAATGCGCAATTTGGATATTCTCACTGTTCTATGTACGTGGCAAATTGGACTGAAGTTTTAAATTCTGGAATAAAGCCAAATCAATCTTGGAATACGCAATCATGTCAGAATGGTTGGGAGTTCAACAAAACGGAAATCCCTTACCCAACCATAACAAGTGAACTGGGTTGGGTGTGCGATAGAAACAGTTATCAAGCCACAGCTCAAGCTATTAACTTTGTTGGCTCCGTAGCAGGAGGTTTTATCCTAGGCTGGGTATGTGATCGATTTGGAAGAATAGCAGCTGCTGTTGTAAGCAATATGATTGGATGCGTGGCAGGAATTATCAGTATATTTGCCAACAACTTTATACAATTTTGTCTGTGCCGTTTCTTAATGGGCGTCGCTTATGATTCTTGCATGATGATGGTTTATCTTCTCGTTTTAGAATCTTCAGCTCCGAAATATAGGACCCTTATGGCTAATTTACCATTTGGAATATTTTATTCACTTAGTGCGATGGCATTACCTTGGATAGCAATTGCATGTGGTCATTGGAAAACACTCAGCTTGGCTACTAGTCTTCCAATGGGTTTAGTTTTATTAGCTCCTCTTATTGTCCCTGAAAGTCCCAGGTGGTTATTGGTTAAAGGGCGGATTGACGAAGCAGTAAACAGAGTTATTAAAATTAGTCAAGTAAATAAGAAAGAAATTCCATCACAATTAATAGAACAATTTAAAGTGTCAGGTGGTGACCAAGGACAATCAATAGAAAGCAGAAGCCTTTTAGATTTGGCAAAGACACCGATATTGAGAAAAATGTTTATTTGCCTGTGCATAGAGTACATGTCTTGTATGATAATATTCGATGCCTTAATAAGAAGCTTAGGGGCTTTGCAGTTTGATTTTTTTGTATCATTTACTTTAGTGTCTCTAACTGAATTTCCATCCTTGGTGTTAGTAACTTTCATTTTAGATTTAACTGGCAGGAAATGTTTGACTATACTGTGTCTACTAGTGTGTGGAATATTTAGCATAATAACTGCCTTTCTAAGCGGTGGATTACCTTCGGTAATATGTGCGGTGGCAGCTAGATTTTCAATTAATATGTGTGTAAATATTGCCTTACAATGGAGTGCAGAAATGTTGCCCACTCAAGTCAGAGGTTCTAGTGTAAGTGTGATTCATATTTGTGGATACATTGCAAGCATACTTTCACCTTACATAGTGTATCTTGAAATATATGTCAGCTGGCTTCCTTTAGTTATAATTGGTATAGTTGCAATATTAACAGCATTATCTGCTTTGATATTACCAGAAACGGCCGGAAAAGAAATGCCTCAAACGTTTGATGATGCTGAGGTTTTGATGACCAATCAAAAAATGTTCGAAATACCATTTTTACATAAGAGGACAGTAAATAATGACAAAGGCCAAGTTAATTTATCATTTGAGATGAATTGAATAAATTAAATTGCTGCTCTGGAAAGAAATTTAAATAAAATGTATTAACTTCATAGAAACAATGTTTGAAATAGTATAAGGAGATTGTAATATAATTAAGGTTATTTATAGCTGCAGTTAAAGTATTAGGTATTGTATCTACGATACCAATATCTTTGGTATAATATTTATGTACTAAATCTATCTATGTAGAAATTTCCAAATTAACTGTCACGATTGATTATTAAATTGTACGATATTATTTCATGGCTACATTGCTTTTAAAAATTGTATGAAATTAGCTGTGCCTTGTGATTAAACCGTTTAAAAATTGTGATATAACCTCGAATCGTTATAAATTTTCATAAATTGAGTTTCTGCAATCAAAAATAAATATTACCATTCGATACAGACTATCATATATAGATATTTTCATATACCTATGTTTTATAGATATATAAATGATATTTTATTGCGAATGTTAAATATTTTCTAGTCTCCAATGTCAGCAACGCAGACTTAAATCATGTCTTAATATGCTAAAGATAATCATATTATTATGTGCATTTATGCGTGCAAAATTGTAAACATAATGACAAAGCTGAGTAAATAAAAAAATAAGTAGTCATGAGGTCTGCCATCAGAAGTGAAAAGTGAAAAAAATTATAATAAACTATGAAAAGTAAATTATGTTATTCTTTAACCATCGCCTGCCATCAATAGGTACGACTGCCATCGGCACCATCACTTACACAATCAGCACCGATAAGGGACCCACCACTCTTACCACCAATACGACTCAATTTCTGATGTAAATTTGTCACAACCGTCCATGAATCTATTTTTACAATATTTTGCCTTTTAATATTCGTAAAATATAAGATATATATATGACTGCTCAAAACGAATCATGTAGGTAGGTAATAATAAATTTAACGCTTTTATAGAATTTGCGTTAAAATAGTAACATAAAAGTATCGCAATGCTTATATGTTTGTATTGGTCTACTTACTACCCATACTTTATAATTAGGAAACAAAATAGTCCTCCCCTACCATTTTCTGATCGCAGGCGCCATATTCAAAAAATGAGTATATTTGTAAAAAGTATTTTTGCATTATTGCCCACTGCTGGACACCGGTCTTCTCTCGGAATGAGAGAGTTATAGACCATAGTCCACCGCGCTGGCCAAGTGCGAATTGCTGGACATACACAAATTAGACACACATTATTCTATAGTAAAACTTTCAAATAATCTGAACAATATTTCTAATCTAAACGCGAGTGAAGAGCGATTTTCACGCTGAAACATTAATTAAGCAAGTAAACAAGCAGTCCATGTATGTAATCGCTACCATATACATAAATATCCTCGTATGTAACAACAAGGTGTCTCGAAACAGAACAAATAAACGTATCAAGGTTTGTATGGGCTGTGCAAATAATCACGCAAACGCAAACGTAATAATATACGTCACGTCAACTTTTAATTTACCGCTACATTTGAGTTTTATAATGTCGAAAACTGTCTAAACAACTTTAACCGAGACATGTATTGATTTAAATACAGTAATACCTCGACTTACGCTACTCCGATTTACGCGAACTCGGTCATACGCGGTTTTCAAATCTACTCAATTCGTCTTTTATTGGTGCCAGCAGCGTCACACAATCTCTATATTATGGATTACGTAGCCTTACTATTCTACACTATTAATCAAGACTATGTACTATGTATGACAGTTACATTTTATTTTGTGTTACGTATTTCTTGTATATTAGCGCGTTATCAGTATATCAAACGTATTTAAAATACTAGCATTTTTGAAACACCGACTTATGACATTGCTAATGAGAGCTATATGACATTTTAGAACTTTTTACGTCGAAAATATCATTAATAATTTCAAAAATAGTATACTTTACTAGACTTAACTCAGAATTCGTTCAAATTCATGGCAATGCTGGGCTTATTGCCATTAGTCCGGATTTCCTGAGATTTGTCCCAGTTTAGACGATTCGGATAACATTAGTCTGGAATTTGTGTGTCCTTCACAAGAGTAAAGATAATGTGATACACGAAAAAGTAATACCTATAATTCATAGTTGCCTGCCTCATGTTTGCACATAAAATTTTGTAATTATTATAATATGTTATTAATATCATTTTTATTTGTTTATAATTAAAATTAAATCGCAAATATGCAATACAAACATACTTAAATTAGTTTGGCATGCCACATAAATTTGAATCTATATAATTTTAAATCTTCATAAAAATAATGTATAAATACTATATATTTGTAATACCTATAATAATATCGATAGTTATTTTAATAATCTATTTAATAGATAGACTAGTTATTGTGAGTGTACCTTAGCATATTAGATACAATTAAATGCATACTTTGTATGAATTTATCTATATGATCTACTATTTTAATATGTAGATTGAGTTCATGTATATCATAATGTTTTGCTAGTGTTAGCCATACAAGCGCATATAATTGTTTTTTTCGACAAATACAAAGTACTTAATTTTCCGAACTTTTAAAATTACATATATTTGAAGCTTTATCTATTTATCGTTTGTTACATTAATCTGTTGTGTAGGTACGTTTAAAGAACATGAAGGTTCAACAGTTAGACAGTGGATCGCGACTTTGTTTTATATCATGTACAGATGCGTCAGTTAGCGTCTATTACTTACGTGTGATCATTTTTATGGTTTTTGGAAACCACCCCTTCCTCCTCCTCCTCTTGGAGCGATCTAATGATATCTATCACGAGCCCCCTCTCTCTACCTAATTGCATTTAATCTAGTTTTCTTTTAATTTTACACAATTTATTACAAAAATAAGTTACATGGTATTAGGTCGAGACCTCCTACATGAGATTTAATGAGATTCCCTCCCTTCCCTAAAGGTCTTATGTAATTAGAGGATGTCCTCTTAATTATTTTTATACGAATATATAATTATTTATCTTACAATTCCACCACACTTGACACACATGTTGAAGTCTTTTATTTTGAGCTTGTATCCAATGGGCATGCAGCGTTCAAAGGCAGAACTGTGCTCGTGCAGGCCCATCCATGCAAGGAGCTCCACTTTTCCGACGACACAAAAACAAGCCATTGACAAAGAGCTCACATGCCTCGAACATTTCAAAGGCTGGAACATAAGGAAAAAGCACAAATGAGTACGGTTATTTACATTTATGTAGACGTATGCTTTCTTTTGGCCTTCATTTCACTGCTTGTCATATAAATAAATATTCGTTTGAAGATTTTTTTTTCATTTCCACGCCGTAACAAGATTGGTGAACTTTTTTCCAACAGTAAATACAGTCGAACCTTTTTAATATCTCATTCAAGGCATTTTACTATAAGGGTGGGTGAATATTTCACATGTAAGCCAATTTTGTTAATAATATTGTAATAAGTTTAACCTTTTCATTAAGTACCTAATTTTTTTAACCGTATGTATTTCTCAAAATGTTTACCCTATTATTGTTAAATCTATACCTACTAAATGAAGTATTTCATTTATTACAAAAATTTCGACCGTAATTAAACTATTAATAATACTACTGTTTGTTTTTATTTAATTACTACTTTTAGGCGTAACGAAGTTCGCCTTGTTACGCTTAAAAGTGAAAAATCTAAAATTATCAGTATTCATCCACTACATTCCATCCATCCATCCATCCATCAGCCCTTTGATGTCCACTGCTGGACATAGGCCTACCCTAAATGGCGCCACTCCAACCGGTCCTGTGCCCTCTGAATCCAACGTTTCCCGCTGTCTTCTTCAGGTCATCGGTCCACCTGGTAGGGGGGCGACCTGTACTCCTTTTGCCTAAACGTGGTCGCCACTCGAGGACCTTTCTTCCCCATCGGTTATCGGTCCTTCGAGCGATATGGCCGGCCCACTGCCACTTCCTGCTGAATCACTCTATCTATTAAAAAAACTGCATTAAAATCCGTAGCGTAGTTTTAAAGATCTAAGCGTACATAGGGACGGACAGCGGGAGGCGACTTTGTTTTAAACTATGTAGTGATTACAAGTACGTATTAGGATTGTAATAACTATACCTTAAAGTAAATAGTTTGTATCTTTCCACAACTTTTACCGCACAGGTCTTGCGTATCAGAAAACATTACATCAGCAGCGGATATTTTGCAAAAGCCAACTCTTGTTCCATTGTTCAAGAGCCAGATTACTACATCTGGCCAGCCTTCTGTAGGCTGAAATTGCATGTATAATAAATTATTTGTAACGCAGCAGTGATGAGATGCTTTAATGTGGCGTGGTGCGGTGACAAAGGAGGTGCGGTGTGGTGACGAAGGAGGTGCGGTGAGGCGAGGGAGTGAGGTAAGGAGAGGAGAGGTGCGATGATTGACGTAGCAGAGCTGTCATTATTAAAAAGGAATTGAGAATAAAATGTTGATTTAAAGTATTTTTCTGGTGTTTTATTTTAGAGCTTTATATATTATTCGAACTTACAATTAGTTACAATTAGTTCTATTGAATTTCATTCGTTATCGCACAGTATTTATAGCTAATAGAATAAATGTTGCTATTAAATACAGTTTTATGATCATTAATATTAAAAGCCTATATTTGCATATTCGTCCATTATGTCTTCCAAAACTATTAACTGATCGCTATAAAACTCCGGTAGGGTGTTTAAAGGTTGCCCGCGAGAGTTTCTGGCTCAAGATGTGCTCTACATATATATAAATGAATATATAATGTTGTCTCATCAATATTGTGATAGTCAAAGACGTAATTTCGGCAAGTTGGTAGAAGAGAAATGGCTGTCTTTCATTTGACTTCAGCTTCAGCTAGAACCCCTGCTCAATATGTAGTTGCTTTCAGATGTCCACGGAAGTGACTACTTACCATCTTTTCATCTTATTTGCTATTTCGATAGGTAACAAAAGATTTATATACCTACATTATATTTTATTTATACAAAAAAACGGTAAAGCTATTGCATAGCATTTTTATCAACTTATGCAATTATAATTATTTATTTATGTATTTATTTATTTATTTTCTTGAATATTAATTCAACTTTTTTCTTTGATACTATATACTTTCTCACAACAGCTGCTTACACGTTAAGCGGACGCCCGGCGCCCTACATGGTAGGCAAAGGGGGGGTGTTAGGTTTTTTCGTAACGCAATTTTTTGATTCGGACGCCGCGCTCAAAGCCCGCGATAAAAGCGATGCAATAGCTTAAAATCTAAGGAAGCATGTTTTTACACTGCGTTCCAAAACCACTGATATAAAACATTGGTAGGTTGTTCCAATGAAACATGCAAAGGTTCATAGCTTGAGATACGCATATAAATGCATATAAATAGATCTTATTAAAGTTTATATTAAGTACCTAAACATAAAACATGCAATTAAATTGATTTCGCAAAAATTGTATACCAGGTATGTTGTCGAACTATACAGGGAAGTAGGTACCAACTCCACATCTATTTCATCTGTGATCGAAACTTCAGAAAGAAACTTTGTTCTTTTATCAAGTTAATTATAGATAGCCATCGGCGACAATGTAACTTGCTGTCAGGTGGACTGTACATCCGCTGTCTGCTTCAATCGTATAAAAAGAAAAAAAAAACATTTTTCTTTATTTATAGTTTAGGCGGAATCCGGAACGAATCGGGTACCGCTAGTACTTTATACTACATATGTACCTTATAGATTATTTTACTTAATTGTCGAACCACTGCACGCACTTCAGATAATACACTTTTCACGGCTTTTCTAGAAGTAGATCCGCTGTCACTGGATTTAACAGCATTACCTCTGCATATACTCTCTGCTGCATTCGACTTTGATAATTGTAGTATTTTATGACGTATTCTTTTCTGTAAATAGATGTACCTACTATTTATTAATAACTAGTAGATCTGGCGAACTTAGATCCGGATGAAAGTCAAAAATCTAAAATGATCAGTGTTCCTCCATGCATGTATTATACATAAAAACCGTCCTCTTGAATCACTCTATCTATTAAAAAAACTGCATTAAAATCGGTAGCGCAGTTTTAAAGATCTAAGCAAACATAGGGACGGAGAGCGGAAAGCTACTCTGTTTTATACTATGTAGTGATGAAGTATATAGATAGTGGTACTCACTCCACGCCTTTTTTAATTTCAGTATGACGAGTTAATAATAAATATATTAAATCTTACCATTTCATCTAATTGAATTATCAGTTGTTTTCTATCCAATTCAGTCCTATATTGTTCGATACTTTTATTTGAATATTTTTCTATGAAATTTGAAATGTTAATAGTTACAGTGTCCAGTGTGTTTACAAGTTCATCTGATAGTTCTGTCAGCGAGGTATAATTATGTTTTGCTAAACGCCGCTCTATTTCGGTAACTACTAGTTCCTAGAAAAATATGAATGTTATTTAATTAAAACCGCCTTACTGTAACGAAAATATCTAGTTATCTCAGGACCAGAAAACCGGGTTGGAACATAATTAATTACGTAAAATATTTTTATAGCACACGTTACTAGGTAAGCAGGTGTATAGGTGCGTGCTCTTAAATTAATCGCTTAGGACTTAGTCCACTTTTTTTATCTATTACATGCCACGACCCCTTTAATTGATATGTGACAATACCTACTTTGCGACGCCCTACTCTGTAATGAATCTAACTTGTATTTTAGTAAGTTAACTACTAATCAATACAAAATGTAAATTTAATTTACTTCACGTTTTATTAGTGAAACATTTTTTTTAATTAATTGTAGGTTTTTAAAGTTATTTTGTGATACGCCGCATTGCTTATGGAGAGTTTGCGACCTTCTGGAAGAGACGTTATCAGCCTTTAGGAGTCATCTGCACACCTTCAATTTAATCATAATTTCACGGCATACCATCGTCAACCCATTATTGTCCCACTGCTGGGCACGGGTCTTGTCTCGGAATGAGAGAGTTATAGGCCATAGTCCACCGCGCTGGCCAAATACGAATTTGTGGACGGCATACCAGTGAATATTACCTTTTCGAAGTCTGCTGCGCGGCGTACGCGTGTAAAACTCCCCGCAAGTGAGATTTTTAAAAATCGCGCGGCCTCTTCAACAGTAATCCTTATATTTCAGTCAACATAAAATCATAATGTACTATTAACTCAAATCTTTCTCAAGAATTGTAAATTTTTTTTGTAAAAACCGCACAAAAATCCGTTCTCTGACCGCCATATTGAAAAGTTATATAGCCTATGTTACTCTCACAACCGAGTTAATACAAATAATATGTCATATGTCGTCAACAATTCGTCAAGCCGTTTGGGCTGTAGTGCGTGCCGAAGAAACGGACATACATAAAAACATACATAGATACATACATACGCTCAAAAACATTGCCTTCCTTAGACAGTCGGGTAAAAAGGTTATACAAGTATCTAAATTACACTTCAATAACATACCAAAGCGGTAACAATTCCATTAATGGCATTATTTTTATACATCCTAAAACGGTAGTCTGGAAGTCTTGTAGCTAATTGTAGAACTGGATAAGTATTGGAGAATTCCACATGTCCATACTCTAATTTAGTTCTCAATACATCTAAAGACCCAGTGTAGTGAAGTTTGCGGCTCTCTACGAAAGTAAAAATAAAGTAAATTATGTTTGTTAAATACACTAAAAGCTTATTATTCACATTTTCTGCACAAGCGTTTTTACTATTAGTGAGTAAAAAAATTATCCGGCAACATTTTTTTGCCCGCAAATGTAGTCGGTACAAGTAAAAAGATTCGTCACATCCTGTTTTCGCAACAGTTTCAACGTGACACGCGTGAATAAAGAGCTTTTACTATTTATGTTTATTACAACTATATACTATCTACAGTACTACGTACAAATACTATCGTGGTCTTATCGAAATAAATGATTGCAATGAATCAACTATCTAATATAGATTGAATAATTACTATTTTATTGCATTTAATTTTGATAAACGGTTTATAAATATTAGGAATATTACATATTGCGTACTAATTATTTGCGCGAAAAATGGCTTTTAATAGGCTTATTACATACTAAGCATACCTTATCAAACTTTGTAAGTAGTAAATGTCGTTTATGTAATGATACATTAATCAAATTAATAATTGATAAGTTTCTAATAAAATAGAAGATAAAAGATATATATTAAAACAAAATGATTTATTACAAAAAGAAAAAGAGACATTCTAAAAAGTGTTAAGTGAAATAACTTATTAAAAACAAAAAAAAATCTAACTAAAATTTCATTTTAGCAGTCGGATTTTTTGTTTTTATAATAATTTCTTGTTTTGGTGAAAATGGTACGTTTTCACCGTAATGAAATAAAAAAAAATGTATTACTTAATAAATTAATCTTTGAGAATAAATGTCTATAAACACTTATACCTATTGTTAAAAAAGTAAGTAACATTAGCAAATGATTTGTAACATATTTTTATTTTTTACAGTACTTACTCATTTCATTCATCATAGAAGTAAAATCTATAAAATAGAAAAAAACATTTCATGAATTATAATACGTGTTTTTTCACATTAATTAACATTTGAACTTTAATTAACATGTACATTCTACAAGTATAGTGTAGGTAAGTACTTGTTAATAAAAGTTGTATGGATGGAAGTACGAAGTCTACATCTTAAATCATCCAAGGATTAGAATGTTATCAAGTTTAAGGAGAAAATTTTCTTGGACATTTTTATTGGACTGCATCATTAGCTATCTGCATGACATATAGATAAGAACAATTTGTTTGTTTGTGGCGTACTAGAATACTAGAAACTAAAGGTGAGTATCAATATTAATGATTCTTATGATAATACTTTTGACATATAGTTACGAGTGTGACTGAAGCCATAACAGTAATCAATATCCAGTATTTGCCGGTGGTAGAACCAGTGTGGTTCGACTAGGGAAGTACCACCGCCACACCTATTTCTAGCGTGAAGCATTTTTTGCATTTCGATGGAAGGGTGTGGTTTGCCGGCATAGTTTTATTTGAGGCGACCATCATAGACCTCGGGAGTAGCAACGCATCTGTGATTGAATTCAGATAGAACCTATGTTCTATTTGAAGTAGCTTACAGATGTCCTTGGGCGGCAGTGATCACTTACCATCAGGTGGATGCTCGTTTACTACTTCAATCATAAACAAAAAAAAGTATGGTGACAACCGGACGGCATATTGTGAAAAAAAAAACATCGTAGTCAAACTTTGTATTTGTAAACTTTCGTTGCAATTCGAATAACTACATTTTAGGCAATTCTTCGTGGTCCGGTTTTCTCATTTTTTTTTTTACGCGCGCATGATAATATTGAATTCGTTTCCTTTTGGAGGATTCCCGGAGCGTTGACATGCGGTTCCTCTAAAAAACCCAAAAGGGGTCCTTCTTCCAAGCTATGCATTACAGGTTCTCTTGGTTTTGGTAATGCATAAAATACAGGACGACAATAAATATGGAAGATCGCTACGTGGGTAAAAAAATCACAAAAACATTGGCTTACCTTCTTGATGAGTACCTTCGGTCGAGAGCTCACCAATCGTCACAGCGACTCCACAAAACCGACTTACTGTTCGACTATCTAGCATAGACACTTCAAAAATTGGACAGAAAATATAAAACTCTTCCAAGGTCCAAAGATTTTCCTGGAGTTAAGAAAAGTTCATATTAAGTTTAATACAAAAAAAAAAGATGATTACCGTATAATTTATATTTTTCGTGAGCAATTTTTTAACAAAGAGAATTCCTAAGTAAGCGTTCCTAACACTTAATCAATACAATCTGAAATTTAATGCTCAAAGAAAGTCTGCATGTGTATTTAGCGACTATCCTAAATTCTTGTTGTCAATTTTTTTTGATCTAATCATTATGTTAACAATCATAAGCGATATCGTTAATCGTTATCGTTTAAAGCGCTAGTGCATAAGCTCTTATATTTTCTCGCATTCATCATTCCATTCTCAAACCACTAATTGTTGAAAACAAGCGTACCTTTGCTACGACAGATATTATACATTGTTGTCAACTATTAACATGAACGGTTATGTGGAGGAATAAGAATACAATATTATTATATTATAGTGTATACGATTGCAGAAATTTCTTGTACGCAACAATCTTTATGTTATGCCAACGCATTTCCACCAGTGGCAAGATAATCTTAACGAAAAACAGGCTTGTATATTTCATTGTCCAGAAGTAGGTGTATAAAGTAGGGATATCAAAATTTAATGTCTTGTGTCATCATTGTGACAGACTTATCGAGAAGATTCGAGAAGTAGTACTGTATTAAATTGTATTTCTATGATGCTATAATCAAGGCATAAAATCATCATCATCATCTTACCCACATAGATGTAAATCTAGTTGTAAAAAAAACTATGAAAATAGCTCTATTTGTAGATTAAACCCGAATTCATATCTACCTCGCAGACCCGTGGTGGAAAGAAATCTTTAGAATACTTCTTAGCCTTAAGTAACCCTAATTCAGTGATTCAGTCATCCTAATTAAACAGTTGAATATTACCAAAGGAACAAGAGTCACTGGTTCCACGCTAATGCTTCGTAAACTTTGCTGATAGTACGGCACGGTGGTACTCAATGATACCAGCAAGGATCCTCGATAATATGGACTATCTTTAAAAGTTGCAATAGTTCCGGGACAGGAGGATGCGTACATCGGCAGGAAGGATGGCCCGAATGTCGGTAAGAAACCTAGAAACAAATGTTATATTTGGTATCATTATTTATTTATTGTAATGCAGAAAATATTTATTCTCAATCAAGCTACAACCCTCGACATCCATTACTGAGACTACAAAATATGACTTTGAATATCTTAGCACCAGGCCAGTGTGTGCAGGGCCTTCTTTAACCTATAAGTATCCCTGGGCACATAAGGATTATGACCATAATGAAGCGATATCGTTTTCTTATTTAGGCTTAGCGAATAGCGTTCGCGAATTACGAACGACTTAGTTCGGAAGTTTCGACGGATTCGTTTGCTTGCCGACCTTTTTTTCGGTCATCACCCTGGAATATGCTTCTGATGACCATTGTTTTGGTCATCACATTGGCATCTGTATGCTTCTGACCTTTTTTTGGTCATCACACTGGAATCTGTTACTTCTAACGACGACCTGCTCTGAGCGTTTCTTTACGCAAACTATTATACTCAACACTCTTATTAATTAAGGAACTAGGGGGCCCCCTGATCGCGGGGCCCTGGGCACGTACCCAGTCTGCCCAATATGAAAGAGGGGCTGTACTGCCAATTTAATATTGTTCATTGACATTCGGGTATTTCATTTCTGATGTTATAGAGGAAGCAAACGAACGTGCAGTCTACCTGATGATAAGTAGTTTTTGACACCCATGGGCGAGACAGAACCATTACCTTGCTTTGAAGAGTCTGCTCTTCAAAGCAAGGTTATGGTTCAATTTAAAGAAAAAAACATTTTTTTTTTGTCATGACGATGGTTGTGGCAGGATCTAACCAATAAAGGTCCTACTATAATTCATTGTTGTAATTACGTAACGAGAATTTCCGACCTAAACAATGAACCTTCGGACCTTATTTACAAATATAAAAATAAATTACAAATATAGCCAGACGCTTCATTGATATATCATTAAAAATATATCTATTTTCTGTCTATCGTCGTCTGATCCTTATCCGGTCACGAGCAAGAATCTTTATGTATCGGAAAATGATCCGAAAGCCGTAAGTTCAATGTTCGATTTATATTGGATAAATGAAATGTGTACTCTTTAATTTGTTTTAATTTAAGTACAATGGTTCTATATTTGACAATGTTATTGCTTACAATATTTTCTGCCATAAAAGCAAGGTTTGCCGAAAAAACTGTAGTGGCTTAAAAGGGAATTTGCTATAGAAAAAAATACAGGCGCTAATCTATTGTCAGCTTCGATATGGACGACTTCCCTTTTACGACTTTTACGACTAAGATGGAAGTGGCCACAACATATAAACCACATTATGTTTCATTTAAAATCATATAGTTATTACCATTATTTGTCGACGTATGTCCATATGTTTGTCTTTAAATTGTTACTACGTTTATCTATCTAATGCTTATCAAACTTTATAACGTTGTCGAGTATACAGACGCGAAAGTTTCTGGTATAATAATGCGTCATACACTACGTTTAACTTAGTTTTGGAACCTAGATTAGATTTTTTTGGTTAAAAGTAATCAAAATGAATTTTAATAACGCGCTTGGCTAAAATTATTATATGATACATAGGTACCTACTTCTTTCTAAAGACTAAGACACCTTGAATCATCGTTAAAATCTGCATAATCCTCCTCTTAAGAAGGTAAGACACCAGACGTTTCAAAGCAAAGTAATGGTTCAATTTTGAAAAATAGGCGTGGTGGTGGCAGGATCTAAGGTCGGGAAAAATATAGATATTTGCTCATACCTGCGTACGTAGGTAAATACAGTTAGCCGCATCTCGATAAAATTGGAATTTTATTAGTATAATTAAATAAATAATATAACTAAATAAAATAAATACAGTAATATTAAAATGGTTTCATATATAAGATATAATTGTTTTTTTTGTTTAAAAATATTTCAAAGTTTAATATTTTAAAAATAATATACTAGTAGACCATCTGATTCATAGGTTAAGAATTTTTATATAGTTTTTTGACTATAGTGTAAAGTGGCAAGTAAGTGTAATATTGCAAGATACGATAAAATTGCTTTTCGGCGTCATTTCAGAAGGTATTTTTTACTTCTTACAGAGTCCACTTATATAACAGCATTATTTAATCGTTTTACAATAAAATAAATAAATCAATACCGTTTTCCCCATCATGTGATATATCGTCCAAGTTCAAGTATGTGTTAGCCAGGAGTCTGTTATTGAATGTGTCCGTGGAACACACTTCGAATTGAAACATTTGATTTGGATTGGGAAACATCTCTACCATCGATATTTGTTCGCAGAACATTGGATTGTTAGTTCGATTCTGTACTGCCGTCTTCGCCTAAAATTGAGAAAATTTAAAAAAAAATCGATTTTAAGTTTCCAAGCAGAAAGTTTTAAATTCGATTCCGCTACAATCAGGTCTTTATCTAATATTATAAAGAGGAAAACTTTGTATTTTTGTATGTTTGTCATGAATTAACTTAAAAACTACTGAACCGATTTTAAAAATTCTTTCACCATTAGAATGATACATTATCCCTGGGAAACAGGGTATTTTTATCAATAGAATATATAAGGCGTCTTTGCTAAGACTTGAGTAGCGTGATTCAAACTGTAAAAAAATTTTTTCATTGCATACACTGCGATACCTATTGATAATAGAACAAGGAATGTTCTATAATATAACAGAACATATCAATATCTACGAAATACTTGGACCGCCGCCGCACAACGATCAGTGTTCCCTTACGCAAAACAGTCGTCGCAAAATTTTTTGGGACTACTATCGGAATAGCATCAATACCCACTGCTGACTATGACTATTGACCAAATCCCCATTATGGACGGGGGATTGACATGTCCACGAGTGGTGCTCAAATGTATAATAGTTGGATAGATTACATTAAAGTCTGCACGAACGAAGTCGCGTCGAATCTGCTAGTAGGAACAATATATTTTCGAATTGGAACCTATGTAAGGATATAAGTAAAGTGTTTAATTACATTATTAGAGTGCAATATATTTTTCTAGAAAAAGAGTAGATAACGGAAGTGCTTTCTATACTGTAATTCGCACGTCTGGCATCACGCGATTATTGCAGGTCATTCACCCTTGTCTTAAAGAGTTCCAAGTCTTGCACATTAGATTCTCTATGCTCAGATGAAGTAATTTTACCCTTTGCTTGGAGAAATAATTAAACAACAGCACCGATTGCATTAGAACCTTCCTATTCCCTACGTTCCTTTCTAAAGTTCGTCCCTTAGGCACCACATTGTTTCTAAATTAATGGGTATTAGAAATAGATTTTAGTTGAACGGTAAAGGAAAACGTTGTGAAACCATAAAGGGACTTGTCCATCAATATCTAAGTTTAAGATATGACTACGAGAATATGGTGTCGCTGATTATGGTGATACAAATAAAAAAGAAACTTCGAATCAATTGTATAGAGTACTGATATTTTTGAAGTCAGGGTAAATAAAACTAGAGTCAATAACTATAGTCACCTATAATAATCGCCGCTCCTGTCGTGCGT
Organism: Spicauda simplicius; assembly: GCA_949699795.1. Taxonomy (NCBI): domain Eukaryota; kingdom Metazoa; phylum Arthropoda; class Insecta; order Lepidoptera; family Hesperiidae; genus Spicauda; species Spicauda simplicius. Next base: position 13,312,970 of record OX453056.1, read on the forward strand.
TTAGGTGATCGCAGTGGGTAATGTTGAAAGACATTGTTGTCTATCTCCTGGATTTGGTCCCTTAATCGCCACTTCCAGGGAAAAATAGGGACTTTAGGTTAGGCTTAGTTTAAATACCACCACAAAACGGCAAAAAATTGATGTCCATCGATTCATTCATTAGCCCTTAAAAATCCACTGTCAGTCCACCTGGTCGGGGGCGGACTACGCTCCTTTTGCCCAGACGTGGCCTCCTTTCGACGACTCTTTTACCGCACCGGTTTTCCGTCCTAAGAACGACGTGGCCTGCCCGTTGCCTCTTCAGTTTACTATTTCTATAAGGGAGGTACTCACTTGCAATCCACAAAACAACAGTCTCACAAAAGTGTTAGGAGGCTTGGCGCAGTGATGTCTCTCATTTTGGTGACGAGAAGTGTTGGGCAGACCAAACACGCCGTATACAGTTACTACGTATTTCGCACGTTGTAATTCTAATCCAGAGCTCATTAAATAATTGCTAAAATGAACAAAATATTAATAAAATATCTGTAGTCCTATATAAATATATTTGCTTTCCAAAAAGATTTCCAAAGCTAGCTTGAAGTAGCAAACGAGAGTGCAGTCCACCGACGACAACTGGCCACTGACGTCTATACATTTTTGTAAGCAATTTCATATACCCATAATAGAAGTTCTATCCAAAGCCAATTACTGCAACGTTGCTTCTGGAGACTAAGATGATCGCCCCATACTTAAGTGAGCTAGCAAACTCAGTCTTTTATGGAAATGCAAGAATTGCTTAAAATTAAAGATAGATGTGGGGTGGTGGTACCTTTAAACTTAATCTGAGCAGGCGGTAGAACAATTATGGTTCGATCAGTGAGGTGCAACCGTAACGTGAAACCTTTCATGCATTTGACGACCCGCGTGACGGAGCGTTCACCATACCGGTCAGTCAGTGGGTTCTGGATTTCATTTCCGTCCGTCATCTGAATGATGAATTTGGACTTCGATTCTGGGTCAGAGTGTTTATGTTTTCATCTTTGTATGTCAATGGAACCCGCAACACAGAAGAAAATTCTAGTTGACTAGTCAACGTTGACTTCAAATTGAACCCTATTTCTTTATGAAGATGCCTAGAGATGTCCATGAGCGGCAGTGATTACTTAACATCAGGTGGACTTTCGATTGGTACTTCAAACCTGTAAAAAAACTTACACTTGTACATTGGTTTCTCTTCCGACCGACTGGCTGCATATAGCGTTAGGAATGATCACACTGTCACCCCTGCAGGTGATAGATATGTCCACTTTCAGGAAACCCACAGACCCAGCTGACGGATCCCGGGGTATCGATAACTGAGCCCATTTACGAAATACTCGATGATCTGCAATAATAGTACTGTTAATTAACACATATTTTTAATTGTCTTCCTACAAAATTTAGCAAAAAAACATTTTTCGAAATTGCCTATACGATTGCCTATTGTAACTTTACACTAGATTTTACAAATATGGCTTATAGACGATGAATGAATGCCTATTGCTTAAAAGTAATAAGAGTTGAACTGTTATTGTATAAGTTTACGGAAAAGACTAAGAAAAATTGTACATAGTACCTAATTGTCTTGAATGATTTTACGTACTTACTACGTAGAAATATGGGGAATATATTCCATATTTGTTCTGTGGTATTACCATAGATAGCGCAAAGAAAAATTGGGTGAAGGAATTGTATACCATATAAACGAAATTTTAAAATTCATTATTATTTTTAGTTAAATAAAAAGTATTAGTACACAAAAATGTTTGAGACTAGATCAAAAAGAATTCATAGAAAAAGGTTAATGTTCTACCATGTGTCTAATTACTCTATGACTTCTATGAGCAGGCAAATACTCTTTTCTGTCAAGAAAACAATTTTTCGGCTGGTTTAATTCATAAACAACTATTTATCCTAATAATAGTAAAAGAGATGGAAGAGTTGTGTGATGAGAGAGGTGTGTTTCTTCGGCTGTGTAATGGAAAGTAGTCACTGTCACCCAAGGACATTTCAACCAGAGGAGTCACCAATGCAGCATTGGCTTTGAAGAGGAGTTATTTTTGCACCATTCTTAAACTGCCCCATGTTATAATGCTTGGGTATACCCTTTGAGGAAATAAGTTTCATTTTGCACGATCGCGGCAGGAAGGAGCGCGCAAACCGAACCGCGGAGGTGGATGAAACCACATGCTTGGTACGTGGTACGATAAAAACTTACAAGGCTGTCCCCAAACGGCGCCAAGGTCAACATGGGCTTCTCCAAGTAGCCGTGGTGGAGCACAGCACCGCGGCTCCATTACAGTGAAGCATAACGCAGAATGTTCTAAGTCATACATTCTCGCGTACATTTCGAATACGAATGACTGGAAAAAATGTTTTATTTTTTTTGAAGGAGGTAGAACCAGTGTAATTTGACCGGGGAAGTAGCACCGCCATACCTGCAGCGTGAAGCAGCTCGTTCTTGCGTTTTATTAGAAGGGTCAGTGCCAGCACACTTTTGTATGAATCGACCATCTTAGTCCTCAGGAGAAGCAACGTATCTGTGATTGCCTTCAGATAGAACCCATGCTCTATATAAAGTTGTTTAAAGATATCCATGGGCGGCAATGACCACTTACCATCAGGTGAACTGCAAGCTATTTTAGTACTGTAATCTTAAAAAATATATAATAAAATGATTAAAAGGGCCTCGAGCTGTTTTTATTTCTGTAGGTATTGCGACAAAATTTTAACAATTCAAGATATTCAATTCAAGATGTTTAACAAGATACTAATTTTAAATAAATACTTCTCTATAATGTGGTTCCTGCTGGTTCTTCCGTAGGTTTGTTCGATGTTTCTTTTTCCCCAGCGTCACAACAACGTAAGAATTAGCAGACCTCGGATTCAACCATGAGAAATTTCGTCCTTCTAACACACCAACAGATACCTAAGTAAATGAATAATATCGAAATAATTAACGTTATTACTAGACTTTGTCTGTATAATGCATCGTATAATTGTTTATATGGATGATGGATTTAAGCCAAGTAGTCCATTTCACACACTGGCTCCAGGATTTTCGGATAGTGACTAAACTACTCAAAGCGATTTAATGATTTGGTATTTAAGGATTACAAAACTTGGCATGGACTTTCATACCACAAAAAAGTAAAAACATTTTTTTTCATTTTATATATTTTCTTGCTGCAAAATTCCACTTGGAAACTTTTAGGCAACATGTAGCATGCGGCATTGACGCAGAGACAGTCTGCACACAAGTAACACAACGCGACAAGAATGTGTCGCATTGTGTTGCTTGTGTGATAGTTATCGCGATTTTTTAATAACTTGATAGCGACAAAGTATTGAGAAACGTAGAATATGATAGAATATTGTACATCATTTTGTATATCCCGTATGGTCTAGTGGCTAGGATACCTGGCTTTCACCCAGGAGGCTCGGGTTCGATTCCCGGTACGGGAATTTTGGAGCATACTTTCCATGTGTCTTTTTTCTAATTTTTATTATATTGGTGATATTATATGTAGCTTAAGTATTTTAAATGTTACTCAAATAATAAAAAAAGGAAAATTCCTTATATTATTTTTTAAAACATTTTAAAGTTCCTGTGTTGTGTCTATTTGGCTATATTAGGTATACATTAACAAAAAACAAAAAAGTCATAACGAACAATTTTCTACATTAAATTTAGCTCAGATCTATGTTTATGATTTCCTAACTAATCGCGCGTATCTGTATCATAGAAAATTGTACGATGCAACAAAATGATAGGTTTGACTGCTACACAATTTATTTTTTCCTTTTCAGCTCAAATAAAAGCTTGTTTTAAAAATATTCTTAAATGTTATTTTATTAATAAGAAGCAAGTCTTGTGTTTCGCTGGAGAGGTGAGGTTGCCGCCTCACATATCCTAAGCCATAACATAGGAAGGAATAATGTTGAGGTTCTTTTTCGGGTCTCATATTCAATATAGGCAGCGAATTTTCCTTAGGATATACTTGAAAAGGTCAAATACTTACTTAAAAAAATAATTATATCGAATTTCGGATCAATCGGCGGTTGGCGCTTTGCGGAATTCTATACCCTTTAATAATACCTATTGCGTTACTCAAGTACTGAATTAGCCTTATATTTCTAAATATTAAGGTAATAATAAACTAAAAATCATATTATATGTTACCAGCACACAGTAATTATATCACAAATGCACGAAATCTTAAAACTTAACTTTACAAAGATTCATATAATTTTTACCACTTCTTACATGAACCTGTGAAGTAGATATTCTCTTGAGACCAGACCAACCAATAATTGACCTCAACACATATCTATTACGCTTGTTAGAATACTTTACATCGCCTAAGAAAATCCTTTCCGAGACTCGCTTTAGCGTAGTTTCAACCACAAATGTCACGCACAAGAAAAATTCAATTAAAACGGCGAGGACCATAATTTACATCGAGACTTCACTGGTCCGCGCGACGTCGGGCATCCATTGTATTTTGAGCAAAAAGACAAACTCGCGCTCCTACCAATAAGGGTCCATAATAAATAATTTATAAGAAACGCGTTATACATAACCTGAAAATACTGAGGCATCGCTTCCGGATTGTACTCGTTCTCGATTCTGTAAGATGGCGGTCCGACAACTTTTTGTCGGCCACGCTCCTCCGGTGACTCTGGGCGCATACTTTTATATATTTTATAATGAATCAATGCGTCGAAACGGTGTATACTTTAGTTATAAATAAATCAGTAGGCAAGACGGGTTTCTTTTATAACGTCATCGGAGACAGGTTGATTGCGGTGAATGACAATGAGGATTTGACGGGTTTTGACGTCGTAGTTTTTGGTTCGTTCCTTTTTTTACAATGAATCCTCAGTTTGGGATTCCGGATACCTGATCGCAACTCGGGGTATATGGAGAGAATACTTGCGATACCCTTATTTAGTTCTCTGCGCCTTAATAATAACTGGTACGCTAATTGAAAAAGATTTCAACACCGTCGGAACTTTCTGATTTTACTACAGGGAGCACATATTCAATATAAGGTTTTATTTATGCTTCTTAGTATATTGTAACTAATTGTTATTTATGTACAGGGTAGAATCAATAGTGGAAATATATGGAGTCAGGAGATCGCTACCATATCATAAATAATTAAGTAGAATTTATGATTTCTGTCATGCAGATCATATGTCGCAAATGATACGTTGAGTTGTTGATACTGATAGTACTGGAGAAAAGACGAGGAGTAAAGTGTGATGTAAGAGTTGTATGAACAGGCAAGTACAAAAGTAGCAATGTAAAGCACATTTGTCTTTTGTGCCTTTGCCAACAGAGGGAGCTTATAACCTGATTTACGCAAGGGCTTACGTGACGACAAAGTCAGCAACAAATTGTTATTTTTGTGTATATTTATTTAAATCTAACATCTTCCCTACCTTATTTTTATTTTCATATCTACTTTAACTCCGAACCCTAAGGTTGTCTGGAAGAAATAGCTGCTTAGCGATAAGACCGCCTTTTGTAGGTATTATAACATTGTCATCTCATTGTATTATTTCATTTTCGTTTGGGTATAATAAAGTATATTATATGTATTCGCATCAACCCATTATTGTCCCACTGCTGGGCACGGGTCTTCTCCCAGAATGAGAGAGTTTTAGGCCATAGTCCACCGCGCTGGCCAAGTGCGAATTGGTGGACTTCACACACCTCCGAGAACTTTTTTTTTAAGAACTCTCGGGTGCGTAGGTTTCCTCACGGCGTTATCCTTCGCCGAAAAGCAGTGATAATTAATTTCTAATACACACATAAATCATTGGTGCGTGCCTGGTTTTGAACCTCGGACCTCCCGATCGAGATGGCAAGTTTCAACCATTAGGCTATCACTGCTCTATTATAATTATTATTATTATCTTAATGTAGTAGTTGCTTATTACTGCGTAACATACCACTTGCTGTGGAAGTGGTTTTGAAAAAAAATAGGTGAGTAATTTTAGTAGTTTACTTAGTATTAGATGCATTGATTAAAAATGGCTAGACTTCAGATGGAACTAATGATATAAATCGGTTTGGTCATCATTAAAATATTTACCATGAAACACATGCCATTAGTGTATCTTTGGATGATCTAATACCACGAGTATCGATAAATAGTTTAAAGATTCATCGATTATTTTCAATCGAAAGCCACCGAAAATCGCGCGCTATGCGCCATCTTGTTAAAATATCTTCCCTAGATTTATAACGGTTTGTCAATATTTTAATGAATACCTTTGCTACTGTTAGGAGCAATAAAAATGTTGAATACTGTGGTTTACCTGGAATACTTTTTTATTAATGCGATTTAGAATACCACACACATCTTAATCAGACTAAATACCTATGGACCGACATATTACCTACTAATTTTTTTGTGTTATCGTTTGCAAAACTATTTAAACTTTACTTTGTCAAATTTAAACAAATTTGGCACAAGAGCTTAGTTTCAATAGGTACTTGATTTAATCCACTATTGTGCGTCGTCACGTAAATATATGTAGATTTGTATGTATCGTACCTACTTTACGCATGTAAGTTTACGTTGTTATATGTGATTACTTGATCATACAAAGTCAATTTAAATCACATGCTGTGTCTACAATATTATCACTCCATTCAATGGGTAAAAAGATAACAAAAATGTTAAATTACTGTTCGTCCGAAAGGTTCAGGTAGGGTTCAAGTTATGAAAGTTCAACAACTTGATGTAGATGGCGCTGATTACAGTAGATGGCGCTACATAGTTTGCATAACAATTATCACGTATTTATTATTTTGACTCTCAGGTATTATACCCCTATGCCCTATGGCTTCTGAGTTGCTAAGCTAAAACCTTGTCGTTCAAGATAGTGTACATTAATAGAAGTTTATACAACTGATTACAATAATTGTTAAAGTTCTCGCTCTTACATCGCATTGTCTGGCGTATGCTTACTGCTTCATTTTCTGCCAAACCTTGCAATGTACTTTGACATCATTTCAAAACACTCGAAGATACGGTCGAAAACGAAATTGTAAACAATATATGTTTTGAGGAACCTTAACGAACTCATACTCTGCGTGCTCATATCGTATCTAGGTACCTACTCTCGGGCGTATGATTTGTTGCATTCTGACAAATTTAATTTAACTAGTCACCCGTCACAATGGTCGAAATTCGACCCAAATTTAAACGAAAAAAACTAAACCTTATATTGTACAAAGTAGCACCAATATTTCTCTAATTTAAATAAATTTTAAGCAATAGCGGGAATTTTGACAAAAACATCTAACCTTTTTTGACGTTAAGTGTTTCATAGCAAGACGTTAAATGTTCTATTTCGCTTATGTTTATGTTTGTGTCAAATGCAGGGTGTTGAGTTAATATGTTTTTAGTTGATTTTATGAATGTTTTATGCATTATTGCAAAAAAATATTAGTATTGCGCAATCCTTCTCTACATCAACTATAACCGTGCGTAATTTAATACTCCTCCGTCTACGGCAAGTATCTTAAAAACACGTCACAAATTTTTGCTTCATAATATATGGATTTGACTTAATTCGAAATATCTGCCGATTGTTTACGCGTCCTATTTGTACCTATCTACTACTTAATTGTTGCCGAGTTCTTCGACAATAGTTTAACAACATTTTTGACTGTCATAATACACATAACCAATTTCTCAATCAATAGTCATCCCTAAGTCCAATAGGATAAATTAATAAGTAGTTGTATAGAGTTCTATTCTGTCGAATCATCTTACTGGCGTCGCCATGTTTTGGTTTTGTGGAGGCGGGGAAAAATATAAAATAAGTGTGGTGGTGGTAACTCCCTGAACGAACCATATAAGTTAAACCACCTTGAAGCAAAGAGTTGCAAAAGGCACCTACAACTTAAACGCGAGAAGCAATAATATTGTAGTACATACTTTCTGAATATTACCTAAGAACCAGGAGTGTTAAACATAATTATTCGTTAGATAATAGTCAAAGTTGATTTTGGTTAAGTTACAATAATTTATTGAATATAAAACCGAATAACAATTTACTTTAAGAGAAATAGAGGCGCCAAAAGATGATCACCTTCAATCTTCATCAAGAACATCAGCAATTAGGACTTCAAAAGGAAAGATTTTTTTATAAGAATGAAGTAGCAAACATGCAAGCAGTCCATCTGATAGTAAGTGGTCACTGCCGCCCATAGTCATATGTAAGCATCTTCATAGAGAACATGGATTCTACCTGAATTCAATCACAGATGCTACTTGGTAGGTACTCCCGAAACCTAAGATGGTCGCTTCATTTGAAAGTGAGCTGGCAAACGCTTCTTTTCAACGTAATGCCCCTTTAACTACCTATAGGGTAGACGGATACTTACGGTTGAAACAGGAGACGGTTGCAACAACCCAGATATTACCTGTTTTATCTAAGCTATGATTTTGATGTTAAATTAAAGACAAATGACTATGCTTTCATCCCAAAACCGTTTTAAGTTGCGTATAGCTGTAATAGCTATGCTGTGAGCGATTAAAGACATATTGTTTCAACCGACCCCGGTCTACCATACTGAAATAGTAAGCTAGACCTGAGTCGGTTGTAACAATTTGTACCACCAGGTGAACTTTGGTTAAAGGAAACAAAATGTAATGTTACAATGTCAATATATTAAATCATTTTCATGGTATAAATATGGTTTATAATACTATCACTACATGCTACATAGATACACACTTATACGAGTAATAGTTGCGTCTATACTTCACCCAACAGCGAAAAAATGTCACATACTGGCGCATTATTATAACGTGAAGTAGCATAAGTTATATTAACTGTTACTAAAATACATAATAATACTCGTATATCCACAAAGCTTAATTAACAGTTTAGCTATATACCGTTGACGCTAAATAACAATAATTACGCAAATAGTGAAAATTTAGGCTATTTAAGTTTTAACGTGGTTGATTTCAATGGTTGTACTGAAATATGGTAAACGTCAGATATCCTACTTATGCAGAATTCATGACATAATTTTAAAAATGTTTCATAATAAAGTACTGTTGTGATGTTAATGTTCAACTCATAATAGGTATTAATATAAAGTCCGGATTGAACCAAATTAACAGTTTCATGGTAAAAACTCAATACCTCTATAGTTAGTAGATTATTTATAATTAGTATGTAAAATCAAAATTAATTTAATATTTTAATTTTGAAATTAAGTGGTAGTTGGTTTGTCCTAATTATATTACGACTTTAGTCAATTATTAGAGATCCTTTTAAGGGTTTTAAATATAAACCTATTTATGAGGAATCGAGCGTAAAATCTACCTCCCATTTAATCATTACGTCACGTATCAAATGACATGTTTTTTACTTATACGAAATCAGTATAATATTTCTGGCCAACTCAACTTTTTTTCAACAACTGTAGTGATTCTGAATACTTTTTTCTTGTCATGCGTATTTAAATCTGTGCGTGTGTCGCCTTCACGCGTGATTCAATTTGTTGCAGTCTCTTTACGACCTTCAAGAATATAGCACACGTGACAAGAAACGCATCTTAAAACGATGGGATGCAAGTGATATAAATGTGTAATTGATCCGCACACAGACTCAGATCCGCGTGATAGGAAAAAGAATAACTCAGCTAATAACACTTAAGCTTCAAACAATAATCATCTGTGTACTATTTGAAAAATTAATCAGACTTGAAACTAGCTGACTATCACTAGCAGTAGTAATGTTTATGTCACGCATGTTCAAACCCATATCTTAAACAAACTCAAGCATTTTCTACTTCGCACTTATTCATTATTACCATTTACAATCTTAAGTACTGACATTTTTTTAACCACTACATCTAACATAAGTTCCCATTTTTACGCTTATTATAATTCAAATACATTTTAAATAAGCATTCTATACAATTATATTTGTAACAACAAAATTTATAATGAAAACAATGAAATGTAAAGGATCAAATTCTTGAACTTATCTAATTCTCAAATTCTATAACAAAGCTTAAAGGTTTTAATTAACACGAACGCAGACGTTAAGTAGCATACGTCGTGGTAAAACTTTAGACTTAATATCCAAATAATGAGGAACGGTATGTCTAGTTAGTACAGTACATAGAAGTAAGAAGATCCGAGGGCTAAGAACATTTGCTTGGCGCTAAAGTTTAAGTTCGACAATGAATGTATAATAACAATTCTATGAAATTATACTGCATATTGAAGCGAATTTGCTGAATTCCGATTGAAATTTAATTTGACACTTGCAGAGAATATATAAATTTGGCAATAGTCAACACTAGAAATGACTTAATTTTTAATGAAAACTGATAGTAATATTTTACAATTGATGTTATTGGTACAATAAATTACGTAGGATTTCCGAAAATGATTACGTAATTAGAAGAATGATATTGCATAAGTTAGGTATTGTAAGTATATGCAAACAATAAAATTGTTGTTGAAAGAATACAGACAAACAAAATAATGCATTACAATAATTATTATATTACAATAATTATTTTGTGTAAACGTCACGTTACAGTCAACAAAAAAATAAAACTTAAAGCGAAGTTTTACTAATAAATTTTTAATTTTATTATATTTTCCTCACTACTTTACATGGATTAATAGTATTACACACTATAATATTACAGGTCCTTAATAACCTTTCGATACTTTATGGCTTTGACAGCAAATATTTTTACATTCTTACCAGATGTATAGCGTAGACACTATTTAACGTTAAATACACTAGTATATCGAGTATCCAATAAGGTACTATTTCGTAAAAGATTTAGTGTTGTTTATTTATGAAAATATCTCGTTGATAGCAGAGTTAACTTAGAAAAAATTGTACTGTATGGCATTGGCAAAAGAGTAAACTAATCACTGTTTTGACACAAAACAAATTTCTACCAAGCTGGACCTTTGATTTTTGTGATTATAGTAATTTAGGTACAAAAATACTATAAACGACCATTGATGAAGAAATTGAAAAGACTTTTATTGGCTTATTGGCTTTTTATAAATTTTTAACTTTGATTGGATTTCATGCATTGCATTAGCATGAGCCACAACAAAACGTTTTGATTTAATCTAAACCATTAGGTGCCAGCATCTTTCGGTCCTACTTATTACAGATATTGTAAGAAACAACTGGACATATCCATCCATCCATGAATCAATCCATCAGCCTTTGAAAGTCTGGTAGACCGGTCCTGAGCTATCTGAACCCAGCGGTTACCCGCCGTCTTCTTCAGGTCATCAGTCCACTGGGTCGGGAAGCGGCCTGCACTCCTTTTGCCGAGACGTGGTGTCCATTCGAGGACTCTTCTACCCTATCGGTTATCTGTCCTATGAACGATTTGGCCTGCCCATTGCCACTTCAGCCTACTAATTCTGAGACCTATGTCGGTACGCTTTGTTCGTCTACGGATTAGGGGAGTGCTATGTCCAGCAGTAGACCTCAAAGGGCTGATGGATGGATGGATGGATGAAGAAGCAACTACTTAAGAATACCTCTCTTCTTATATTATGATAATAACATAAGTCTCCGCAGTGGACATTTAGAGAAGGTCCGATATACTTATGTCTATTTGAAAACTTGAATAGGTATGGACACAGCATAGATGATGATTCCAGCAGGAGAAAAGACCAATCGCCTTTTTATCTGATTTGACAGTAATAGATCCAAAGACATACTAATCCTTAATAAGTATATAAATACTTCAATGTTCCAAATAACCACGAAATATATCTTCAAAATTTCATACGAAGATCTGTGCCAAGCATTTGTCGAATTATTTACGAATATGATGACGTCAATTATAATGAACAATGTAGGAATAAATAGAGTCCACTAATTCCAAAATAAATCACTCACAATTAATACTTATATCTTTATTCTTATAAAACTTAGTCAAGGCAGTGAATCCAAAATAATAAATGAAACCGTCATTGATGACCCGCAGAAATAAGAAAATAACATTGGTAAAATGTTAAATAAGTTCAGCCTACAGATCTATTTTAAGTTAAAATAATATTACTTATACGCTAAACTGACTAGTATCACTTTATTTACCTAATCCTAAATTACTATTACAGAAGCAAACACAATACATATATTTATAGGTGTATTAAATACCAAATATAGCCAAGACAAAGCTTTTAAATTAAATAAAATGCGTCTCAGTAATCATTTATCCAATTTAGATAATGATTTGCACTAAACTGACGTTTGATTTTTTACATAAACCTACCATGTCTATGGTGGAGCAACATTCGACAGCGATGATATTACTACTTATGTTTCTGAAGTAGTAAATCTGAAATATATTTGATAAATTTACTAAGATTTATACGAGATATTCTTATTTCGATGGGCCCCTAGAACAATATCGTATACGAAAAATTACCAATTTATAGTATGAAGTTTTGTTGATTGTAATAGTCGATTGTAATAGGTATTTAGGAAATTTATTTTCCATGGATCGTTTCTCTTTGCGTAAGTAATCAATGTTTATATGTCCACAATACTTCTAAGCTTCATACTGTAAATTGGTATTTTTCCATATACGACTTTGTTCTAAATGTCCGTCGATTTAGTGGTTAGAGTAGTTATTCTATTCGTCTTTACTACTTCAAATTCATAAGCTGCCAAGTTGACAGTCTTAAACTAAATCTACTACGAGTATGCAACATTTATGATCTTTAATCTAATCTTAACTCTATTTTCAAGCAGTGACTATACATATACGCCGATTATATTAAACATGTACATCTTGACCGTTCCATTAACTCTACAGAGTCTTAAACTTTTCATTATTTCGTTGCTTCATACTCGTATAATTCCTGTTGTTACTCTTAAACAGAAAACATTCTCATTATTCTCATCTCGGCTCAAATGCAATGAGTCCCTCATGCAACCAACCTTCAGAAATAGGAAGGTCTAAACTATTTCAAAATCTAAAAGACATTTTGTCCAAAATTCTGGATTGGGCAGTACATTTTTATTTATACTCTCGGAGACATGTACCGTTCTATATACAATTAAAATGAATATTACTGGGGCAATTTTGAAAATAGTTCCTTTTACAGTAATATATAGCCTGTAGGGGCTTTAATAACACTTAACTTGCCCCCAGCAATTAAATTATTGGCTTCAAGTTCCCTATTCTTGTAAAGCTTGTAACATTCTCCTTTTCACCAGAATAATTGAAAATCCTAAAATGATAAACATAGACACAGATAAAAATAGATACAGATATAATACAAATGTTGCCTTTTGTCTATCAAAATAAACTATAGTAGATATTTGGTATCTGTAGTTTGACCTACTTTGACGAGTTTTGTTATAAGAGTAATAAAAATCCTGTAAAAGAAAAGTTTATATTTTCAAGTAAAAGGAGAAAATGAGATACATTATAATTGTTTTATGTCAATGAGATATACATATGACCTCTTCAATTATTTATACTTAAATCGACACTTTTGCAACACATAGATTGTTATCATGGTCATCTAATGTCGGTTTTTCTTCATGGATATCTATATATTATACCATTCATTTGAACAATATACATGCATCATTAAAAATAATTTAGTGTAAGGGCGTAGTGAAATGTCACCTCTTAAATATTATTTGTCTTTAGGATATTTCTCTTTAAGATTATACATATATGTATAGTTTGATTTCAGCTACAATTTGATAAAGTTTGAATATTTTATACAGCGGTTGAAACTTTATTGTACACGCCGTTATGATGCATGGATACAATGTCATACAATAGTTGATCCCGCGTATCATCAAGTGGTCATATTTTTTTTAAATAGGAGAGTTATTCAAACGGTCCTTGCATAGCGGAAATTCGACTTTGAGACAATCCGGAGTCGGGATACCGGCATTGTAAATGGCCGTCTCCCGTTTAACTGATTGTCAGTAAAGTTCGTTGAAGGCCATCGAATGCGGAGTGTGGACTCTCAGGTCTTCCATCGACTGTAGTGGTTCCGACAGCATCAAAGATCCAGGGATGACGGTAGAAGACGCAACGGATCCGGGAACAATTGCGCCATTTGATGGGTTTCCGTTTGGAGTCATCGGTCCGTGTTGATTGGATTCTTGCCTCATTATGTTACGACGCCATTTCGCTCGTGCGTTTTGAAACCATACCTAGGAGAACCACACATATATTGTACAGATATGTATTAGAATACACGAGCTGAGCAAACAGCCATCATGGTAATTTTGGACTTCCTTAAATTTAAGAAATTTGTATCTTTAGTCCAAGTAACTTTAGACTGAAAACTTTCAAAGGTATTATTAAATTAAGGTAGGCATTTTGTCAGATTTGACGCCCAAATATATCATTTTGTTTACTCTAGTCTCCTTGTGTGTCATTCTTGAAATGTCACTTTCATAAAAAACTTTTATAGAAAGTTAGGATGCTCCAGAAGGACTTATTTCTACTTATACTTATTAAATATTCTGTTCAACGAATTTGAATGAGGGATGATAAATTTAAATGACAAATGAAGTTAGAAGATATCCTAATTACTACTTCCTAATTCAGACGAGTCTAATTTAAACCTCAATAAATTCAAAACGTATGAGAATCTTGAATTACCTGAAGAACGCGTTTTGAGAGTCCGGTCTTCTGTGCCAACTGCTTCAGGTCTTTAGCGTCTGGGTTCTGGTTGATCGCGAAGTATGATTTCATGGTACGGAGCTGGTGGTGCTTGAAGCTAGTGCGCATGCGCTTGGTACGCTGAGTATGCCCCGATACACTTCCTGGTGACGTCACTGATGAGTCGTACCCAAGAGATTCCATGGAAGAAGACAGGTCACCCCGGTGAAGCATTTCTAGAACAAGATATTACTAGTTGTATTATCGGTTCGGTACTAAATGTTATTTTTGTATATCCTTCACAAACAAAGTTCCTAACAAATAAGACTAAGTCTAGTACACTAAAGGGCTCTAACCCATCCTTTCCTTTAGCCAGATAGTTATCTTCAAGGTCACGGTAAAGTTTCAAAAGTATGTCCTAATCTCTTACCCGCCTTAATGTAAAACACAGTTTCCTTATTGGAAGACTTTTATTTAATCGTGATGTAATTATATGATAACTACGTCTATTTTCGGCTGTCCAAACCCTTAACGAAACGATCTCCCTCAAAGGAAAATCTTGGTTTCGTCACTGCCTTAATTTTTTCATAATATTTTAAAAAGCGTATAAATAAAAATTTTGAGAGCGTAGCTGAATAAAGCATCTCAGATGGAGTCATGATCTGAAACGAAATTGATGACTTAATCGATGATAATCTAAAATATAAAATTCTCGTGTCACAGTTTTTGTTGCCAAACTCGTGTCACAGTTTTTGTTGCCTCCGAAACGGCTTGACCGATTTTTACCAAATTTTATATGCTTATTCAGTAGGTAGGAGATCTACACATCTATATAGAACATCAGATCTATAGAGAACATCTATTTTTCATACCCCTTAAGGGTTGTCCATTCTTAACATTTTTTTTTAAATTTTTTATATGGCAAAACAACGTTTGTCGGGACAGCTAGTTTTCATATAAAATTTACGCACGCACTTAATTGTTACACGTCAAAATGCGCGCCAAAATGAAAAGCGCCTGCGAATTCACTGTAAATTGCAGGTTAATTTTACATAGTTCATATTGAAATCGAACACTAATTCGACGTTAATTAAATTTAAATATTATCATTTCTACATTCTAATTAAAGAGCTAATGTTCAAATACTAGTTCACGTGTTAATTTGTTCAACGTTCAATTGATTGAAAATACTGAAACTGATATTATTTGTCGAGGAATGTCCGTGTTTTGGAATTTGCTATTCAATTTTTTCCGTAATTAATAAACATTTGCAAACTAAAACTACTAATTTGTGTTTCAGTGCTTTGTATGATTTATAAAAAAGAGATAGTGTCAAGTAGTGACTGCATTTTCAACATATTTTCTTATCATTGTGGTAATATAAATATTTTTAGGCACATCTTCAAAAGAAACTTAAGTTTGAGCACAAGACAAATTAGTAGAGTAGACAATTATTTTAATTAAAACGCATCCTACCTAATTTACAATAAAATACGCATTAAGATAACAGTCACGAACGCACAGCACAAGATTCTCTAAATATTTCTACATCATTACGCTGGCTATATGGCAGAAGGAAACAGTGGTCAGAACAAGAAAAAATCTTCAAACAAACCCAGCGTGTCGCGTCGAAGCCACATCCTTCAGTTTTTCATTCACTTTTGTTGGTGACAGGAAACTGATGATGCAACTGATTGCAGATCCGGCTGTGGTCGCATTCACAGCAAATTGCTTCAATCTAAGTAGAGGAGTTTTTGCGAGGACTCTCGTAATGTTCAACGGAACGCTGGACATGCCTAACATGTTTATAACGACGGTCTCAAAACAAGGCAATTATCGAGAGATATTTTTAAGCTAAGAAATGGACGTTTAAATTCGGTAGCGTTATATTTGTATAGATTAGAAGTTTTTTATTTAGTTTGCATCGAAGAGTCTCTCTGAATAGGACTATATGCTTACACAGTTCATTTGTTATGAAGTTGGGGACAGCTTAGACCGCATTTTTATTCTTAATTAATACGAAATTTGCAATAGAATTAACACGTGGTTTTAAACATGGTAATCTATAGAATGACTATGAATACAGGCACATATATTATGCGTTAAATAAAATGTTGCACTTGCTGAAATTAGAAATCGAACCCGATATAATGGAAGTAATGGTATCTTAACCACTACGCTAACGCTTTATTGTCAAATTGTTGCTCGTTATTTTGTCCAAAAAAGTTAACGGTAACGTCAAAAAACGAAAACAATCAACAATTAGGCGAAACATCATCTCCTGCCACTTACATGGCTGTCAAAACAAATAACATTATGATGGATGTACCGATAATTGGACATATTTTTGATCTTGCGATACCCCTAATGGACAGTTTCGAGTCGTAAAAAACCGCCGGTTTTAATTTATTAATATCTGACCCTAAACACTCGGCTAGCAACGAACTCAACGGTGCATTGGAATTTAATTAGTAAATAATTGTATAATGGCTGGAGTGGGGGAGATGGTTTTAACAATAGCAAAAGGTAACGATTTGATTCTTACAATAACGGAATCATAGACTTTGATATTTGGTAGATAATACATGTTTTGTAAATTAATAATATTATTTCTTAATTTATGACCTTAATGTGTTTTTGTTATACATGTAATATTTAAAATAAATGTTTATTATGTTGATCGTTTATTTAAGGCACGTTTAACTGACATCATTACGATATTTACAAATTATATAAAATTTATCGGAATGTATAAAAAAAGTGTGGTTTCTAATTTAAAGTCTTGGAATCGATAAGCATCAGGGTAGTATCGGCGAGTTCGTCCCTGTAGTTCCGGGATCAGAATAGCGCTACGTTATGCCCTACCTATCGTAGGAGGCGACTAAGAGGGAACTTCCGGGGTTGCGAGCAGCAAGAGTGGGATCTCGAACCGTCCATCCCGACAACTCCGGGAAGGATGGCGGTATATGTAGTCACATACCGTCGTATAAACCAGACGAAGCAGTGGGCCCAGCCACCCACCTGGAGTCTGATGGATTAACGCGATCAGTGAACTCCGATTGCGTTCCTTTAGAGGTCCCATATGATAGTCCTCGGCGGTAAGAATCCCATATCCATATCCCATATCCCATAGAAAAAGTATCGGTCAATAATAAACAAAAAAAATAAACCGAATTAATCCGTACTTGCAAAGAAATAATAGAAATATAACTTCTGACTTTTGCTTAAAAGCATTGGTGAGTGTGAGTTCGCACAACTCGCGCGAAGGAAGATGTTACATCCACATCAACTGGATTAAACGCGATCCTCCAGGGCTCTGTTTACACGGTCTTTCCTGTCACGAATGCGCAAGATGTGAAATAAGCTTCCTCTAGCAGTATTACCAGAGCACTATGACACGGGCAGAGCACTATGGACAGGGCTCTTCAAGAAAGGTGCAAAAAGCTCATCTTCAAGTCGGCCACGCATTTGCGATACCTCTGGTGTTCAAATATTAATAGGCAACTGTGACTACTTTCCATCAAGTAGCCCACTTATCTTGTGGTTAGTAATACTATAAACCTGGAGAGAGTATATTAGGTATATCACGTTGAAGTGCTATTTTGATTTCTAAAACCAATTTACTTTAAAATTTCATTCAATATTTTATAATAAGGAACGTTATACGCTACATCACTATATAATTCGTACAGATAACAGTTTCAAAACATAAGTGAACCCGCGTTGTACTGTTATATATAAAGTGTTTTGTTTTGTTGTGCCGAGTAGATAAGGAGTACCTACCTACTTAACATAAAATAACAAATTCCATGAAATAATTTGCCAAATAAATCGTTGTCAAGTAGGGATGAAATTTAATGATAGCAAAATATGGATATTTCGATATGTATTACATAATATTTTCTGTGAAGTCTGACGCTTTTTGTTGACTTCTTACCTGCTTCGTCTATGAAATAAACGTTTCAGATAAAAATAAGTACAATGGGTATTTTATTTGTTTTGTCTGTATGCCTTTGATTTTAACACGATTATTCACTCAGTCCACATTTCGCAATTGGCCAGCTCGGTGGACTATGGCCTAAACTCTCTCATTCTGAGAGAAGACCCGTGCCCAGCAGTGTAACAATAATGGGTTGACGAGAGATTCACTCAGTTGGCACGCCGCAAGGGCGACAGACAGACAATACATTTGTGTATGTATGAAGCATGCCATAGATCTACGACGGTTTTAACCACTTTTTACATAAAATTCAGCCGAACTCCGTGACCTTGTAAGATCAGACACTATCATTAAACATAAAACAGGTTACTGGGTATTAAATAATTCTAATTTTCTATTAATGTGCACAACATATCCTGTATTTTCCAGTTGTAGATTCCAATGCTTATGTGTGCAAGAATCGTAATTTATAATACAATAAAATTGATTTAATGCACTTTCATCCCACGACGTCCCCGCAAGCTGTAGGAAGCTACAATTTGAAGACCGTTGATTAGATTCCACCTTTGCTTTACGTCAGTTTTATTGACAAAATTAACTTGTTACCGACTTCACATGAAACGGTTAACTTTTTTCTCAAGAACTCAGCTATAAAGCATTGCGGTCGTAAAGGCTTCGATATTAACGATTGGTTATAAAAAAAATAAAGGAGCTATGCGGCAATACGTGTTTTATTGCACAGATAGGCGCCGTGTATGGATGGTGCAAAGCTTAAACGGTAACGATTTATGAAAAAACTATTCGTAATAACAAGTAGTAAACTAAATTAATATATGTATAATACAATTTTAATATTGATAAAAAACTGTTTATGATTATTTAAAGTATGATCTGTTCATTGTGGAAAGACTTGGACATTATAAATAACGATTATTTATTGCTTTCTTTTAATGCATAATCCCACGTCAAATTTAATTGACTGAATCAGTAGCAATGGAATTGTATTAATTTATTATTCGAACAGTAATTTATTCTAGAAAGTATAAAGAAAATCGCTTAATTTATAAAGTGGGTATAAGAATTGGGAAGTTGGTTAAAATATGCAATCATCAAAGACATTTGCTTCAAAAGTAAAACTTGAAATTGACACTCACTACATACATATGATGAAATATAAAAGGAAATTAGAATACACAAAGAACCAATTAGAATCGTATTCATTTTATAACGTTAATAATACTTGAACCATCTACAAATACAGAATAGTAGAATTAAAATAAACACGCTACATCTTATACTTCAGGGCATACGATACCATTAATAAAATTTTGGTAGAGCTTGTAAAACGATATTGATGTGAATCGAAAGCTGTCAAGCCAGTAACGTATCACATACAAAGTATATTTGTTGTAATCAAACAAGTCGAGGCAATTTAAAAGGTGAACATAAGCAACATTTTTATGTAAGGAAGGCTTATGATATCAATTTATCATCACGCTCTTAATTTCATTGCTTAGCAGGTGAAGTATTCTGTTGTGGCTCGAATTTTGGTAGTCGCAATAAATTAAGGATTAATAATACTTCGTTTTAGAGTATCAGACCATTAAATTTGTAAATAAATGTAAATAACACTGAAATACCGTGTAGCGTTTGATTTTATTGTTGCACGTTTTATGGTAGCGACATAAGGATTTTTTTTTGCTTTGAGGGTAATTCTAGTACCTATATGTATAGTAAGTATTCATTAAAACAAATATTTGTAGTACTATAATAGAACTTTGATTTACAGTGCCTTGTAATTATACCTGGTATACTGCAAAACCAAAGAAAGGATCGGAATTGATACAGAATGCTCACACAGTTTAATGTTGACCGTATTCACCGAGGCATTCATAAAAATCGTTAATTTTATAATTATATGATCTTTTTAAATATTACAATACATTGTCACTCAGCGGTGAAGGTAAACTTATAAAGAAATCTGTACACCCGAGACATCTAAAAAAAAATGATCTGAAACGTG